>JALJCO010004249.1:17500-112500 GCA_023101725.1 Atherinomorus stipes
AGAGAGATTCTGCCAGAAAAGAAACTTTTGGGGGGATCAAGACAGAATTCCTCATTTGTGAGGGGGAAGGATTAAAGAGGTGCTGTTTGGCAGCTTAAAAACCGAAGTCAGAGACATGCACAAAAACGCTGCACGGAAGAGGATCAGTCAGCCTCACCGGTGTTGAACAGCCTGCTCAGATATTAATAAAAGTCTCATTCTAGGCCTGGCTTACATGTTTTTTTTCGTTTTATTAGTTATTAAATTTGATAATAGCCCATATCCGATAGCAACATCACAATTCTTTTGCCAATGGGTCAAGAAAAAGTGGTCCAATATGAAACTCGCCACCAAAGGATGTTTCACCGGCACCGGTGTTTTCTTTGCAAATGGATTCATTCTTAGTGCTGGATATGTGAATACTTATGTTTAAATGACAGTGTGTTGTTTTGTTAATAAATATTTTCATGTTCTGCTGCGCTGCGCTGCAAACCCTCAATGACTCAAACTTGCGTACACAAACTCAGAGCTGTCATGAGATTTGATTCTATCCTACGATCACGTCCAAATTAATAAAAACCGAGTCTTGCGTGGAAATGGTCGTACGCACAGATTTTCGTCGTACGATCTCTTGATAAATGAGGGCCAAGGTGTGCAATACTCAGAGACATGGCCAAGGTAAGAAAGGCTGAAAAACGACCACCACTGAACAAGACACACAAGCTGAAACGTCAAGACTGGGCCAAGAAATATCTCAAGGCTGATTTTTCTAAGGTTTTATGGACTGATGAAATGAGAGTGAGTCTTGATGGGCCTGTGGCTGGATCGGTAAAGGACAGAGAGCTCCAGTCCGACTCAGACGCCAGCAAGGTGGAGGTGGGGTACTGGTATGGGCTGGTATCATCAAAGATGAGCTTGTGGGGCCTTTTCGGGTTGAGGATGGAGTCAAGCTCAACTCCCAGTTCTACTGACAGTTTCTGGAAGACACCTTCTTCAAGCAGTGGTACAGGAACAAGTCTGCATCCTTCAAGAAAAACATGATTTTCATGCAGGACAATGCTTCATCACACGCATCCAAGTACTCCACAGCGTGGCTGCAAGAAAGGGTCTAAAAGAAGAAAAACTAATGACATGGCCTCCTTGTTCACCCGATCTGAACCCCATAGAGAACCTGTGGTCCCTCATCAAATGTGAGATTTACAAGGAGGGAAAACAGTCCACCTCTCTGAACAGTGTCTGGGAGGCTGTGGTTGCTGCTGCACGCAATGTTGATGGTGAACAGATCAAAACACTGACAGGATCCATGGATGGCAGCTTTTGAGTGTCCTTGCAAAGAAAGGTGGCTATATTGGTCACTGATTTGTTTTTGTTTTGTTTTTGAATGTCAGAAATGTATATTTGTGAATGTTGAGCTGTTATATTGGTTTCCCTGGTGAAAATAAATAATTGAAATGGGTATATATTTGTTTATTGTTAAATTGCCTAATAATTCTGTTTGCCTAATACAACTGAAATAGGGTGTTGATGTCATTAGACCACACCCCTTCTGATTACAGAGATGCACATACCTGATATGCTTAATTGGTAGTAGGCTTTGGGCCTATACAGCTTGGAGTAAGACAACATGCATAAAGAGGATGATGTGGTCAAAATACTCATTTGCCTAATAATTCTGCACTCCCTGTAGATCTCACTTTACACACACATACACACGCATACATATATATATATATATATATATATACATATATATATATATATATATATATATATGTACACACACACACACACACACACACACACACACCCATGCACCCACACACACACACACACACAGGTACTACCCAAACAATTAGAATATTGATTGTTTTCTTTTTTGCGTGAAGCGAGCGAATAATACGTGTGGTTTGTCACTTGTGACCCTGTGTTAACACCAGATGCAAATAAAACTATTCCCGCGAATGAATGACGTTAAGTCAATGTACAGACGCGAATAGACACGTGTTTGCTTCACGTCTAACTCGCGAATGTAGCGTTTTACTCGAGCGAATGAGGCATCCTATTCGCATTAATAGAGCATATTTCACCTATTCCTTTGAGTTGAAAAAATTGAACTTAAGCGCTTTACACGTGCCAACAATACGAGCCCCGTCATTAAAAAATGAGACATGACGCAAACAGACTGGTTCCAGCAAAAGAACATGGCTGTTGTCGCTAGCTACTGTAGCTCAGTTTAACCAGTCTCTACCATCTCCTCACCTCCACCTCTCAACATTTAACCAGCTGATTAAACACAACTCGTAACTAACCGCTTTCCTGCTGTTTTCATCTGGATCACAACACACCCAGCAAGTGTTTGTTTACATCAGCTGAGGCTGAACTACTGGTACTGGAGCATCATCTTGTGACCAAACTGAATACTACCCTAGTCTGAGCACAGACTCATATTGAATTATATTGACATTTTATAACAAACAACCTGAATTTATTTATGTAGCGAGGACAGAGCCGCATCTTCCTCCGGGAACTCCAGTTCCTGCTGCAAAGTGTCGGCGTTGCGAGTTTCATCCTGTCAAACACAGGCTGCAGAGACCTGCAGCTGCAGTTTAATGAGGTTTTATCTGACTGGGTTTACAGTCCTAAATTTATATTATTACACCGCGTTTGTGTGCAGCACTTTGTGATTTTATCTGTGAAAAACATTTTTCTCTTCTGACTATTGAAGAGAGCAGCGAGCTGCCGAGCATCGGTCCATTCACATCACATCTCATTTCTTTTCAATGACGGGGCTCGTGTTGTTCGCACGTATAAAATGCTCAAGTTCAATTTTTTCAATTCAAGCGAATACGCGAAATATGCTTTATTCGTGCAAATAGGACGCCTCATTTGCGCGAGTAAAACACTGCATTTGCGCGAGTTAATCGCTCATATGGGGCTCGTCGCACCGCAAAATTGCATCAAACGCACCGCCCCGAGCAAACGTGCGTCTATTCATGTCTGTACATTGACTTAACATGTAATTCAGTCACGAGAATAATTTTATATGCGTCTGGTGTGAACACAGGGTTATGTTCACATAACCTTTAAAGGTGCATTGCGCAAGTTTAAATGTTAAATACTATTCTTTTCTTTCTTCCACATGCTCTTACAATTGCCTAATGTGTAGAATGAGCTGATCTTTCTTCGTTGCAGTGGTCTCTAATATTGTTTCTGAATGCTTAATTCAAGAGTTTCGGGTATGAAGTCTCAAGTGGGCACTTGTGGGGGAGACGAGCTGCACGTTCTCATTCGTCTGGCTGCACCAGTGTTGTGCATTCCGCCACCGCAGCGCCGCGCATATTGAGACAACACTAACTGCTGCTAGAAGATGGAGAGCAGGTGCCTCTCAAAACCCAACTCAGACTCCAGTAAGACAAAGAAGAAAAGTTTTGTCTTGTGAGACAAAGAGAACCAAACTGGAGTCTGACCAGGTAAGGAGGCATTTTTTGGCACATCGGCAGCACCAGAGAAAGATGGGAGTAAACAACCGAGCAGCTTTTTTTCTTTCTTTTTTAAAGGAATCCAGTCTGGGAATAAAACGAACCTGCAGTTGACTTTCTTCTCACTAACATGGTAAATGTGATGTATGATGGAAATAAGGATGCATAATATTGCAATGCTAAGTTTTTAGCAAGTAAATGTGGCAACATGACAGCCATATGACTGTTACCAGAGAAGAGATACACTCTTGTCAACTTGTTAAATTTAGTTGATGCAGTAATTTTATAAGGTAATCATGGTCTCAGCCTGTGAATTTAGATATTTGAACTACTAGCCAGCGTTAGCCTGTTGCTACCGTTAGCATACAGCCATCAGTTTACTTAACGATCAAACCGTAAACAACTTGCAGATTTATAACTTTATTACTTCAGTAGACATCAGGACTCTAACTCTGGGCTCAGACTGAGTGTAATGTAGGTTAAATTAGAGACCAACGCAGTCGAAGCAGCTCATGTGTGTGCACGACATTAGGGTCACTTCCACTTGTCGCCAGAGGGGGCGAACTTCTGGAAAAAAGGTGGAACTTGCGCTGTACTCCTTTAAAGAAAAGGTTAAAGACACACAACGGAACTTTTAGCAGTTTTCTCAGTGACGCGCCCCCTATCGGCGACTAAACTAGCAACCATCTTGTATCATACCTGCACCGTGATTCACTCCAGCCAGTAAAAGACAGTCTTATCTTGACTCTTGTTCTGTCCCTTCCTCTCTTCCTTTTCCTCTCTTCCTCCTGTAATGTTTCCTTACCGAATCCGACATGATGTGCGTTCCAAACACTCGCGGGGTTGATCCCTGGTTTACATCCGGTTGCTAGTGAGTGACGCGGTGCTGCAGCCAATAGTCGGCTGCAACGTCACCGTCGCGTCCCGGATGGGAATCTTACATAGTGCTGTTTCTGAGCCCCGGGACGCCTCTGGGCAGTGACGGCTCGAAAATGCGCAAAATGAATGTTGGTGTGCCATCAAAACGAGTCAGAAACGCAGATTTTTAAGGTCTAAAAGTTACGTTGTGTGTCTTTAAATTTACAATAGTTATTCAAATAAGACAATGAAAAAGGTAAAAACAATAACTTACTGAATTATAATTACTTGAAATAAAGTATTCATTTTGAATTGTAGTTTAAAAGAATAACTGTTAAAAAAAAAAATGAACAAATGAATCTGTCCCAGACAAGTTAGAGCACCTTCCTCATGAACAGAGGACTAAAATACCTGTCAAAAACTTTTGTTGAAGAGTCTTCGTGCCCGTCCCAATACACCCCTGAGCCCTACTTTTCAGCCCTACCCCTAAATTTTGCACGTTCCCATGAAGGGATTACTGTCACAATAGATCGAAACCGCGCTTTTAAATATAGATATTGTATTGGCATATGAAAATATCATGATATTTAAGTATATCGATGTCCCCCCCCCCCATTAAATAATCAGGTGACCCCTTTGTCGTCAGTCAAGCTTCTGCCGGGTCATTACGAAAAAATAAAGCAAAAAAATTTGCACAACTAATACAGCGATATAAAGATATGTGTAAATATCATCTCTCTCATGTAAATATATCGCAATATCATATCAGTAAATCGCACAGCCCTATTCGTAACATCAGCCAGACTAGCCACGCCAGTTAGGCTAAAATACTGATGAAAAGCTGGCGAAGGCTTCTCGGCAGTTTACAAGAGACAACAGTCATCAGTGGCGGCTTCTTCTCCGTGTGGTTGTTTTGTTTATCAATCCAACAAAGCATGATGAATGATGAAAAAAAAGAAAAACGATAGTCTGTATCACAAAAGAGATATAAAAAAGGCAGGAGCACATGGGGGAAAAAAAGGAAAAAAAACATAGTAATGGGATATTTGTCTGATGTACCATATGTGTAAGCAGATTGCTTTATTTTATGTAAATCTTAACCTTTCTACCACTGCTGGCTATCAGGCTTGTTGACAGCACGGTGCGCATCTTTCCCGATGACAAGACGAGTAAAGAGAAGGAGAGGGAGAAAGACAGAGAAAAAGGACCTGTCACTGCTGACTAATTACACTGCAAGCAAACAGTTGAGTCTTCTGTTTACATTTGGACAGCCAAGGGAGGCCAAGATGAGCATCATTAATCAGATTTTTCTATTGCATACTTCCAACACACACTCATACGCGCTCATAGGATTACAATTAGCCATCAGTCATGTTTTTGATTTGACATGAAGGACGTGCTTTTTAATTACTAAAGAGTTTTCAGTGATGAATCCCAATAAAGAGCAGGACCAGATGTGGTTAATCAAAACTCTCTTGGGCTTCGAGAATCTGATACAGGGCTAAATAGCTGCAGTCAAAGTCAATGGGGATATGGATCATTTCTCCCAAAAGCATTTTAAAACTGTTCCATTAGGTCACACAAGATACAGTGAGGCTTAATTGGCGACAAAATACGTAGATTGCACAGGGTAATAATTGGTGCATTTTAAAGTTATTGACCACCTCACCAAAACTACATCAATGCTGCAGCAATTTATGTGTAGGTGGATTGAAAGAATGCATATTTTTAAGGTTGGCCATAAAAGTTTCAGAAAATCCAAGAAAGTTGAAGATGTCACCAAATTACATCATCAAATGTAACTGAGATGTTTATGTGATTCTGATTTATTTTTTAATTAAATCAGTGAGTAATGTAGGTCTTTATTTTTCAGACATAAGCAAACAAATTAAAGAGTAAAAATAGAAGTAAAAAGAAGAAAGCAAAAGTAAGTTAAAGCAAATAAAAACCAGAGGGTACAGAGAGGAGTCCCCTGCCTTATCATTTTAGCCGTGGACCACTGGTCATGGTTGGCTTCGGGTCATCTGGCAATAACACACTGGGCCTCAGAGAGAGGCACAAGTATGTACTTAGACAAGGACCACTAGACAGGAGTGAGAGGAAGAGGAGGAAGAGGAAAGAGTTGTGTGAGAGGTGGAATGAGTGTTGCTGGACTCAAATGCTGCAGGGTGGGAGGCAGAGTTTTGGACCCTGGCCATCTACAACAATGGAGAGATGGAGGAAAAAGAGGATGATAAGATGAAACTGCTGTGATTCCCTTTTGGACAGCTTGCTGCAGATGATGAGATACAGTGAGGCTTGATAGGACTGAAATAAAAACATGGAAAATTAAATCCAATTATAGTACATGCAGAGCCTGTTGGTAAACATTATTAATTACAAACTGATTACAAACAATCGGTTTGGTAACACTAAATTAGTTTTGCATACTTGCAGCCTCTTTGTTGCTTCTAAATATGATCATACACTGAAAATCCCCCCAAATTAAATTATCACAATATGACACCCATCATCAGATGGTTCTGGGCACTCAGAGTGGATAAGTCTGTGGAGCTTTGGGATTTATATACTTTCATGGGCTTTTTATTTTTGGATTTTTCAGCCAGTAATGCTAAACTAATATAAAAGAAAAAAAAAATGTTTCCTCTGTCATACCTGGACATGAAAATTATCACTAGACAACAATTTTCAAAGCTATCATAAAGCTGATGTTTGCACTGCTTACATTCAGTCAATGTACTTGGATTTTTTAACAGACCAGACTGTGAGAGTGAAGCATGACACATGTAATGGGCATTATACTTGTTAACTCAGTATTGTACATGTTAAACATTCAATCTATCACTGGATTATTATGTTAAAATAGTATCGTACATGTTTAAAACTTTATGTCAGTATCATTGAACATTTGCTTTATCTCAGTAACGTACATGTTAAAGACACCATAGAAAACCGCAGAGCAGAGTCATGGAAAAGGTCTTAAATCAAAGTCCTCATTTAAACCTTTTGGTGCTAAAGTGTCCAGTGTAGATCCAGAATGCCTCACTTTTCAGGAGGGAGTCTGGTCTGTTAAGCCCCAGTTTTCTAATGTCAAATGTTTACAGTTTTTACAGTGGGTACGGAAAGTATTCAGAAAGCATTAAGCTTTCCACTCTTTGTTTCATTGCAGCCATCTGACAAAATCAAAAAAGTTCTTTTTTTTTCTCATTAATGTATACTCAACACCCCATCTTGACAAAAAAAAAAAAAAAAAATGTAGAAATTGTTGAAAATATATGAAGAAAGATAAACTGAAATATCACATGGTCATAAGTATTCAGACTCTTTGCTCAGTAGAAGCAACTTTTGAGCTCGTACAGCCATGAGTCTTCTTGGGAATGATGCAAGTTTTTCACACCTGGATTTGGGATCTTCTGCCATTCTTCCTAACAGATCCTCTCCAGTTCTGTCAGGTTGGATGGTGAACGTTGGTGAACAGCCATTTTCAGGTCTATACAGGATAGTTGGGTTTAAGTCAGGGCTCTGGCTGTTGGTCCCAGAGTTGTTCTGAAGCCTCCTTTGTTATTTTAGCTGTGTGCTTGGGGTCATTGTCTTGTTGGAAGGTGAACCTTCGGCCCAGTCTGAGATCCTGAGCGCTCTGGAAGAGGTTTTCTTCCAGAAAACTTGTAAAATCAAATTCTGTCTTTTAAAAGCAAGGCTGGGCCAACATGGCAGTAGTAACAAAGATCGAAGTACACATTAAAACAATGACACAGTGTAAAAGTAAAGAACATTTACCAGGACAAAGTATTATGTAGCAAAGCTGCACAACCCAAATCTCCATCAACATGTCGAGTATTAAACTGAGAGAGGACTACAAGCTGCTTGATGGATTTTTAAATTTCTCTCCCTCAGTGATGTTTGTTTTCAAGCAATTTCTAAAAACAGATTAGGTTTTTGTTATAAGTATCGGTATCGGATCAGTATCGCCGATACTGGTTTCAATTTTACATGGTATCGTATCGGAAAGCAATTCAGTGGAATCGCACATCACTAGTTGATGACAGTTCCAAATCATAGGAAAATATCTTCATATTAAGAGACACCCTACTAGCGTACATGTGGACGAGTTGCTGAGCCATCATGCTGTCCACTGGTGGGAGGACAAATAGTTCTCCATTGTACTTTTTTCATTACCCATAAATTGTTTATTTTTTTGTGCATGTGTGTTTATTTTTATTTATTTTATAGGCAATAAGTAAGGTAACTGCTTTGCGTTGTGCCCCGCCGTTGTAAAACCGTTGTAACAAACAGCTTCTCTGGGCTTATTGCTTTGATGTACGTAAATAATCCCCGAGGTCAGAACAAGTTTTTTCAGCTTCTTCTCTTGGCCAAAGTGGAGCCCTTTCTCAGTCGGTAGATCTGGAGAAGGCGATTCACAAGTTCAAGACTGGATTACTGCACCGCCTTTTATGTTGGCCTCAGCCAGTCCTTAAATCTCCAACTTGTACCGAGCGCTGCTGCCCGATTTTAAACAAGCACATAGACGTGAACACATAGATGTGGTCGCTTCACTTCCTTCCAGTTTGTTTTAAGAGTTGATTTTAAACTTTTGTTTGTTTTTGATGCCGATCGTGGCCAGGCGCTCTCCTACTTGTCACAGATTTTAACTGTCCGTGATCACAGCAGGGTCCCGTGTTCTTCAAGTCAGCTTTTGCTTGAGGTATCAAGGTCAAGATACAAGCAGTGGGAGACAAACGGCCTTTGAGTTTGATTGACATCATCATTCAATCAATTAAGCACGGGTCATTAAGACAATTGGATTGAGTTTGTTTGGTCCTGTCCGTTCCACAGGTGGCAAAATTTTTTAATTTTTGTGTCAGAGCATTTCAGTAATTGTCTGCAATTGGGGTGTGAAGGACATTTTAAGCAATAAAGTAAAAAATGCTCCTGGAAAAAATCATCCACCCTGCCTGTAATACCCTGCAGCACTGTGGCACTTTCTAGTTGTTTTTGTATTGTTTTAATCAGTTATTTTGTGTTTTTGTGCATTTGTACTCTTTTAGCTTATTTGCAAAGCACTTTGAGTATCATCTGTTGTAAAGGGATATACAAGTTAAATTTGATTTATTGATCGATAATGTACTGCTAAATGTATAATTAAAATTTTACTTTGCACTGAATCAGAAATTTAACTTAAAAAAAATGCTTGTAACAAAATTACAGCAGTTCAACATAGTATATTCCAAAAAGAAAAATTACATTATAACAAAGGATATGGTCTAAATAATTAAATGTGAAAATCACAGAAACTTCTCACAAACACAAAGCTGCATCACATAACTTCACCTCAGCTTTGAAGGGAACCAGCTGAGGTTGTTTCTAGTCAAACCTTTCAGATACTGTAGCTCCCACCAGTAATGCCCCGTTTCCACCCGCGGGTCTGGGTCGGGCCAGGCCGGATCGGGTGGGTTTTGGTACGGATGTGTTGATTTCACGCTGCGTCCCCACAGCAACCTGTACCCTTATTCTGGAGGCAGAGAATTAGCTGGACAGCGCTGCTACGTGATCGCATGACATCATCGCCGTGCAAAGCCATTTAACCAAAACACCGCGCCACACGTGACAGAAACAAAAGGAGTCACTCCGGCTTTGTTTTTACGCTTGGTCACGGGGGAAGTAAGATTTTTCAACAAATCAATGTATTGCTTTGCGTTAGCTCCACCTCTTTGGTCCGGATCGGTTAGATCAGTAGCCCTACTGAAGGGTGCCAAAAAAGTAGGCCGGGTCGGGTCGGATATAAGGGTACCCGTCCCAGTTTTTATCTGTGGAGACGCAAAACAACGTGGACCGATCCGGCCCGACCCGACCCAGAACCGCTGGTGGAAATGGGGCTTAATAACCCTGTGTTCAGGGGGACTTTTTCAGTGGCCTAGAGGTTCATCAGATTCTGCAGATGTTTTTTAGATGCCTGACTTTTTGAAATAGAGCGTTTTTGATAACATCAAGCTGGGGACCAAAGTCCTTCACCGTCAAATTATTTTTCACATCACCAACCTAACTCCAGAACACAGTTCAAGAAGTTTCTTGTTGTGCCAAAACTTCAGCTTGGCAAATGATTGGTGCGTAATATACATGTTCTAGCAAGGTCTCAGTGTCGGCGAATGTCACCACATAATGAAATCTGAGAGTTATGATGCGACAATGACCAGGTTTCTGCAAAAAGATTGTAACCAAGAGTTTGAGATGAAAGCAGGAAATAGTTTCTTCTTGAAATCGCTTAAACAGATGCAGATAAACAAGAGCACATGGAAAAAAACATGTCACAGGCCCTTTATGAATGATCACCAACTGCACATTTTTCTTGAACATGAAGGTAGAGTCCGCAGTACCCCCACCATTTCTGTTTGCAAACAACAGTGTTCAAACTGAGCACCCCTCCCTCTCATGGCCGCCTCGTTCTTTAACCTGTTCAGCTTCAAGCCTGTCCTTCAGAGCTCAGAAGCGGGTAAAAGCCAAAGCAATATTAACCCTGGTTTTCCAACGTGAACTATTTAAAGCGCTTACCTTTTTTTCGGTGCATCCGCCGTTTTTCTGTCTTTCTTTTTTTTTTTTTTTTTCTTCAAGAGTTCGAGTGACTGGCGTCTGCTCCAATCATGAGCTCATCCCCACACAGCGTCATGCTCTTAGCTCTGTCATTGGCTGGCGATATAAACAGAAATCTCCACCCAGAAACATCCCGGCCACAACAAAACAAAGCAAAAGAGCAAATTACAGACAGGGCAGGGGGGAGGGAGTTGCATTCAAACTCACCAGGGCACGCGAGTAAAGGCCCAAAGGCGTGGTTTGAGACGGATTTCAATTGCACAAGTCTAATGTGAATTTTCAGGAGGGGAAATTTCAGACTCTACCTTTAAACAACACAGCCCAAATCAAATCTGATATACATTTGACCCCAGATTTCAGAAATCACCAAAAACCTAGCGCAGATGGCATCACTAGCTTGTGACTGGTATGAATAAGGCAGTGCTTGTGTTTATAGTAGCTGCCATCACAACACAAATTTCTGAAAATGCACAGCTGGGATGAGGTAAATGGTAGAACAAAAATGCAGTTGGTGTAATAGAGTGGATCTTGATCTAACAATGAGCTGCCAATCTATATAACACTGGGCCATAGATTTTACTGTTTGACAGCAAGTTTTATGCAAACACTTTTACATGATCTTGCTGGATCGTGTTCTGCTCCATACATCAGTAAAGGAAAAGGTTGCGTGTGTGTTGACAGGTTACAGGTCTTCTGGGCCACTGAGCCAGACAGACAAGATGCATCACTGTCACCACACGGCTGGTCTGACACTCAGCCAGGACGGCCATGACAGGCGTAAGTAACACGTTTTAGCATGGACACTAACACACTGTGACATATGCTCTCTGACACACACTGCCCACTCATCACCTACAGTTCCTACACTAATTATAGCCACAAAGATATTCACTAAAATACCCATTATTTGGGTAAAACATCCCATTGATTATATTTTTGGATTATTATTCCAATAAGAATTATACTTCTTGCATATTAATCATGATGAACAGCTGGTTCTTTGTTTTAAAATGTTATTGTGGTTCCTCGGCAAACGTCATGGATAAAATGTGTCAAATTTAATTGTAACACCACTTACTAAGATGATAAATGAAGTATTTGGAGTAGAGAGATGTTACATATCATTGGTTTCACTTAATCAAGTTTCAATTTAGGAAAACAAGAGAGTCTGTACACTATATTGTTTGTAAATTCAATCAGCAAGTATAATGAGAGCTAATGGCCTCTATCGTCATGCAAATATAGACTGAGAAACCAAACAAAATTCACACCCTCATAAGGTTTTGAACTATAATGTGCATCATCAGTTCATGATGTTTAAAATGTGATGGGAGTCATTTTGTGATGCACTTCCCTTTCCTTATCCTGCTTTGTGCCTCTATGTTTTTTAATTAGGTTTCTACATTTTGCATTGCTGTTTAGAATCCTAAAGCAAAATTATGCATCAAATATGCAACTTAGATTTGTATCAAACCCAACTATGAATAAGAGATTATTCTATTTATATATTCTACTAAAATCTGAACTGAATAAAATTGATCTCGGAAAAAGGACATATTCTTATTTTAGCCATAAGGATGAAGCTATTCTTCATGACGTCCTACAAATAGTTAACAGCTCACTGGCATCGGGGATGTTTCCAGGCAGACTCTGGCCTCTCTTTTGTATCCAAGATTATTGAGAAATACCTACGCATATCCAGTGCAATTGATCTGATTGTTGGAATGTGAGAGGTAGGGATGAGCATATCGATACCCTGGAGCCAATGCTTCGATATAAGCCAGACAAAATATTGGAATCAATATTTTTTTTTAGTATCGTGATACCACTTTACAGATACAAAACATGCTATTTGTTTCCACTTTTGAGAGTTTTAGGCCATGAAATGATGTGAAAGCAGCCAGATTCTAGCTTCTGTGTCACATGATGGTGGTAGCCTATCAAATGTCATGATGATGATATGAGTGATGATGACGATGTTTTGGTATCTTTCAGCACTTTAATGTTATTGCACATTATGTTTTGGTAAATTCATAACCTTACTATTACATTTTATATTTGAACATTTTCCATTGAATAATTTCAAAAAATTGTGGCAAGGTACCAACAGAGGGCCTCCCAGGTGAAAGTCGTGCGCGCTAACCAGTCAGCCAAAGGGACATCCCTGTGACCATGTAGCCAGAGCGCATGATCAGTCGGAGGCATAGTGACAGGTCCCCACACTGTCACATAATCTTAACCTGTGCTTAAGTTATTTGATAACTGAAATACGTTTTTAATCTTATTTTTGTTTAAAGGTACAGTATGTAAGAATTACTGACATCTAGTGGTAAAGATGGGTGTTTGAAAGAAAGGATGCTTTCTTTCAAATGACTTCATATTCCAAGCACTGTTGTGAAAGTATGGTGGCTGTTAGAGGCCAAAACTCTCCCGGACATAAAGATGTTTTCATGTGTGAGTGGATCCAGTGGTCTCAGGTGTAGCCATGACTGTACTATGAGTAACTACTTATAAGTAAGTCTTTTAAGGCATTACTTATTCCAGACAGTGCTCCAACTCCCACTAAACAACGCTGGTACAGCAGTTGTAAAGTTCAGAGGGTTCTCACTTCACACATTGTTTTGTCCATTCAGGGACACCGTAGTAAAAAACGGTAGAACAAATATGGCAGCCTCCATATGTGCACTGCCCAGCAAGTAGATATAAATGACTCATTCTAAGAAATAAACATGTAACTTTAAGGCCATTGACAGTCTCGCCCCTCCATATTTATCCGCGCTTGTCCACACTGCTGTTCCCTCTCGTTCCCTCAGATCTTCTTCCTTCCTCCGTCTCACCGTCCCCTCCCCTCGACTGGTTGCCATGGGGACTAGGGCTTTTAGCTGCTCTGCCCCCAAACTCTGGAATTCCCTTCCTCCAGATCTCCGTAATATCAATTCTTTTGTTCTATTTAAATCACATCTCAAAACCCACCTGTTCAAACTTGCCTTTAATCTCTGACATTATTTACCTCATCTGCTGAAACCGCTCTAGTTCTGCTCTCTTTTTTAAATGTTTTATCTGTTTTTTTTCTTTCTATTTTTACCCTTGTATTTTGTATTGCATTTTGACTATTTGTGTTGTTCTTTTGATTTGTTACATGGAGTGTACAATGTCCTTGGGTTTCTTGAAAGGCGCTTTAAATAAAATGTATCATTATTATTATTATTATTATTATTAACAGCTATTCTAGAGCAGCAATTACATATCAATAGAAACACAGTTTTGAATTATATATCACATTTTTCTGCCATTGATCTTTGATTTTTTTTACATACTGTACCTTTAATTCACTCAATATAATTTATCATTGTTTTAAAAGCATTTCTTTTCAGTACTTCTGTTCTCAGGTTTTACTTAATATTGCCCTTGCATTCAAGATATTAATGCAAATTGTACAATCATGTGATTTTCTTTTAAGTGACTAAGAGTAGCTATCAGTATCGATATTGGTATTGATGAAAAAGTACCATAAACTACTGGTATCATATTGACAGGAAAAATGTCGGTATCGCCCAGCCCTAGCGAGAGGTTGAACAAGCCGCTGAGACTTAAAGTGACTTAGCGGGTGTGCATATTTCTTTTTTGATATGATTGTCTAAAATTAAATAGTTAAAAATTTCTTGGCAAAAGAATGATGGTAAAGTAATGTAAAACAAATAATAAAAATTACTATAATCATTCAAAGTATTGGAGTTCATCAAAATGAGCTGTACAGTCTGCCAGTACTGTATATCTGTCTTACTTAGGGTAGCCTATGCGATATCTAATCTTCTTCAAAATTAATACTTAGATTATAAAATGGAACAGGTTGAAATTGGAAAACATCAGTATGTTGCATCATTTATATATAATTATCATGTTTATGATACAGATAGAACCAGATAGTAACTTTGAAAAACTTAGCTGAATTGAATGATACTTTGTTCATCCTCAAAGGGAAATAATATCGTTCTGTATGAATTAAAGAGCATAAATAAACTGACAAATACTGTAGATAAGGTGACAGACTGTGGAAAATTGAAAGTGGAGAGATAGGTATGGTTGAGACGGGCATGGATGCAATGAGGTGCCGTGTTTGTAGCTTGGCAACAGCTGAGCTGATGATGTCATGAGGTGTCGGTATAAATGGAGCTCCCTTAGATAACACAGGTGAACTCTCTGGGTAGACAATGTGGATGGAAACTCATGGCTAACATTTCAATATCCAGAGTACAGAGGTACTCTTTGAAAATATGCTGAGGATTACGCCATCTTTTGTTAAAAAGCACTGCAGTCTGAAATCCCTCCCTCTTTGTTTTCTCTGTTCTGCCTGGCCTTATAATCTGATGATCATATAGTGAGGTGTAGGAGTATGTGAAATGTTTCTGCTGAATTCAATGTGGATGTAGAACTTCATGAATCCACTCATTGTGAGACCAGAGGAATCATACAAAGTTCTGATAGAGAATGTGGACTTAATATATGTCCGGGTTTTGCCGTTCTACAACAAATATTTTAGTTAATAATATAGGATTTTGAGTTGAAATAGTGGGACTGGTTCAGATGTACAAGGGTCGCATTCCATTTCAGGTCCTTTGTTATTGCAGCACATGCACAAAAACCAAAAAACCTCCAAATGGCATACTGCTCTTTATAATACTGAAAATTTTAACGCTGCTAGACTCTTGTGATAGATGTAACTCTGGAAATTTAGTTGAATTTATGTAGTCATGGCACAAATCTTATGTTATTGCAAAAACAGTGGTTTACTCCCTGTTTGTACCATTTTTTACTGCTCCTGTTTCCTCCTCATAAGGTTCTATAGTGATGACAACAATGTCAAATGACAAATTTTGACATTTGAAATAAACCAAAATTTTCTGTTAATCATCCTGTTAATATTTGCCTCTCTCTAACCCTATGTGTCTCCCATCTGAACAAAGCACACATTTAAGTGTTGCCCAAGGTTTAGAGTAACTTTCTAAAGTGGTTGCATTGTGTTGTTTCCCATAACTTTCACACAAGAGGTTTTCTATCTTATAGCTAAAACTGCAACCCATGCTTCTCCTCAATTACTCCTTCCTGAAAAGCTGTCGATCCCAGCAGATTATATCCAGATTACAGTTTATCCAGAATTCTGCAGTCACATTCCTGATGGGAACTAAGTGGAGAAGACAGTCTAATACTCCACTTTAGCTTCACTTCATTGGCTACCAGGGCAATTTAGGATTGACTGTAAAATTTTATTGATCAGTACTTGCAGTTCTCTTTGCCTTCGAGAAGCCTAATAGCATCACATTGTTCCAGTGTTGCTGCAATAAAATAGCCATATAACCTGTGTTGAATATTGACATGGAGACATTTTTCAGACACAAATAACTGCCTTATTATTTCCATTCCCTGTAAACTCTGTCACAGTTTGTGTCATTCTCACAAATGAAAGCTGGCTAATGCTCATTATTATCTCCTTTTCTACCAGTCTCACACTCATGAATGAAAAGTCAATATTCTGAATACTTTATAGGGCCTGAGTAGGGTCATTATAGCAAGGGTCACCTAAATAACAGCCTCCTAGAGCCCATCATTGCCCAATGCTCCAGAAATGGCACAATTATAGGCCGCGTATACCATTAGAATTGGCGGGCTTTGCTAAAGATGCAGCCAGAGCACAAACAGTTGCAAAGCTGAAGTCTGTTACATGCTGGCCAGGGAGCATCATTAAAGTGGGTAAGATTAAACATGGCACAATGACTAGTATGCCTCCAAGGCTCTGTAAAGTGGCACCACAGGGACTTTCTGTACTGCACGAGGAGCTGTCATTGTTTGGGAAATGCAGCAGGCTTTCCAGGTTAGCAATTGATGGTATTGTCTGCATGCATTACCCATCTGCTACTGAAAGTTAATCTGTGGAAAAACAAATGCAGCATCTGCACGGCTTGAAGTGTTGTAAATGATGTATTCCCTTTTCACCCTCATTAGTGGGTGATCTGTGCTGGTCTCATGCAGGGTCACACGGAAGGAGAGCCAGGTGGCCGCCCGAATGGAGTGGGCACAGTTGGGATTGTAAACCGTCCATGATGTGGGCCCTGAAAGATGATTGTCAAAGATGATTTGATCGTTGATCCTCAGTGACAGCTGTCTGCATGGCCAAGTCCAAATTTAATCACACAACCTTATTGTACTGAAATGCCCGTTGGTCGTTCCAAAGCAAGTAAAATGGCTTAACTCCTAAAGGCTTTTAAGTCATACGGATGATGTTTTTTTCCTCTTATGTCTAATATAGAATGGGCTGCATGTAATGACAAAACCGCAGGGAGTTAAAAACCTGAATTTGCAGTTTTTTTGTACTCCAGAGCCTTTTGAACTGCTGGTAGCTATTGCTTTGGTTTTCCAGTCTGCTACCCTGCACTCTGTAAAACTAGATTTTATTAACATCATACTGGGAATGCATTTTCTAACAAAAATCTATATAAAAGAAATACTAAATAGCAAATAAATGACTATGTTTTACAAGCTGATGAGCATTATACAACTAAATAAACAAATATAAAGAATATTCATATTTCGCTCAGGACTTTGCATCAAAAATAGGTTTAAAGGGACATTGTGTAACACTTTTTGTTGTTTTCTGGCAAAAACTGATGTCTGCATTCATAATTGTGTTATCATTAGTGTATTTTGACAGCGGCTAATAATCTGACACAATCTGGTAAACAATTAACTTTTTAAATTTCGTTATACATACGACAGGTAAGCTGGCAGGAAAGCGGCATGACAGTCTTGCCATCTTGGAACTACAGCCTCGGTAAGGTAATACTAGCAACAAAGCAAAATACAGAAAAGCGTGTTTTCCTTGCAAGTTAGGGGCCGTCCACACGGCGCCAAATTACAGCAAAACCGTCAAAAAATGTAAGAAATCTGCCCTATCATCCCCACGAAACCAGGAATTAGCCTCCTGAAACCGGGTTCCAAGGTGGAAAGGTTTGAAACCTCGACAGGTTTGTGGTTTTTTGCGCATGCGCTGTGTCTTCTTCTAGGTTTCGAGTGTTGCTTAATCATCATAACAACACCCACAGCCTTGTATAATGTGCTACAGCCGTTTCATGGGGATCGTGAAACCATTCCCCGGATTTCTGCTATCGGTTTCACACCTAAACCGGCTTCAGCTCCGTGTGGACTAGGCCTCAGTGCACAGTGAATTAGATGTTTGAGAAGGTCCCCTTGTTTGGCTCACTTTCTTGGCAAGTTGGAAAATTTGATGAGTCCTCATTTACAAAATGCAGCATGTAGGCTACTCAGAGTTGCTGGTATAGCTTAAAACTCAACTCCAAATGGATGCTAACATTTGGAACACACCAATTCATCATTGATAAAGTCTAAATTGATAAAACATGATAGAATTCCAAACAGCACAATATCTATTCAAAGCCAAGAATAACATATTACCAAGTCACTTGAAAAATATGTTTTATGAAAAAGAGGGAGGGTATGATTTTAGAGAAATTACTAATTTTAAGATTCAAAGATATAGAAGCAATGAAAAGATTCTGTATAACTAATAACGGAGTAAGGCTATGGAACAGACTCAGCGTGGATTTGAAGCAATGTCCAAAAATTAACCTAACAAAGACAAATGATTTTTACAAGATACAGGGAGGAGGGGGTTTGGGGGGGGTTGGGGCACCCTGGGGGTATTTGCTCTGCCACTATGAATTGAAAGGAATAAGAAAGTAAAGAGAGCGGGGGGAGTTTGTGTGAGAGTATAGGTGTGTGTGTGTGTGTGTGTGTGTGTGTGTGTGTGTGTGTGTATGAATATATCTGTATATATTGATATGTGTGTATTGTGTAGATTTTTGTGTATAGCCCCGTTTCCACCCAAGGATCTGGGTCGGGTTGGGCCAGGCCGGATCAGGTGGGTTTTGGTATGGATGTGTTGATTTCACGTTGCGTCCCCACAGCGAACTGTACCCTTACCCTGGAGGCGGAGTATTAACTGGACAGTGCTGCAACATGATTGCGTGACATCATCACCGTGCAAAGCCTTTTAACCAAAGCACCACACGTGACAAAAACAAAGGAGTCACCCCTGCTTTGGTTTTTACGCCAGGTCACACAGTAAGTGACAGATTTTTCAACGAATCAATGGATTGCTTTGTATTAGCTCCACCTCTTAGGTCCAGAACGGTTAGATCAGTACCCCTACTGAAGGGTGGGGGTACTGATTACATTTGTAAACGGTCATGGTTACATTTGTAAAGTGACAAAAACATCTAAAATACTAGGATTTTTTTTCTTTTTTTGATATCAAATGGCTAAACAGTCAAGTGATTGTGATAAAAACAGGAGAAGTTGAGGCCCTCTAAATTTGCTAGTGCATACTTTAATGAATACACCAACACAGCTTTTCAGCCTTCGTCAGGATTAACATGAGCACAGGTGTAGACTTCCTTAAATATAGGAATCGTGATCAAAAATGGGGTAAGGGGAAAATCAAAGATATAAAAAGAAAAAAATGTACATGAAATAAGTCAAATAAGCACTAATATCATGGAATGTATAAATCTTATAGTGCAAGAAAATAGTGCAAATTACACGTTGCAAAATGATTCAGCAACAATCAAAGAAGCTGGATAAATATATCTACTATAAAGATAGCTATGTTATACTTACAAACATTAAAATACAGTCACAATATTACAAAGAGAGACACACCAGTAGTGACCCAGAGAGGGATATGATGGAGCAAAAGTCAACACATAATTATAAGGATCATGAAAAAGAGCCTGTCCTTAGAGGAAAGGAGAAAAATCTATCTCCTCTCTGATACCTGGATAAGACACAGAATTGAGACGGTCAATCCAGAAAGTTTCTCTGTGGAGTAGTGTGTCTTAATTTTCTTTTATCAAGACTTTTGGCCCTGTGTGTTTGATGAGCACCTGAGATTTTGCAGTTTACTCTAGTCATTACTGTACCTGCATTTCACAGCTTTGATCCAGTCAGCACCTTTGTTCCTCATTGATTAGAACCAGGCAAATAATTGTAATTTGGGATTAAAAAGTGCAACTCAAAACTGTAAACACCCCTGTTTTGTTTGTTTGTTTGTTTTTTGTTTTTCTTTTATTCAGTATTGTCTAAGCTTTAACTGCATCCCAGATTGTAATAGAATTAAAAAATGAATGGGCTTGAATCCTTAATCCATTGATGACTACAAAAGGCTCTGAATTGGAAAGGTAACAAAATGGTATTAACAGCGATGTTGCTTTTACTGTATTCATGAATTTACAATAAATTTCTTAAAATTTGGGTAATGGAGGAGGGGCCCAAAATGCTTAAGCAGATGACAAAACCATTTCAAAACCAGCCAGTATCATGTCATTGCCAGATGAATGTATTTTGTTTTGAGTTTCTTTTTTTTGTTCTTTTTTATATTATGACCTCTAAACTTAGTTACTTATATCTAATGCTTTGTCAGCTTCTCTTTGTGTCTTTGTACAGCTCAAAAAGCATAAAATATCATAAAAGAAAAACATAAAACATCCAGCAATTTTCTCCAAATAGCTTCTGCAGTGTAATAAATATAATATAAGGGTTTTGCAGCTAAGTAAGCACTTTGGCTGTAAAAGCCTAATGCGATCCTCATTATCTCTTCTATTCTCCAGCTTTATGCCAGTACTCAGAGAGAGCATTATAAATGTAGAGCATCTACATTTACATATTCTATATGACACCATACACATTTACCTTTTTTTTAAAGATGTGCTGAGATAGATCGAAGTTATACAGGTATTTCCATTTTTTAAATGAACTAGTAGGTTTAATGTGGCCAAATCAGAAGTTTGAATAAATAAAGGCAATTTTCCCTCTGTGCTTTCCTCTTGCTTTGTAAAGCTTCCCAATTAGAAAACATGTTTCTTTTCTTTTTCAAGTATAAAGATGTGTAACTAGACAAGCCAGAATATATTCTTGTAATGTTTTAGTGGAGCCCGTTAGACAAATTATGTTAATTTATTTAAGGTCTTTGGGCATCCATCAATATCTTCATCACTACTACTTCCACAATCCTGTTTCCAGTCCAGTGAATGGTGAGTTCAGGCTTTACAAAATGTCACTAGTTCACAGCACTACAATGAAGATAGTCTTCAATCATGTGTCATGTGAAAATGAGAGCGAGGAATGTGAGGAACCGCAGATGTGATGTCTTCTGACATCAGCTTTTGCATCTGCACTATTGTCTCCTACTTACACTGAAGGTCGTGTGTGTGCATGTGCGTGTTTTGTTGCATTTGGATGCTGAGTGTATGGGTGTTCCAACCAGCCATCCCCCCCCTGGAGGTCACTTTGAAATGGAATAGATTTTTCAAGATCTCAGCCAAGGCTGTAGGGAAGGTCACTTCATTAATCACAGCTAAATGCCACTGTCTGCCTGTCTCCCTTCTTAACCAAGTAACACCCACAGATAACATCATTGATTGATACTAATAATTAATCCTCACTTGGTACAGAACAACTCAGAGTATGATTCAGTGAGGAACCTTTAATTACTATGTAAAAACTCATTAGGTTAGTGGCACCGGGTGCTCCGGTGGCATCGGGGGCAAATACATGTCTTCCTCCAACCGTGGCCTTTTGTGGAACAAGATGCTTCCCTCCTCCTCACACTTCCGATGCCGTTTCATCTACGTGCTAGCCTACTTTGTCTGCTGATTCAGGGTTGCAAAATGTCAAGTCAGATTTTGCTTAAGAAGATTTTGGCAGATGTACTGAAGGACATGATGGGGACTGAACAAGCTCAGCATGAGTGCATGACTGTATGACTCCTGGTGTGTGCATTTATGTTTGCAGTGATGCATATGTATGTGCATGTCTGACTTGTTCACATGCAAGTCACCAGTCATGCCAGTGTAACTGCATCACAAGCAAAAACAGAGGACATGCCATGTTGTTTTATTCTCTTCTAATCTGTGTTGGAAGAAAAGAGCTGATGTAGTGTACCACCCAGAGGCTTTTCATCTTCAAATAATACTCTGTGACATGTCCACATAAATAAATGCTTAATCTACAACTGTCTCATTCACTCCCTCTGTATATCTCGCCAATTATGAATACAGAGTAAAAATAAGCTTTTAGTTGTTAAGGGTTGGTGTATGGGAGACATTTCCTGGGAATCACACTCTTCACAGAAAGTAAAGCATTTTACATTTTTGATTTGTCATGAATAAACAATAAAACTTGGTAATCAGCATTAGCAGAGAAGGGCATGGATGCTGAAAGAAAAGAGGAGCATGCTCTGAAGCTCAAACATCATCAGAGTCAAAATATAAAAAAGATGGATTTTTTTTTTTTTTAAATTAAAAAAGCCAGTACATGACTGATTTTATTTCTTTCCCCTCAAACCAGTAAGCTTATTTTAACAATCGCCACATCCAGAATAAAAGAAAGCAGCGTGACCACACACCTTGGTCTTAAGTTCTTCCTGTGGCTCACTGCTTGGCACTAGCTCCATCTTGTGGACTATGTGTCTAAACTAAAAAAAACACTAATTTGCACCCTGGATACTACATTTCCTGATATTTTAACATGTATTTTTTCTACAGATCACAAAGTTAGCTTGAATTGCGCAGACAGAGAGGTTTACTAGGATCAGAAGATGGTAATGCGCTTAAAGGCCAACTTTAATTTTAAACATACAGAAGCCTTTGTATTGTACAAGGTCCACATTAAACATCGCCAATGCAAAAATGTACAAATACAAGTCCGACAGGGCTTTCCTGCCACTCCGCCTGAAAATAGCGCCCCCAGCAACAGACCAAGAGTGACGTAGAACTAGGCAAACGCTCCAGACTCTACTGATACGGAAGATGGGATCACAGCAGGAGGAGGCGACTGAATACGACATTCATCACAGCTATGATACTGAAGGCCCACAGCTATATGTATATGTGGAGACATGAAAATGTGAAAAATAACATTGAAAAAAATATTTCTCTTTTAAGTCACCTCATGGTAAGTTTTCATTTTTATATCATGTGTACAAGATGCTTGGTGTCACAAATGTATACTTTTTTAGAGGTCTGTAGTCTATAGACCATTTTTGAAAATCTCTTCCTGTTTATCTGATTGATTATATTTTATTTTTGCAACTATCATTATGTATGAAGTTTTAAGTGTGTTTTGATGACAGCAGCTGATCTCCATTTAGAGGAGACGGACTCCATTCCAGCGGATCATCTGGGTCATGAAAATCCGCAGAACGGCGACCGCGTCCATGTGTTTACTTAAATCTATCAGCGCTTCTTTGTGCAAGGCATTGTTTTAGTTGAGTCTAGAATAGCTTGGCATTGCTGTTGTTTTAGTCTTACTAACTTAAACATTTAATTTTAGTCCATGGATGATAAAAACCCCAAACAAGCAACTATTTGAATTTAGTATGAATGGAAAGGGATTCGTACCTTTTTAGTTTTTAGTTTCTGTCATGCACATTTGACCATTTATAATGCTGAACTCTAACTGATCAGCACATCAGTCACACTTTCCATAGTACACTAAAGTTTTGCAAACTTACTTTTCGTTTCTGTGTGATGTTTTCAGATGAACTGGGTTGATTTATTCAGTAGAGCTTAATCAAAATCCTCTGTACGTTGTCTCAGACAGCCAGAGAATTTCACTGTAATTTGGTATTTTACTGACATTTACCCAGGCAGAGGGAGAGGGACCCTCTGTAAGCTGATGATGGAAACTGTATTTGGAAATGACCCCAAAACAGTAACAAAATGCAAATAAAGACAGAGGAACAAATGGATTTATGATTAGTTTTGGCAACGGCAGACAGACAACAGATGTCTGTCAAATTGGGTTTTTCAATTTTGGATATATTAGCCAGCAGGCAGGAAAGTAATAACGTAGAGCAATGCAGAGTAGGCAGCCTTACTTACTGTATAATGCACCTCTATGGTAAAGTAAATCTAATATATCAAATGCACAACTCTTCAGAAGGACAGAGGGACGCTGTGAGTGCCAGAGTAATTTAAAGTTTTCCACAAAGTAAAGGGCAAGGTGGAGAAAACTTTTAGCCCATTTGATTCATTTTAGAGTCAGACTGTAAGCTAAGTCTGTGGCAAGTGCTAAAGTTTTTTTTTTTGCAATTACATAACATTACTGGATTGTAGGAGAGTTTAAACTGTTGATTTAACAGTTTGTTTCTTGTGTGTTATGTAAAGCTATCAAATCATTTTTTTGGCCAAAACAACAGCTGCATTGTTCAGACTGATGAGAAGGTTGGCTTTTGTTGGTGTTGAAGGTTCATGTACTTCATTACATTCTATTAGTAGTGCAGCTGCTTGTTGCCAGACTGATAAACACATTATAATGAAATTCTGTGCTTTCCTCCCAATAATTCACTTTATCCCTTGACATGTCTCAAATCACCAACAGCAGCTTAAAATTTACATGCATTCTGTTAAATACTGAATGACTGGGACCAGGACATAACTATTTTCTCCCCACTGACTTCCATTCACATTTTTTCGTTTCTAAGGTCCCATGAGGCTCAACGGAAGGGGCATGGTCATATCATGGTCTGGGTGAATATTCGATTCCAATTGGCTGCAGGGTGTCCGTTAAAAAGTGATATACAGTAGGACACTGAGAAGATTGTTCTAAATCAGCACACTGGCTCAAACACTAGCTGGTAACCATGGCAACAGAAAATCAGAAATACATTGATATACCTTATTTCACAGTTTTTTTTTATCACAGTGGCAAGACAGTTGAGTGGCAAGGAGGGTCTGTGGTGGATTTACACGAACCACAGCCTCTGGAGCTCAGCTGTGGATCGACTATGAGCTGGAGACACGCCAGATCATGTCTGTGACGGGGCATCGCTGTGAAAGCAGCTTGCAGGTTTACTGGGCTCCCTCAGAACCCCTGATATAAACCTTTTTATCACGTAACATAACGTTAAACAATCATCTCACTATCCTCCACTGATTAGGTCTGATTAACACCTGCAGACCGACCGAGCTCAACTGCAAGTGCTGTGGCCAGACCCAGCGGCCAGCATCACAACGAAAGACGTTGAATAGTGCACTCTGCCACTTCTTATGAAAAATTTATGTTTTCGGTGATTAAAAAAAAACAACATTCAACAACATCTTTCCTAAGTGACCATGGCTGGACGCTTCGAGTTGCACGGTTCACGTCGCACGGTTCATGTCGCATGATTCATGTCACATGGTTCACGCTTCCACATCGTCAATTAAGTTCTGTTCATGTCCTTGTCAGGCATTATCCTTTACTTAGGGTATGTCCCAACACACCCACTAGCCCTACTTTTTAGCCCTACCCATAAATTTTGCGCATTCCCACGAAGGTAGTGCTGTCCCAATTGCTCTTTGCATGTAGGGGAAGTGGAAATAATGAGGGGTAGGGGGTATGAATATAACCCTTCAGAGCGAGGGACGTCAGATGCTGACTTTCTGAGGAAGGGCCAGAATAAAGGGAACAACAGCAACCTGCTGAAAAGCTTGCAAAGGCTTTTCAGCAGTTTACAAGAGACAGCAGTCGTCAATGGCGGCGTCTTCTCCGTGTGGTTGTTTTGTTTATTAATCAACCGAAGCACCATGAATGATGAAAAAAAGAAGAGCGACTGTTAACTCTGTGTTGTTGCTAGGTGTGTTGTTATGGTGAGACGTACATGCAAACGTCACTAAGCAGTCGCTTACAGATGCAGGCATGAAAAAGTTCCTCCTTTTTCTGTCAGAAGTGGTGCAGTAATAGTGCACTATTACTGCACTATCACTGGCTGAACGATTTGTCCCGTGAATACGTCATCATGCACGGTGTCCAAACTTGGCGTGTGGAAATGTCCTTGTTCCTGGCATTCATTTATGCTCTGAAATCATTTCCCCTGGGCACACAGGCGTTTCTCTGCGCGATTGAATTAGCAGACAAGTGGCTGGCAAGTGGCTGGTAAGTGGCTAGCAGTCGGCAGAAAGGGGAACTTTTTCATGCTTGCATCTGTGCGTGCCTGAACATAAATGCAGCAAGTGGTGTCCCAATTCCTAGGGAAGATTACAAAGCCCTACCCCTTGTGGCTTCAATTCGAGGGTGTAGTGATAATGGGCGACGGCTAGTGGTAGTGAGTAAAGGCTAGTGGTTGAAAGTAGGGGGAACATTGGGATTTGGCCCTAGTCTTATCTGACCACAGTATTTTTTTTTCCAAAATTCTTCTGAGTTCAGATATGCTTTTGCATTCCTCGTGACTCTTCTTGAACAAACGCACAAAAAAAGGCTTTTTGTGCACCACCCTTCCAACAAGCTTTTCTTGGTGCAAAGTGGATGGTAGATGGCCTGTCTGGGACCATTCTGAATATCCTTTGCCCAGGCCTTTCCTTATTATTACCTCCGCCAAGGAGGTAATGTTTTCGGTAGCGTTGGTTTGTCTGTCCATTCATCTGTCCGTCTGTCTGTCAGCAACTTTATGGAAAAAGTGCTAAATGGATTGACCTGAAATTTTCACCAGCCATGTGCTTCAGTCCAAGGACGAACCCATTAAGCCCATTTTGGTGGTGATCCGGATCACCTTCTGGATCCAGGAATGTTTTGAAGGATTCTTTATCATAGTGAGATAGGCGGGCCAAGTTGGAAAGGCTGTTGATGAGACATTTGTGGCCCCTTGTGGCAGAAGTGTGCAGCTGCTGGACTGAACACATGATGTTAGGATGCAGAAATGAAACTTATGAGCAGCAGTGAGCACATCACCTGATATGCTTAATTGGTAGTAGGCTTTCGGCCTATGGATCACCGCGAACATCCGGGAATTTTCGCCAAAATCGTCACATCCGGTTAGGTAACAGGTGAAAACATCGCTTCGTTGCATAGGGGAGCCACTGAATTAACTGCTTCATTACTCGTCAATCTTCGTTTATTCTACTTTGGAAATACCGAGAAGTCCCGCTGTGTACGGCTGCCATAAACATATCTATCACACGGACAAGAGAATATGTTTTTCCAGTTCCCAAAACAACAGAAAAAAGTCCCGAACAACATGCTAAGTGGCTAGCTGCTATCAAGCCCATAAATGCTGACAGTTTACGCTGGAAACCATGGAAACATCTAACAATATGTTCGGATCACTTTGTGACTGATAAAAAAAAAAGCATATAATGTGGTCTCACTTTTTAAACCCTGTAGTTGTTTTTGTACAGATGATAGAAAACACCATTAAATCAGTGGATGTACAGAATCACAGCGCCGCCCGCTGTTCCGTCTCCTCAGGACTGTTAACGATTACGTTCATCCAGATTACTGCCATCAATGTTCCCACATAAGAATAAAAGCATAAAAAGCGGCAGAAAGGCATTTGCAGCATTATAAACTTGCACAGTCATAACCAGTTACATACAGATAAGACTGCCGGTAATTTATAGCTTTATCAATGAGAATAAACTCCTGAGAAGTACATCAAAGAAATACCACCATTTCTTAAAAATCCGGGGAAAATTTATGTTCTATAAAAAATAAATGGCTTGAACACGGGGCTTACCTGATGAAACCAAATACATCATGAGATCGGGAAACTGATCATCAGGCTGTTATGTACAGGTAGGTTCGTCTAACCAGGCTGTAGCAGCAGAAGATGGGCATCACTTAGTCCAACAGATACAAGTTTAGCTTCGTATCTTCTTCTAGCGTCGGCAGTAAGACTTTCAGTATAACTGGACGTTATTTCTATAATATTTCAAAGACAGACCGGCGGAGAAAAAAAATTAAAAAGAGTGCAAAAGCAGTTTTTGAGGCTCATAGTTCATCAGACGCCGTTCAAATACGAAGCATATTTTCACCGGGACCAGCTTCGCGGTCACATGAGTTCCGGGTTGTGACGTAGGCTCGCGGTGATCCATACAGCTTGGAGTAAGACAACATGCATAAAGAGGATGATGTGGTCAAAATACTCATTTGCCTAATAATTCTGCACTTCCTGTAGGCTGTAGAAAGACAGTCTAAAGATTCATCATCATTTCTTGTACCCTTCTTGTAATTCATAAAAATTAGTTATCTTATTTTTTAGGTCAGTGGAGAGTTGTCCCCTCCCCACGTTGTCACTCTCTAGGGAAAAAAAAAACTAAGGACAAGCACAGTCAGTGATTCCCAGTGTTAAATAGCCTTTTTGATAATTCCACCTCTCATTGTAAATCAATAAGGTAATCAAGGAAATTTTGTGCTCCCACTGGTCAGCTATTAATCCCTACAGGGCAAGAAATGGCTAAAAAGGTGTGCAAAGTTTTGTAAACTTCTTTTCCCTACATTGCAAAGTAGAAAAAACTGGAGAATGCTACTGTAAAAAACCCTCATACAGTATGTAATCTCTGTAGGGGAAAAACTTGTTGCCGAGTTCTTCTCTTATAAAAGCAGTGCAAATTAGAATGAAATTTACCTAAACTTTTGCATACCACTGTGAAGTAGTTATAGATTTAAGCATTTATTGAGACAAAATTCTTTGGTAAGTATGAACCACATTCATTCATGCTGTTTAATTCATGCATTTTATTGGTTTGGTACCAACTGAAAACAAGAACAATCTCTTTATTATTTCTGATATTGTCTTGACTTTTGTTTTTTTTTATTTCGGGTTGTGTGTGGGCGTGTGTGTGCGTGTGTGTTAGAGAGAGAAAGTGTAACTATTTTATCACTATTTTATTGAAATGTTGATTTAAATATTTGAAGCACTTTGTGCAACTTGCGTATGAAAAGTGCTTTATAGATAAGATTTCATTCATATCTGAACCAACGTGTGAATAGATCATGTGTTTTCCTTTAGTTGCAGTTCAAAGGCCACAGCACATCTAGGGCTTTAGATGTAAAGGTAATATCTGGGGGCAAAGAAATTCAAGAGCTGAGAGCATATAAAATATGTTGGATACATCTGCAGTTTTAAAATGACATTATCCATTACTCTATGTAACTACACATCAGACACCCACAAAACGCAACCAGAGCACGAGCTACATCTGGAGGAAGTGAAGCAAGTACAGTATGCAAAGTATTAACGGCATATTCAGTTACTCTGGGATGTGTTTCCAGTCACAAGACAAACCATTATCATGTGAAGGTGCTCCTTTGCACTGAGAGTGGAAAACTCAGAAGGCTGACGCTGAGAACAAGATGCTGTTAATCAAGAAAGGAGGAAATTATAAATCTGGGGAGGGATGTAAATAAAAATGGTTTAGACCAGGGGTGTGGTCTTCACATCAAGCTCTGCACAATTACCCACCGCTTGGAGTCAGGTGTGTTGCATCAGGGAAACTCTTAATACCTGATGCCGTCCTTCAAGGACCGGAGTTGCCCACCCCTGGTTTAGACTGTATTTAACTTCCTATTTATTGTCTCCACAGCTGGAACAAACTGCTGAATTTATAAAGAAATTCATAGGAAATGGTGTTGAAATTACAGAGAAAAAGGAGGTGCCCTCAGAGGGGATTAACTGAGATATGTGTCCATGTAAAGGTATCTCACTGTCCTGCACCAACATTGTAAGCAGCCCCTGCAAATGTGGATAACATCATGTTAAACTGCATGAGAAATGGCGAGATAACATGCCCAGGCAGGAGTTACCCTGAGGCCTTTCAGACACTGGGTAGACCTGCAGAGATCAAAGCATAAGATTGGAGCCTCTAAAGTTGTTCAGGAGGAAATGTGTGCAGTATATCGACAAAAGAGGTGTGATGGCAGCTTTATGCTTGAAATCTGGCATTTTGTTTGAGAGCTCTAAGCCCTGATCCTGGATTTTATTTGGCCAAAGGTCAGTTCTGTTGGTGCCCTTGTTTTTGTGTGGGTATGACTGAAAGCTTTCTGTAGCTCTGAGATCTGGGCAGGATGTAGGTAAGAACAGCATGCAGGTGTTGCCACCATTTCCACAAAGGATTCTGCTGCACTCTTCATCAGAAGTGTTGGTTAAATACACCTGTAGCCTACTTTTCACACAAGTAGCAAGACTTACAAAGCGTGCAGGTCGTGCCTAATTTCACTTAGTATTCTTTTAACTGCATCTTAAGTTCTGCAAATTATATACATGACCTTTGCTGCGCAAATGATATTGTGCAACTCATTGGAGCTTTGGAGACAATGAAATTAGCAAGACTTGATTTTCACCAGCTTTTTTACTGAGTGATGTGTTTGAGGGATGCATGAAAATCCAAGCGGCAGAACCATGTTTTGGGTGTCTTGTTTCTGCCTGTCAGACATTCTTTATCTCACAACGAACTAAGTCTGACAGTGAAGCCTGCCTGAAGCAAGCTAGCTCTGTAGCATCAGTTACCATGGCTACTGAGCAGAGACTCGCATTGATGAAAAGGAGCCCGCTCAGACGAGAGACTTTCACAATATGCAGGGCTTTTCGTAATCCGGCGGAATAACCCCCCAAGGTCTGCTCTGATATCTCAGAAACCGTGGAGCCAAGGCAGCTGCTGATTGTTTCACATACCAAGCTGGAGGGAGGCGTTCTGAGTATGTGCTGCACCACGATGCAAATTGGACTTACAAGGTGTCTCGGAGCACAGCAGCAGAAAAGTGGGGACTATACTGAGGAAGCTGATGAGTAACACTGTAGTAGACTGAATCCAGGTGTACAGGGTGAGCAGAAGCCAAGACTAATATCAAGGGATCAAAAGGAGGAAATGAAACACAAACCCTAACCTTAACACAAGTGAAAACCTGAAATATTTAATCCATCGAACAGAAATTTAATCAAAGTTTAATGGAAACCCATACAGGGACTTGACAGAAAACAGAGAAAAGCACGAATAAGAATAATAAGTCGATAATAAAGCACAAGGTGTATGCAAATCAAAACATGTGATACAGTAGATAACATTTAAACACAGGTGGGAGTTGTCTGACCTCTTAGAGACATTAGCTTGAAGACCTGGAAAGCAGACAGATTACACAAACTCCCAAAAGGCAGATATGAAGGACACAGCCACACACACAGAAGAGACAAAACAAGTGGTGAAACCAAGAGTCCTGGAGGACAAACTTCCAAATTCAACAACATGAGAAGGTACCAGCAGACAGAAAATAACCGGAAGGGCTGGGTGGTGTTTCTGCCACAGAAGCCTGAGTGAAAAAGACAGAAGAAGAAATAAGTCAAAAGAGTAAGCCCACCTCAGAAAACAGCCTGGGAAAATTGACATATGGGCAACTAAGTTGTTTTTAAATCTGGTCAGAGAAAAAGGGGTTGTGTACTCTGAGACACATGAAGACCAGAAGTTCAGATGAAACACAAATTATAAATTAATAAGGGCTGAAATAAACCGAATAAACACATTAGAAGCTAAAATAGTCAGTTTTACAGGTTGCTGTGCTTTTTTTTTTTTTTTTAAAAATCTTTGACCTGAGTTCGCTTTGCTTACTAACTGACTAACTGAGTATTGTGGCTTAGGTCTTGAAACTGTATTTGTGTTTTCACTCCAGCAGCAGCAGAGGCTGCAAAGTGGGTTTTGAAAGTACTAAAGCACAACAGCTTGCCAAGCAATGGGCTGAGTCACTGGTATTGATCCATGATGCTTTCAACCCTCAGATATATTATTTTCATTTTGCACCATCCAGTAAAAACTCTTTTAAAATAGTCACATCATCCATTTTAACTTTAAATGCTGCCCCCAAAAGATGAGGGCAGCACTTACTCATCCTCAGATCAATATGTCAGAAAATTGTTCTTTCTTTTTCTTCTTACAGTGTATTCAGTTTAACTCAGCCTAATTACACTTTATGTGTACCATTTCTGGATCACTGTATTTACTTGCTTTCTCCCACTGAAGAAAATAACTTTTAATATTTCAAACTTTAAAAGATGGCATGGATCTAGTTTTATACAGTCTTCAAGACTTAAGTGACAGGAAGTCTGAAAGTGTTCATCTTAAGTAGCTGCTCAGTCGTTCACCTTTCAGTTTGAACCTGCTCTCTCACACCCACAGTGTCCTGAACAAGCTTACACATGTCATGTGAGTCTGTTCAGAATCAGATTATTTATTTTCTGATTCACGTTGAGAGATTATAACAAATATATAAATCTATACTTAAGAATTCTGTCTTGCAATGAGGGCTCAACATTACAGAAAAGTTTGGGTTAATAAACATTTTTACTGCAATTTAAGTTGTAGATATTTTGAAGTACTTATTAAATAATAAACTAACAATTAATGTGTCTTACATGTTTTTGTCCATCCCTGTAAGTGTGAATGTCCTGCTGTAGGCTGCCATGATTCATACATTTCTGGCAATATACAGTAATTATTCATGACAAGTAACACCTACCATGTGTGGGTGGGAGAAAACGAGTCATGTTGACATGTTTCAGCAAGCAAGCCGTCAGAGAATTCACACGGGAGTTCTCATGATTTGAGCAGTGATTGCATCCTTGGTTATTTCCCACACAGAGGATGTGACTTTCTATGATTAATTACTCTTCCGCAAGGATGGCCAATAGGACATTTAGAAAAACCTCAAAGGAGATGTTGTAGCTTAAGAAATTATGTGCTACCACAGAGGTGCTGCAGAAACTCTATCGGAACATTAAAACCGGAACTTGTGTAATATTCCCTTCAAAATAAATGTTATTGTGATTTAAATTTTAAGATATATATTTTCAGAAATATGGAGATGAATGTTATTATTGTTAGTTTAATGTATCTGAACAAAAAGGGGGCTTTAATATTTTAAACGAAACAGATGATAGGTTAAAAGTGTTGCTTCCACAGTGCATGTTTGTTGCGTAAACATGACTAATAGAGGTTTAATAAAATACGGTGAGAAAGTCGACTCGCAGGCAGCCAGTGTTTACAGTAAAACGCAAATGAGTTGCCTCCACTTATGTAAAGCCGGCGTTTTCATATGACGACTGGAAAATATTTTGAAAAGCCCCATGCCGGAAGTAGGCTGTAACATGTCGCACTTGAACAGTGTTTTGCTTTCCCCTCTGAGCGAGTGACAGGCGAACAGTTGGAGGGGGGGAGAAGTTTTCTAGCTTCGCCTGCTCCTCTGCATCATGGAGGCTCAGGCGCATTTCTCCCGTGAGGAAATCAATAGCACGGTGTGGGAAGTCCCGGAGAAATACACGCGGCTGAAGCAGATAGGTACCGGGGCGTACGGCTCGGTGTGGTGAGTGACTCTTCATTTACTGTACGCTGCATGGAGTGCGTGTGGTGGTTGGGACTAATGTCTGATCCCAGCATTCATCACCGTCAGCTACACTGGCTGCATGCAGTTTGTGGTGGGCCTGGGTGATATCCTGTAAACCAACATGCTGGCAACACTAACAACTCAGCCAGGAACAGTCATTTAAACTAGTTGTCATATTTGAGCACATCCCTCCATTACACGTTGTAGCCTAGCTCGAAGACCACAGTCCTCACAATACGTACAGTACCTGTGTGTTAAACTGTATTTAGCAGAGGAGACAAGATGCGGCTACAGTATGTTATACCTCTATCATCTTGATTTATTACATGGAAGCTAATATATAACAGGTTGCAGGCTATTAGTTTTTTTTTTTTCCAAGCAACTTGATATATCCTACTGAACCATGTATATTATCTGCCATTGTGAATAAAGTCAATATTCAACTAAATTAACTATTTAAGCTGATATGTTCAATCCTTAAAAATCAGCAAAAGCTATGAATTTGATTAAAATGTCTGGAAGTTTTGGACTAATGCCATTTTATGCTGCCTGTATTGAAACCAATTAGTGTCTATCTCGATAATCTGTCTTGTAATAAATGAAAATAACGTCATGTTTTGACATGCAAACTTGAATTTCTATTGCTGTTGGATTTCCAAAACTGTGTTTAGGCTCTGAGAATTTGACCTTTTTATTTAGTTTGCTTAATTGATAATAATATTAAATGGGTTTAATGTGTTGAGGAGCACATGTTCTCTTTTCTAGTTTTTATGCAGGTAGTTTGCACATTTTCTTCCCCCAACAGTTCATAAGTGAGATAAAATAAATAAATAAAAAAAAAAACAACAAATATATTGTCACTGAGATGTGAATCTTGAGGAAAGTTTGCAGTTATATATTAACAAGGTGTATAATTTTTAAACAGTTGTATATGATTGAGAACCTTGTAGACTTAGGAAAATTTTACTTTCCACTGTTTAAACTGTTAATTACGTGGAAAAAAAAAATCAGTTGTTGAAAGTTTCACATTTTTTTGCTTAATTTGTAAAACAATCATATTTCCCTTGCAATTGTCCAATAGTGGAATTAAACTGCATTTTCACATTGTCAAGTATTGTTTCTCTCATGCTAAAAAACTTGATTATATTACTTGAAGGAGTTTTTGCAGGAAGATGTCAGCACAAAACTTGAAAACACAGCATATGTTGTCATCGCATGTACACTCAACATATCATTTCCTCTTATTAAATTCCTGGAAGGAAAAAGAAGCCTTTGCACAAATATTGCATGAAATCTGGTGGATCTACAAATACACATATTTCATTCAGTTCTGGTCAGTCATTAGTGAACGGCAGACTGTAGTAAAAGTTTTCATCAGTGCACTTTAGTAAGTGGTAAAACTTAAGGAAAAAAATATGCTCACCCCTGGGGTTAAATATCATAGAGTGGGAGTTAAAATCTGTTTAAGCTTAAAGTTCGTGGTTTTTAAATGATTCATCATCTTATGAACTTGTTGACCTTTATTATGTCATCAGCATGCACTTCTCCTATAATCTGTCATGTGGAAAAGAGGAAAACAAAAGACAATGAAGATAATGAACAAAGATATAGTCAATTGTTTCATGTTCTGCAGATTTTGCAGGTATTTAGTAGATTGGCTGCTGTATACAGTAATGTAAAAGGTGAAATCACAATCTCAGTCAAAAATTTACATTGTCTTTAATAAGACCTAGAATAAGACTAACAATAAAACATAACATACTGTGGAGTGTCATTATTTATCTCAGTAAAACTAAGACAAAAATGCAGAAGCAGCTCACAAACATCAATGCAGTCTTACTGATTCCGTAGGAAAGAAGAGGGTAAGTAGGTGCTACCTCTCATATGTACCTGTTAAAATGGCCCCTCAGCAGGTGTGAGCACCTCTATGTCAAAACATAAGTTTTGGCAGTTTACTGGTCTGGAGTATTCATGTGTGTGTCAGAATGACAAGGCAGAAAGACATCAGCAGTTTTATTAGAGAAGCAATCATTGCTGCCCATCAGTTAGGGAGGTTGTCCATCATTGGACCATTGTCCAACTTAATTCCTGTTGTTCTGCACATGCTCACTCCCTTGTCCTGTTATAATGGCGCCTGTCAAAGCGCATGTGAAAAAAGCGCTGGACTCGTGCCAGCCGGCGGAGAAGAAGAAGCATGTTAGTGTCGAGCTGCTGCTACAAAACTACAATCAAAATACAGCGAAAATCTGTGTTCTTATGTGGTTTTCATGTCGTAGTCGAAATGAAAAGGAGCAGGAACCGACTTTTGTGTAGACGTAAACGGACGTGAATGCATCACGCCCTCCCCCTGTCCAATCAGAACCCTCCCCCACCCACCACCCCACCCCCCAACCTAAAGCTGAATTAGATAAACGTGTTTTCTATGTAAACCTTAATTCGGAATCATTATTTCCATGTAAACATGAAGGAGAATCATTTAATTCTGAATGACTTAATTTGTAATAATTAAACATCATGTAACCGGGGCAATAGCTGGTTAGAAAAGTTGCATCTGACTATCAGCACAAACACTTCACTCCAACTCCAACTGGTGGTGGAGGGGTGGTAGTTTGGGCCTGTTACAAGATCCAGCAGTGACAGATACTGATTTGACCACAAACTCCTCTGAACACCAAAGTACTCTTGAGTAGTGATTTCCCAGACTTTTTCAGTCAAGGCCCCAGAGTTGACATACGTTGGTGTTTGTGACCCCCCCCTCCTGCCTGACGACTGACAGGTTAATTGTGTGATTGTATCTAATTAGTCAGATTCTGCAAGCCCAATTTAAGGCTGCCAGAATCTTTATAAATAAAGAGGATAAAGTGGTTTTTGGTGGATTATGTAACCAGCTGTAACAATTCACCCATATGCTAAAAAAATCAGCTTCTCCCACGGAGATAATGCCAAATTGAGATTTTTACTTGGCATGAGCACTGTTGATAATGCATTAAAAAATGAACACGTCAGTTTCACAGATTCATCTCTTTGAAAAAAACACATACATTTTTAACACCTAATAAGAAGTCCCAAACGTAAGCTTCTCTTTTTTTTTTTCTTTTCACAACGATTTGGCGACCCCCCTGAAATTATCCTGAGACCCCCAGTTTGGGAAAGGTTGTATGAAATTGAAGTGTGAGGGCATCTGTGTCACAGCTAGAGCTTGGCTGAAACTGCACCGTGCAACAGGATCATGCTCCCAAGCACAGCAGCAAATCTACTAAAAGATGGCTGATGGCAAGATGCTGCAATGGCCCAGTCAAAAGCCAGACCTCAACCTGGTTTATAGTCTGACTGCTTAAATGAATGCAGCACACTCCAATAATCTGAAGCAACATTGAAAAGAAAAAAAAATAGGCCACTGATTAACATCATGCCAAGATATTTATTACAGCCAAAACTGGTTCTACAAGTTACTCAGTTGTGGGATTTATTTAGATTTTCACACTTTTTCTGCCTCTTGGATACATTTTTGATAAAGAAATTATGATAAATTGTAATGTCATTTGTTGTTCATGTAAGGTAGTATTTATCTTATTCTAAGAACTGGTAAAGATCTGATGATTTCTTTTTATTGCATCCTCATATAAATTCTTAAAATTGAATCAGGGTTTCGTTTTTTTTGTGTGTGTGTTTTTTACATGACTCCATGTCACCAACTAAAATATCCTACTGCATCAGTGTCAACAGCACTACAACCAAGTGATTTGTATAATGTGTGTTGGTGGAAGTGCCTCCAAATAGTCTAACAAGCCTTTCCTCCCACATATTGGTGCCCTGCAGATCACTGCAAGCATGCACATCAAGAGTTACCCAACAGTCACATGTTGAGGCTCAAAAACAACAGATTATTACTCGGTTTGAGCCCCCATGTCTACAATACTGCATCTCAATCTGCATGCTGCTGCATGCAAAGCTTCTGATGAAATTTGTGAAATCATGATTAAATAGGCACATGTGGAGTAAGATGAGTTGTTGCAGCATCTTTCATCTCTTGCTACAGCTCAGCAATAAATGAGAAGACTAAAGAGAAAGTGGCAATCAAGAAGCTCCACAGGCCCTTCCAGTCGGACATCTTTGCTAAGAGGGCTTACCGAGAGCTTCGACTGCTCAAACACATGAAGCATGAAAACGTGAGTAGTTAAAGCCTAATTCACAACCTGTCTATGCCAAGAGGTTTTAGATTTTACATGTATTTGTGAACTTTGAATAGATTTATTGTTTATTTAGTAAGTGAAGAATCATAGTAAATTAACTTTTTTTGTTGTTGTAACAATCTTTCTTTGCAATAAAACTTATAGTGTTGGGAAGTCTGGGTAGAGTCACATGTACACTTTTGTCATGATTAAAACGTTCTCAAGTCCAGAAAAGGAATTATATCAGTATTTTTTGCGCCATGCGACCGCACCAAAAGTCTGGAACAGTTGTCAGAGTGGTACAGTTGGAAGAGGCCGTCTGCACAATTGGAGAGTCCGGAAGGCTTCAGGCAAGGGGTCGGGGTGTTGGATCTCTGGCAGCAGCTGTTTGTCTCTCGCCGGAGCTCCCTGCTGACGCTTCTACCAAAGTAGACAACACACCGAGTAATGGCACTCACAGGACACGTTTCTTATGGTCAGCATGTTCAACGCATGTACGTGCATAGATTGTCTGTTAGTGACAGACATCTCACTCTAACAGGTGGACTGGAGTTTTGCCGTCTCTTTCTACTTGTGTCACGGCGTGATGATGATGGTTTCATCATCAAAACATTTCAGAAAACAACCATGAGACCCCTGCTGTGAAAATCCAGATCGTTCAAGTCTAGTTTGTTTGAGGAAACCCATGAGACCGTGCCCTCTGTTTATTTCTCTTTTAAATGGTGAGACATTTTTAAGGAAAATGCATCTGTGGGTTGAGCAGGAGCATTGAGTATGTGGGTTAAGGCCATTTTAAAAACTTAACTAATCTTGTCTAGCAACTCCAAACAGCTTATTCTGCTGCTGACTCTTTTTTGGTGTTTAGAAACAAGATATGTTGGTAATTTGACCAACATTCTTCAGCAGCACTTTTCACAAGTCAGCCAACGTGGTTTTGGTGGTCACGTTGGCACAAACAAGCTAATCCTACAAGTGTAAAATGGGGTTGAGATCAGGACTGGAATCTGGTCATTCCATCCAGGGATGGGCAATAACAACATTTTTCCTGTCAAAACGATAGAAGTAGGTTGTGGTACTGTACTTTTTCATCTATATTGATACTTTGTGCCCCTTTAAAAGAAAATCACATGATTTTACTGTTTTCATTAATATTTTGAATGAAAGGATAATGTTAAATACTGTATAAGTAAAACTTGAGAACAGAAGGACTGGAAAGAAATGCTTCTTTATGCTGATGAGTAAATTAAACAAAAATAAAGATTGAAACTTCTTTCAATTATCAAATAATTTACCCAGGTTATTATTTAAATTTATTCAAATATAACATGTAATAGTAATATAATGAATTTATCTAAACATAATGTACAATAACCTGCATTAAATCACTGAAAAATAACAAAACATCATCATCACTAACTGATAGGCTACCACCATCATGTGACACAGAAGCTAGAATCTGGCTGCTTTCATACACACTTCATTGGCTAATATTCAGAAGTGAGATCAAATGGCGTGTTTTGTTTCTGTACAGCGATATCTCAATACTCAAAAAAGTATTGAAACCGATATTATGTCTGGCTGGTATTGAAGTATCGACTCCAGGGTATCGATATGCCCAACCCTAATTCCAGCCTCTACATTTTCAAATTCTGTAGATCCCGCTCTGTGAGGTCGAGTGCTGTCATGTTGGTAGGTAATGGCTTTCGGTGGAGGTAGTGTGATAGTGTGGGACAGAGATGAGATTCTGCAACCAGTGGCAGTCCCTCCACAGTCTGGGACCAAATCCCACCCACCAAGAGGGGAAGTCAGTTGCAGAATAAGTCCTTTGGCATTGGCAAAGAAGATATAGGAAGTTTTTCAAAGAAGATGTACAACCTCCACACTCAGCTCTGCTGCTCATCCCACAAATGCAATTTTCTCACTAACGTGGCACCACAACAGGAAATAAAAGCTCAGTTTCCACCATCGGGTCTGGGCCAGTCTGCATTTTTTTGCATTTCCACAGGCAAAAACTGGGATTGGTACCCTTACATCTGACCCGACCCGTCCTACTTTTAGGGGCCATGTCGTTAGGGTACCAGTCTTACTGATCCTACCCAAAAAGGCGGAGCTTGACAGGCTACAAGCCACTGATTGGTTAAAAGAATAATCACTTCCTGTTCACTTCAGCACCAAGAACAAAGCAGAAACAGTGCCATGATTAAATATACAGTTGAATTTTTGTGATTCAAAGCCACATCCCAAGAAGAAATAAAACAGGTGGATGTCAGCCGTTCTCATACCACGTGTCTGCGTCATATTCTTCATCATTATAGTTTAAGGCCGTTGCCCCGTGCTTTCACATCATGTTATTACATAGCTGATGCAGCTATCCCTATCTGGCCGACACGCCCACGCTGCCTTCTAGGCAAAGGTATGATTGGCTGTGAAAACTATGGCTAAGGATTTACCGCACCCTCCTCCACCGTTCCATCCCATCCCGACCCGACCCACTAGTAAAACAGGGCTAAACAGGCTTTCAAGCAGAATAAGATTACTTACCAAGAAGCACCGTTACGACAAAGAAACAATCAAACATAAAATAGTTTTTGTACTAAGTTTTCACTAATTTGACCCCATGTTACTGGATTGTTTCCTCTGTCTCCCATTCCATATAGGTAATAGGACTTTTGGATGTGTTTACGCCTGCCTCCGGTCTGGATGACTTCCAAGACTTGTGAGTATTTTTAACATAATTCCAAACCCTCCAGCAAAGGAAAAGACTTAACACTTAAAGAGTTCTGTAGGTTTAGCACACACCCATAGTCATGCTGTTTGCATATGCTTTTGAAGACAAACCGTTGTCTAACAAACACCCTCTTTGTGATTATTCTGTTTGTCACAACAGGGTTATATTGGATTAATTTGTTTGACACGTTATAACAGGATGTCTTAGTAGTTAAAGAGTCTGGAAAAGTATTTGATCTTTTGCTTTTCAGGAAAAGTATTGGCATGCTGTTAAAAAAGCTGCACTCTGCATGTTATGTTCACATTCCTCTGGAACAATAAATGCAAGTTTGTTCCAGCATCTTCATATTTTCAGGTCAAACTTGTATGCAAAGACAAAGACAGTGATATTTCTCCACCAAGTTAAAGTTGGAAAACTTCTCTCAAACGGTACTTACGTTTTAAAATGCTTTTGATTGATTTTTTTTTTAGTGAAGACGACCATAAGAGTTGGTTTTGTTCAGCTCAGATTAAACTTAATTGTAAAATTGTTATTCACTACAAAGTCATCTCAAGGTAGTTTTACAGACACAGTCCAATTCAAGCCAAATAATTGTAGTCCAATTATAGTCCATTTAAAACAAATCCATCACATGACCCTAATAAGTCCACTTTATGATAACTCTTAAAGAATAAGTTACTTTTTTTTCAACCTGAACCTTATTTCTAGGAGTTTATACATACATTTACTCACCGGTAAATTTTCTGCGTCACTTTGAGTCCTTCGGAAGATATAACTTGATTCACACCTCAATGTACATCCAGTGATAATGGCGGAGACGGGGCAGCGACTATATAAGACATTATCTGCAGTAAAACTCCTTGATTTTCGCTAATATTTTAAGTAGAATGAAAAAACGAACGAGTACTATTGTCCTGTGAGTCCAGATTTAGCTTCCCGTTAGTTATCAGGTAGTTCTAGACACTTTTCGGGGCTGCGCGTTCGTGATGCGCGCTTCCAAAGTTCAGCTGAGACGAGCAGCTCGCTGCCCAGACAACAACAAAAACACAGTTTGTGAAACTCTGAACTCACGGGACAATAGTACTCATTCGTCCGTTCATTCTACTTAAAGCATTGATGAAATGAAGTTGTTTTGCTGCAGATAATGTCTTATATAGTTGCTGCCCCATCTCCGCCATTAATACTGGATGAACACCGAAGGGTGAATCAAGTTATATCCTCTGAAACTCAAAGTGATGCAGAAACTTTACCGGTGAGTAAATGCACGTATATACTCCTAGAAATAAGGTCCAGATTGAAAAAAAAGAAACTTATCCTTTAACTCTGTTCTCTTAGATTGAATCCTCCATACTGAGTATGCACAGAGTGGTGGGTGATGGTTTAAAGGAAAAACTCCCTGTTAACAGGAAGGAAGAACCTCCAGCAGAACCAGAACCTGGAAGGGCAAACATCTGCCTTAACTGGTTGGGGTGGAGAGGACAGGAGGTCCATGATTCTAAACCACCTGCTGAGAAAGCATAAGAGAAGCACAAAATAATGACAGCAATAATGTTATATGCAGTCGCCTACAAAATTATTCCTACCTTCCAATTAAAGAAAAGGCTAAATTCACAACAGTAATTCATATAAAAAGAAACTAATAATAGATAAAAATTTACAAAATTATAATTTAGTGAAATAAGATGCTGCTTTTGAATTGTGGTTGAAAATGATAATAAAAATAAATAAATACAGAAAACTGTTCCAGACATGCTAGAGCATCTTTCCCATGAACAGTGGACCAAAATACCTGTCAACAGGTGTAGAAGTCTTTTTGAACATTCCAGAAAACACCTGATTGCAGTGATTGTCTCACAGTGTTGCTCAACAAAATTTTAGCTTCGGAGCCCCATCTTGCTTGTTTGCTTGTTTTATTTTTTTGTGTGTTTGTTTTTAATATTTCCTTCAAACTGCAATTAAAAATCAGTGTCATAATTTTCATAGAATTTTTATTTATCATTACTTTTGTCAATTTCAACTTATTTTACCAACAGCTTATTTTTTTTCCTTCTTTAATTGGAGGGTATGAATAATTTTGAGGATTACTGTATATGTGCAGGTGCAATGTGTATAACCTGCAATCTTACATCAGGAAACTGACAAACATCGTCGCCCACCACAATATTTTGAGTTATTTTCCTAACTAAAAGAGACAGACGAACAAACAGTTTTTAAAACTGTGTTTATTATTTTATTTAACACAGTGACCATTTAGGCTATTTAAGTATGCCAGAAGAATATATCAAACTGCACTTCTTCTGCAGCAGTTTATGAATCTGCAATACTGTAAATACTGTAGGCTAAAAAAGGTTATCTAATCATAGACAAACACCCTAAATATCTTATTGAAAATATGAAAAGACATGAATTACAGCATTATGAAGCTGTAGAAATTTACAAGACATCTCACTCCTTCTCTCCGCTGTTGTCCTGCTCTGCTTCTCAGCTATCTGGTGATGCCTTACATGTATACTGACCTGTCTAAGGTCCGAGGTCATCTCTCTGAAGACAAAGTCCAGTTTCTTGTTTACCAGATGCTCTGTGGACTGAGGGTGAGATTTTCCAAAACTTTGATTTTTTTTATTGAGCATCAGAGTTGCATGAGGAAGGGATTATTAAATACATGTCAATTCAAACACTAACTTGTTATGGGTTGATCTAAAGTGTAGTTGTTTTAGACATGTAATGCACTTTCCAAAAATAAAGTACATTAACTTGTGATATCTTCTTGTGGAACGTGCTGAAACTCTCCTCAATTCCCATTGTTAAGTTTTCAGTGCAATCAGATGTGCAAATTAAACCATGTGTGTAAGATGATTAAAAACACACGTCATAAATTTTAGTTGTGCAATAAAAATGTCTCCGTCCTGCTCTGTTTTTCCCTTTGCAGTACATTCATAAGGCTGGAATCATCCACAGGGTAAGTACAGGTTGGTGTGTCATTGTAGAAAGCTGGTATCTAAACTGAATCCCCCTAAAAAATTGCAGTTTGGGGCATTTTATGATTTTTTTTTTTTTTTAAATTGTAACGCATGCATGCTTCTTATAGAGCATGTTTTATATTCCAGACTAGGTTTCTCCTTGTACTTAGGGAATGCTTATTTAATTAATCATTGTCAGATCAAACCCTGCCCCAACAGGTAAGATGAGTTGATTCCTTTGATGTGTGTTGTGCATGTCTAGAGATGTTAAGTCACACCCTTAAGCTCCAGTACTGAGCCTTACAAATGTGTGTGGAGCTGTGAAAATAATGTTAAACCAGCATTTCTATTGGTTTAGTTTAAGTTCCTGACTCCCCAGGACCTCCCTGGACCTTTGGGTCTTCCATTTTTGTGACCAAACCAAATCTCTAAGTCAAAAAAAGGGATTTTTCTTCTAGTGTCAGACTGACACATTCCTTTTCCAGAAAAAAAAATGACATTAACCAAAACTCGGGACCAAATAATGATAATTTTATTTTTTGGGTTCTGGTTAAGTCTTATCCCTAGACATACCTTCTAGGTATTTATCATACCTTCTGTATTTATCCCTATCCCTTATCCCTATGGTTAAAGAGAATTGAAAAATTTACATAGAAACATGTTGAATATGTTTGACATTATAGTTGCCTCAGAACTGCTCATGATGTGAAAGCACTGTGAAATCTCAGCCTGATAACAGAGCAAGTATTCAGCTGGAGCAGAAACCAGCCTTACCCCAACACTGTAATGCTATGAATAAGCCTTCCACAATGCATTAGCCTATGATGAGCCAACTTTGCCATTTAGCTCTATCTGACTTTCTTGCTGACTGTACTGACTCTTTCATGGAAATGCAGCTTCTTTGAATGCCAAAATCTGGGGTGACTAACTACTTGAATGGCTGGAATAATAAGATGAATAAGAATAATTTATTTTGTGAACAAAAGCAAAGGTAATAAGTGCAGATGTTGGAGTAGCCACACAACTCAGAGGACTTGTGCTTTGTAGAATGAAGGGTCAAGTTAGTGATCTCCTTTCATGTTGGTTTTGGGACTGCTACGTGCACTTATTTAACAAGGTGCACACTGTGGGTTTATTTTATGAAGAAATTAATTCACTGAAATTAGAGGAGCTTTGCAACCTCTCAAATAACTTAAAGGTGCAGCGTGTATTAAAATAAAAAAATCAAAGACAGAAAAATTAAACATACCATAAAAACTGCTCCTATTGGTATTTAATCACCGTCAGAGGTGTCAAAAAATAGGCTAATGGTAGAAAGTAGAAATCCTGTCCAGGTTTTCCAACCAGTCACTGAACCAGCTGCACTTTATTAGGTCCTCTGCAGGTAGATGAGCTTGTTAGTGAAAACACTTGTACCGGCTGAGCAGAAAACTTGACAGGATTTCTAATGCTGCCTTCATGTGGTATCGTATTTATGGTAAATACCAAAGTTTGACATGAAAATTACACTTGAACATCCACTCATGTTGTAATTTCCACTGGAAAGCTGGAAAAATTTTATGATACCAGAGTTCCCGAGATGAGGTAAACTTTGACCTTTCACCATGGTGAAGAGCAACAAAAATATCCTAAATAGGATGCATTACATTATGGGCTGGATTTATCAAGATCCAAGTTTGCGTGTAGTAATTTGCTCACACTATCTGGAATTTTGCGCGAGGGGCTGAACCACGGTTTGCGAGTGATTTATCAAGAATAAAGGCGCAAATGACAGCAAGTGCAAATGTGTTGGAAAAGGCCCTGTATAAATGAGGTTTTGCGTGTTTCGAGGTTTGCAACGTGGGGAATTGCGAGAGACGACAGCGCAAAAGGAAATATGACGCCAGTCGCCAGATGAAGATGGAGATATTAGGAGGACGGAATAAACAAAAATAATTTTAAAATAAGTATGATAAATATAAAAAAGGGTACAATTAATGCAGCTTTAGTTCTCAAAGCCTCAGAAGTGTGCAAGTTTATGAGGACATGGATCAAGAGTTGCTGGACAAATGTTAAAGTATTAAATGCCCGTTAATATTATGTTAAATACCCGTGTGTGCAATTTGGGGGAATGGCCAGCCCAGTGGTAGCGTTGTCGGCCTGGGCGCGGTGGTCCTGTGGTCCATTCCCCGTGCAAAACTCCTAGGTGAACCACTGTGGACCCCTGAGCAAGGTCCTTAACCCCCCACCAACTGCTCCCCGGGGGGTGTGGGTGGGGGCCCACTGCTCTGTGGTACTCACAGTACACAGATGGGTAAACTGCAGAGCTTTAGTTTCCTAATTTCCACGGTAAGTCCCTGGGGATCTTCCATTATAACAAAAATAATACACAAAAAAAATAGTGGTTTGCTGTATTGATTTTTATTGAATTCAACACTAAGAACTAAATACGCTGTCCTCACTGCTCATGAAAAATGACTTTGAATCAGATTTGTGCGTGTCCAGGATTGTCCCTCTCAGAAGTTGCAGCCTTTTGTGCTCAAAGCTGCAAGTTGCATCTACTTTTTAGACATACTAAAATACACGCAAAAAACCAGCAAGGCAATGCATCTCACAGATGATAAATCGCCTTGCGAGTGCTGAATAGGGGATTATCCGCTTCTGTGTTCCGAACTTCGGTTTGAAACACTTAGAGGGCCCACTTCCGGCCCAGTTCAATGTCCCTGCTTTACTCGTAGATAACGTGAATAAACGCCAACCCTACTGAAATTTTCACGGATTAGACTGAAGTGATACTAAGGAAGAAGTGGATAAAGCGATGGATTTGCCGCGGTGAAGGGCCGAACTTTATAATAAAACACACGTTTGTTTGTCTCCGGTGGGGCACAACACGGCACTTCACAGCATGCTAGCATTAGCCAGCTAGCGTTTACTGACGTGCTTAACATTGTGCGTCTTAAAACACACAAACATCTGAAAATCAGGTCTGTACCTCCCCGTTTCCAGTGGAACAACTGGGGACTGCCAAGAAAGGAGACTTTCAGATGCTTGTGTGTTTTCAGCCGCACAAAGTTAGGCACGTCATCAAGCTGGCTAATGCTAACCTGCTAACAATAGTCCGCCAGCTACTACTCTGTTAAACTTTGTAAATCGGATAAACGCCAATGCCAAGTTTTCATTCCAGACTGAAGTGATGCTAAGGAAGAAGTGGATCAAAACGACCGATTCGCCGCGGTGAAGGACCGAACTTTATAATAAAACGACACACGTTTGTTTGTGGCCGGCAGACTGCGCAGTCGTGTTAGCAGGTTCAGCCCTTCATCGCGGTGAATCGATCGCTTTGATCCACTTCTTCCTTAGTATCATTTCAGTCTAGAATGAAAACTTGAGTATGTTTGGAGTTTATCCGATTTAAACAGTATTACAGAGCAGGAACGGCTGTCGTTAACATGGCCCGGAAGAGGAAATGCCCAAAATCCGGGAACTTCCGGTAAGCGTGATAATCCCCTATTAATATATTTACATTTTCTCCTCCCATTACACGCACTTTTGCGCCCCATATTGCATATTCATTGCAGAAAAAGTTCTAAATGGATAAGAGGCACTATTTAGCACGTTTTAAAGCCCGAACCCTTTTCGCACGCTGTTGATAGATCAGTTTGTACGTTTTTAGTGTGTGCAGTGAGATAGCTCACATTTTTATACATGCAACCTTTCATAGATCCGGCCCTATGTTTTAAGTTCTCTGCTACTGCTATTTGGTTAGTTTGTAGTCTGCATAATTCTGTGACATACAGAACTTTAATTCCATTGCCATTTAAACTTATTTTTGTGTTTAAAAATATGGTTATTGTTGGGTTTACCTCCTCAGAGCAGATGCTAGCTAGCAGCCAGCTGGCTAGTCAGTTGCAGATAACCTCCAGTGATTTACTTCATTACAACAACAAATCACTTGAACACAACGCACTGGTAATTTCCACTTAACGAGCAGAAAGGATTATCTTTCCCATACCACATGGAGGCAGTATAAAACTACTTTCACTTCAACTTTTGACACCTCTGATCACCATCCTAAAAATAACGGTTGTTTTTATTCTCTTAGAACGAGGAATTTATATGTACTTGCTGTAGGCCCACATAGATTGAGCACCGTTAGGGATAAGTAATGCCTTAAAAGCAGAGATATAAAAAGTAGAGAGTAGAGGTACAAATCTTGCCATATTTTGGGTCTGCCTGTACATTTTGAGCAGGTGTTTCCAATAACGAGCTCATAAGCCTGCAGAGGAGCCATGCCAATCAATTTAGATGATTTGCTGACTGGTTTGAACAACTGGTGGACAGGATTTTTACTTTTATTTACTTTTGTACATCTCTGCTTAAAATGCATATAAGAGAAGATGGTACACATGCAAAATTTGGATTTTGAAGTAGTTACCTTTAGTGCAGTCACTGCACCTGTGGCCACTGGATCCACTCACAGATGAAAACGTTGACTGGAAGAAGTCTGGCCAGTGGCGGCCACCGACTATTCCCAACTGTGTTTGGCATTCAAAGTAATTTCTACGGCTATCTTTACCTTTAGATGTCAGTAATTCTTGCACACTGTACCTTTAAGTTTGATCAGTGGAGACTCAGTGGAATGATTTTGTGATAAAGATGAGGATCACTAAATAGTTTTTCATTGTTTAACCAGAGTAAGCATGGATTAACAGGATTAACTGCAATAATTTTACAACATCATATTAAGTCACATTGCCCTCCCTCAACCTCCAGCCAACTACAACCCCCAAGCATCTCAGTAAAGTCCTTTCAGAATATATATAGTAATAAGACTGAGAAGTTCTGTGTGTGGATGTGGAAATTTATGTCTGTCATGAGTTTTTTTTTTTTTATGATTTGAGTAAACAACCATTAAGAATATGAACTATAAAACTGCATAATTATCTTGTGGAAACAACCAGGATCAAATAATTTATATTTACTTTTCAATCAATGGAAGCACCATAAAACCTCTCAAGGTAATTACTTTCTAAAAGACAAATATTTGATGCTCTCTGAAATTAGATTTTTATAAATGCAAATGGGTTATTATTTCACTAGATTGCACTGACTTGCTTCATCGTCTCTGCTAAACACATTTCCACTTTTGAAAGATAACACACTTGCTCACTTCCAAGATCAAATACCAGAGAATTAAAAGATTTGTCTTGAAAAGACTAAAGCTGTTTAATGTTTTTATTTATCAGACTTAAATTTATCACAGAATGATCATATCATTGACAGTCAAAGAAACAAATAGAAATGGAAGATGTACAGTTTTTGTTTGAGAAAACTATTCAAGATTGATATGCACTGTTTTTTTAAGATGGGAGGGGGGTTAGAAAAATTTGGTTTATTCTTTGTTGAATGATTTTAATGATCATTTTTGATCCAGTATGCTAAATTATAGCAACAAAGAACAAAACAACAATCAGCATCTGGTGAGCTGTGAGCACTTGTTTGCTGTCTTTGTTTTTGTGTGTCTGTTTATAGTGTAGAAAATTGTGTTACCCTGCTATTACTATGTTCATTTTGATAGCAGTAAAGGTGTTAATAGTTAATAGTCACTGACAGTTTCACACTTATCACACATTGTGTCACAGATTTAGTTTGCAGAAACGCAGCAGTGTTTTTAATGACTGGCTCGTTGCTGAGTCACACTATTGAATTCATTAATAAAAGAAGAAAAGAAAAGAACTATGCTTCTGCATTTAGACAAACAGCACAGCAATGCTAGCAGGAGCTTGATTCTTAAACCGGCTCTTGTGAGAGTTTTTGGTCTAATCACCATCATTTCTTGTTAATTATTATGTGGACTGAGTAACCCTTTCTCAACTCATTTCTTTGAACAGGATCTTAAGCCTGGAAACTTGGCTGTTAACCAGGACTGTGAACTGAAGGTTTGTACATCTAAGGATTACATTAGAAAAACACCTCAGCACTTATATAATGAACAGCTTCAGTAGCTAAATCAGGTAATATTTGGATGTATATGTAATCAATATGGGAAAATGAATTGCGTAACAAATGTATTATGATGATGCTGGATATAGGCATATACAGTCATCCTCAAAAGTATTCATACCCTCCCATTAAGTAAGAAAAAAATCAGCTGTAGGTGAAATGAGTTGAAATGAACAAGTGAAAAATACATGAAATATTTTATGAAAATCATGACATTGATTTTGAAATGTGGTTTAACAAAACTGTTAAAAACAAACAAAAAATACAACAAGTAAACAAGCATGATGGGGCTTCTGAACTAAGATTTAGGTGAGTAACACTTAGAGGCAATCACTACACTTAAGTGTTTTCTGTAACGTCCAATCAGACTTCTGCACCTGTTTACAGGTGTTTTCATCCACTGTTCAAGAGCAAGGTGCTCTAATTTGTCTGGGGCAGGTTTGTTTTTTTGTATTTAAAAAAATATTCTTTTCAATACAATTCAAACGCAATATTTTATTTCAATAAATTACAATTTTGTAAATTTTTGTTTATTATTACTTTTTTCTAGTTTGTTATTTGAATTTTTATTGTGAATTTTGCATTTTCTTTAATTAGAGAGTATGAATAATTTTGAGGACGAGTATAAATAAGTTGATAATAATAATACACTTTATTAATTCCAATTAGAGTCCCAATTAGGAAATTCATTCTCTGCATTAACCCATCTCAGGTTGAATCTGAGAGCAGTGGGCAGCCAATTACAGCGCCCAGGGAGCAGTTGGTTTAATTACCGTTAAACTACCGTTTCAAACTACATGAATGCATAAAAAAGCATCTCATTACGCGCAGTGCTTATGATCCTGGTTGTAATCAGGTTCTTTGTTGCTGATGCAGATCCTGGACTTCGGGCTGGCTCGCAGTACTGACGCAGAGATGACGGGCTACGTGGTGACCCGTTGGTACCGGGCGCCTGAGGTCATTCTGAACTGGATGCACTACACCCAGACTGGCAAGACAATAGTAGCTGTTACATATTCTTACCTTGCTGTTGGCCTCTCTGTGATGTACTTGTTTTTTGTCTGTCATGTGAAAACATCTCACTTTATTTATAGCTTGTATGGTACATTGTGAGTCACCAACTTTTATAAACCCGGCGGCAGTTCCTAAAGCGCATTTGAGGATTCGTGATGTCAATCTCAGAAAAGATCTTTTTTTTTCTTTGCCTTAATCTGTTAGCATTTGACACAGAAAAGTCTGACAGCAGCCTGATTGTGCCGAGACTCTGACAGAATTGTCAGTGCAATAAGTCCAATTCTCTGAGGATTTATGTTGCTGTTGGAGATGTTGGTTTCTCATTTTGTAAATCAACTTCTTCAGAGTGGAATGTAGCACAGAAAGCAGGTTTACATCCTGCACAGAGGAATATTATTCACCATATAGTCCCCAATTTTAACAGCACGACAGATTCAGCTGACTGTAGTGAGTAGAAACTGAGCTGTGACATGTTAAATGCTGCCTTCCTCATGTCTACTGCACTGGCCTAACTTAAAACGCTGCGGTGTATTCTGCCTGGATTCTCACAGACGTTTTTCTGCTTTGTTGTTTCTTCTAGTGGACATCTGGTCTGTGGGCTGCATCATGGCAGAAATGATCAATGGAAAAACCCTTTTCAAAGGAAAAGACTGTATCTTTTCAAGTTGCTTGTGCATTTCTAAGCCTGTGTAATGTGAAATAATAACTTTCATTGTGTAAAGATGGAAACACACTGTGATTTTCAACTAACTCTTGAGCTTTTGAAATCACCTAATTAAACATTTGTAGTGATAAAAGATATTGAAAGCCCCTTGATTGCCTAATGCTATCATTTTTAAGAACACTATAATTTTTGCCCTAAATAGATCACAAAAGGCAATTACTGTAAATTACATGCAGAAAAGCAACACATTCCCTGATGCATAACCTAATTTTGCTTATGCTTCGCTGTAATATAATTATATTTTGCACCTGATCCACATTACTGATCCATAGAGCCTTTTCGGAAATAAAGCTCATTGTTTTATTAAGTGGCTTCATTTTACATTCATTATTTTGTTTATGAGCCTGTCCACAAGCCTTTATCTCACAGTTTCCTTTCGGAGATTTAATTATAAAACCAGCCTTTGAAATCCTTAACTGTAACCCTTTCACTCCCAGACATGGACCAGCTGACTCAGATCATGAAGGTGACTGGAGTCCCTGGACCAGAGTTCGTCCAGAAGCTGGACAGTCCAGAGGTAGGACTAATTCCAGTATGTGTATGTCGTAAATACACAGATATGAAACAAATGCTGGCTGATGTTCAACATACAGTTATCAGATCACCTCACTCTTGTTTCCAGCTGTAGTCTGACATTACATCCTTCCCAGCCCATTTTGTGGGGAAGGGTTGGAAATCACTTTAGAGAAGCAACAGAATTTAAATAATGGCCCAGATTTAACACGTGTTTACATTTGTTGTTGCGTAGCAATGCCTCAGGAGTGCCACAACAAAGCGAGCAGTGTGCAATGACAACATCTCTGTTGACGTTACTTCGCAAGCACATTCATGGCACCTACTGGCTTTTTTTTCCCTCTTCTTTCATTTCTTTTTTTTTAAATTTCTTTTACTTTTAAAGTTTACTAAAATCACTTCATGATCTAAATTTAAAAAAATAAAATAACATTGACCTGTATTAAATTAAGTGGGTATTTTAGAGAGTAATTATATGTTATAATTTATCCATAATTGTATTTTGTTTTGACAATATTACGACACAAGAACATCTAGGCAAGTGTTTTATATGTGGCTTTACTCATAATCTGATATTGAACAATCAACTTATGCACAAAGATTTGCTGTGGGTGATAAGTGATTTGTGGTTCCCATGATTAGTGTTTTAATCAGCTAATAATTATCTAACTTGAATAATCATAGTACAGATTAAGAAAGATAATACCCTTCACTATTCTGTCTGCATATTAATATTTTTGTCTCCAAAACAGGCAAAAAGTTATGTGAAGGCCCTTCCTCGCTATCCCAGAAAAGACTTCTCAACATTATTTCCTAGAGCCAGTGCAAATGGTAAGTTTAGCTGTAACCTTTTCCTGCTGCTGCTTTTTTTTTTTTTTTTTTTTTCACCTTTTGATAAATATAGTGAGCTATTGTCAAAAGTATTGATCCACCATGGCAGGCTGGGGTCAGAAGCTTCTGCTTTCTGTTTTTGCAAGTTCATGAAAGCTTTTTCTCTTGTTCTGAAAACTGGTAACACAGAATACAGCCACAGATTAAATTCCCTAAGTGATACATTTTGTGTCCCTGGCATAAAAGAACAGTATAATTGCTTCTTTTTGTGTTTTGTTTTGTTTTTGTCAAAATTTGCGACATAAAATTAGTGCAAAAACAAACTGCACAGTGAGACTGTTAGAAGCACCATTTAATCTTTGCCTACTGGAAAGGTTGCCATACAGCAAACATCAGTAAAGAATCTTTCATGAAACGTCTGCTTTGCATTTTTCTGCACCACTGATCATTTTCAGGTATTGACCTGCTGGAAAAGATGCTGGTTCTGGATGGAGATGAGAGGCCAACAGCTGAGCTCGCTCTCGAGCACCCATACTTTGACAGCTTACGAGACCCGGATGACTTTCCGGAGCCTGCGCCGTATGATGACAGCCATGACAACGCCACATTGACCCTGGATGAGTGGAAACGTAAGTAAAGAAAAACAAAAAAAAAGTAGATAGAATGGATTCACAATGCATTTTTTTTCAATGAGGACTCTGATGTATATACAGTGCTACCAGCCAAAATTTGGACACACTTCCCCATAAAGTGTAATGGGAAAGTGTGCCCAAACTTTTGACTGATACTGTATGAAGCTCATAGTATGTATGTTTTAGAGTATCGGGCCTTTACATGAATATCAAATATAAGTCACAAATGTGGTTCTTACAGTGGACAGTTTTAAACAGTGGCACACAGTATTTGTGTCATGTTTTACGACTGCATTACTGTAAATGGTTTTTATTGCAACAACCACACATTCTGTTGTAATGTTTCCATCATCCATCTGTGACCTTTACCTGCTTATTCCAGTGCAGGGTCACATGGGCAGGAGCTTACAGCAGCTATGTTTCCATCATGTCAAATAAAATCTGATGATGATACCTTAAGAGCTTTATACTTAAATGAATATACAGCAAATGAAGAAACCCAAATTGTTTCCTCCTTTTTATTTCTCTTCTAATCACAGGGTTATGTTTCAAAGAGGTGAAAAGCTTTGTGCCATTCCCTCGACGGGATTCCAAGAGAAAAAACACTCTGACTATGTCTCCATGATCTAATGAATGTGATGTAACTCCTGATGCCCCAACCTTCACAGCATACAGCCAATGGTGCCCTTGTATATTCCAGCCCTGAACTTACACTATTTCTTTTACTTTCGAGGTATTTAGATTTTAAATCAGTGTTAAAAAGGGTGATTATTTTAAAGCTATCCCTCCTTTTTATTGTTATGCGAAACTGTTTCCTAAATGTAGATTGTTACACATTCCCCATCAGTGAAAACTGTGTTGCAAGTAATTGTGATTAAATGCCATGAGCTCTCCTGTAAGATTTACTGTAATGTTGGTTTCCAATTAAAGAATGAGAAAAGATGTGTTTGTTGTCTTTTTTTTTTTAAGCGTGCTCACATATCTAGTATGTCAATCTTGAGGTAGAAATCTTAATTTGTTGTAAAGAGATGCAGTTCTGCTGTCATGACTGGGCTTTGCCTAAAGGTGAGCAGTTGGTGTGCAATGTGCCACCAATGCTCACTGGAATGTGTCATGATACTGAAAGTTTTCTTCTCCATTTTTAAAGCCTGCCTTGTAAACTATCAATTGAACTGTGTTTGGTTTTATTAATTTAAAAATAATTTCATTATATAAATATTGCAAATAATGTGTAAGAATTAAATGTTCAATTAATGTTTTTTAAATTAATTCCTGTTCTGCCTATGCTACTTGTTTAAACTATGCACTACTACTATATCATGGGCACCTGTTTCCTGAATGTTTGTATACAGATCATGTCATGAGTAGGTTGTGCATATTTTGTGTACATAAAGTGACTCGGCCTGAGTGAGATATGGTTAAATATTGTTTATATTGTAGTTTTAAATTAACTGTCTTTTATTGAAAAACCACACATAAGCGAGTAAGGCGGTTTTAAGGTCTACTTATTGACTTATCTGGCTTGACCCTGTTAAGTGGCTTGCGCGCGAAAACCGTACTCCTATTACGTCAAGGGGGCAGACGCTGGGCAGGCTGAACTTTTACGAATATGTTGTTATCAAGGCATCCTACAGGCTACCACAAAACGGAAGTGATCTATCCCACCATCAAAATAAAAGTAAAAAAAATCAGTCGATGTTGGAATAGTTTTAAAGGTAAAACATAACTAAACATAATGTTCATAAAATGTGGACATAAAAATGTTGAAATAATTGGGAGAATGTATTAAAGCATTATACAGTACATGTGGCTGTAAAATATACAAACTGGCATAGAACGTGAAATAACACTGTAAACATATTCACATTGCTTGAGTGCAATAATTTACAGTATAACACAATTCAGAAGACGTCATATGCGAGAAATACACACTTCCATCCACTTCCTGCTTGATCTTGTGTGAACCTTTTGTTAAGAGTTAATATCCATAATACATTAAGCATTATTACCTATTATTTACATTGCGGAACTGTTATGGGATTTGGTGTCATGTCAGACATACCGTTTTTTAAATGTCAAATTTCTGAAGCCTAAGTTAAAATGACTAATTTGAAATCACAAACCGGAAATAATATGCCTGTACGATGTCTGGCATTGCTTTAGCATCTACTCAAGACTCCAAACAGCTAGCCAACTAGCCGACAGAGGCTAGTATTTTAACCTCACAGCATAAGCTATCTCTCAGGTTATTATTACAGATATATCATTCTTGTTTTCAGTTTGTCTTGGGGATTGCCTACAGGTCTCCCAAATGTCGTTTTGTGACGAAAAGGACGTGTTTTAAGATACCGAAGTATAACGGGTGTATCGCAAACTGTGGCAGGCTAACAGTTGCTTTTAGCCTCGAGAGTGTAGCAAGTGAGACGTCCGGCTAGGCAACCATTACAGTAATAGCGGCTTCAAACCGCCGGCTGTCGAGTACCTCTGTCAGTCAGTTGCCATAATAGGTAAGATAGCTTGTTACCCTGTTGCCCTCTCTACAATGTTAAGCTGTCATGATTTTTATTGCTATTTTATCTTGGCGTTTTAAATCTTGATGATATTTTCTGTGTAAAAAAAAATAAACTGGCTAATGTTAGTACTGCCCATCTTTCAAAGTTAGCAGGCTAGCTAGTTATTTTTACTTCTCACGGCATTTTATGTCAGATAACTGTCACATTACCGTGACACTCTCATCCAGATTTGACATAAAACTCACTTTCTCTAACTCACTGAACTACTGTCAATATGTAAACCACATTGGAGTGTTTAATAGTGTTTTAACACTGTTAATATGGCTGACATTTTACTCGTGAAATAAGGACAGCGATGTGTTGAGACTCCGGTATTCGTGAAGCTGATTGGCTCTCCGTTTACTCAGTCAACCCTTCCTGAAAGCTGATTGGTCCATAACGTTGTAGCAAATCCAGATAGTGCTTACAAACCATTTGTGAGATAAAAAAAAAAGTCGACAAAAAACCCTTCTAATCACTTAATTTTACAGTCTGCTAGTGTTTTGATCGTACCCACCACCCCTCGCTTTCGAGTCAGCTGTCACTGTAGTGTTTCATTCATTTAGCTAGTTTGGCTGACTGAAATTTTCAGTTTAATATATGTAGGAATATAGGTGATAGTGATGTTGCAGCAATCTACAGCAGATAACTTTTTGACTGATTCAAAGTATCTAGATATTCATCTTTTGTTGCCCTAAATTCGGGTGTTGCTAAGGCGGCATTTCATTTTGGCTTGCTGTTTTGAATAGAAAAAGTTACCACTGTCCTTAATTTTTATTTAAGCCAAGCAATAGCAAAATACATAAACAGTAGAAATGGAAAGTGTTCTGTGGTATAGTGTCATTCACTGCTAATACAAAGTAATTTTACACTTGTCTTCACTGATTCCCTGTCATCACAATTCTCTAATTTTACATGTTTTAACTAACAGGAGGGAAAGTGTGACTAGTGGCCTATGAGGAAACCACGTCGAAAAGGCCAAGGGGCCGGAGGAGGGGGAGGAGATGTCAAAAAGTCCAATGGGACAGTTGGCGGGCGTGGAGGTGCCCGTCAAAGATCTCCATCCCCTTACAGCCTCAAAGCATCTCCAACCAGAGAAACACTTACCTATGCCCAGGCTCAGAGGGTGGTTGAGGTGGAATTGGATGGTAGGCTTCACCGCATTTCCATCCTGGAGCCTTTGGAGGTCATTACAGAAGATGAAATGATGGCTCAAGATATCAGTGAGTGTAACAGCAACAAAGAGAACAGTGAACAGTCATCCTCTCCGACCAGCAGTACCCAAACACCCCGTAAACCTGTCACACCAAGAGGCCGCAGGAAAGACTCCAAATGCTCCTCTGTCAAGTCGCCGCAACCTTCTAAGAACCAGCGTGCAAATTGTCATCCCCAATCACCTGAAAAGCTGAACACCTCACACCATCATCACATGACTCTCCCTGAACCCAAGTTTCGTGTTCTGGAAACTTTCTTACCAGTGGAAGCGCCTCCTCTGCCTGCAGCATATTACCGCTACATTGAGCGTTCAGCTGAGGAGCTTGAAACTGAGGCAGAATATGACATGGACGAAGAGGACACTGCCTGGCTAGAAATGGTAAATGCTGACCGGACACTAGAGGGTTTCTCATCTGTGTCATCAGACACTTTTGAACTCCTGGTAGATCGTTTGGAAGAGGAGGCATACCGAGAAGCCCGCAGTCGGGCGCCCTCTCAAAACACTATTGATGACGATGCCTTCTGCTGTGTGTGCCTGGATGACGAATGCCTCAACAGCAATGTCATCCTCTTCTGTGATTCCTGCAACCTAGCTGTACACCAGGAGTGTTATGGAGTGCCCTACGTCCCTGAGGGCCAGTGGCTATGCCGCTGCTGCCTCCAGTCCCCTCAGAAACCTGTTGACTGTGTTCTGTGTCCAAATCGAGGTGGAGCTTTCAAACAAACGAGTGATGGCCGCTGGGCACATGTGGTCTGTGCTATATGGATCCCTGAAGTTTGCTTTGCAAACACTGTGTTTCTTGAACCAGTGGAAGGGGTCAATAACATTCCCCCAGCACGCTGGAAACTGACTTGCTACTTGTGCAAGCAGAAGGGCCGCGGTGCATCTATTCAATGCCACAAGGCTAACTGCTACACCGCTTTTCATGTCACATGTGCTCAACGTGCTGGTTTGTTTATGAAGATTGATCCAGTGCGGGAAACAAATGTAAATGGGACAACATTCTCAGTGAAGAAAACTGCGTTCTGCGAGGCCCATTCTCCTCCAGGACAAGAGACTGCATCAGATGATGAGAGTGAAGGACGGGTGGTGGGCAGCAGAGGGAGGGCTAGTAGAGGCCGGAGTGCTTACACAGAGGGTCCAACTACACCAAAAAAAGGCAGAAAGTCTGAAGATCATGCCAAGATGGATAAAAAGAAAGGGAAAAAGAATACAGAGTCAATAGCACGGCAGACTGGTTCCCCTCAGGTGATAGTGCCTCGGATACCCACAAGCAGGTTAAGCCATCTTTTATTTTGAATAAAAAGTTTAGTTCTGTTGTTAAAAATGCTTCGTCTTTGCCATTATTTAACAATATCTTAGTTTTATTTTTTTCCCCATAAAATCATCCTGTACATTTCTTTTAAAAAAAATCATCTATTTGGTTTGGATTTTTCCATTGAGTCACATTGACAGTAAAATAAACCTGTGTCTTCCTGTGTTTAACAGGCTGAATATTATCTGTAAAGGAATCCTCCTCCAAAGGAAAAATCAGTTTATGCAGAGGCTGCATAGTTACTGGTTACTGAAGCGTCAGTCAAGAAGCGGTGTACCTCTGGTCAGGCGTTTGCATTCTAACGTCCAAACTCAGAGAAATACTGAACAGGTCAGGAAAGTAGTGTCTGAGCTATTTCTGTTGAAATGATTACAACCATCCCACCCAAAAAAAATCTGCTTTTAGTAACCAGTTGCTTGTCAACTTATGAATTTCTGTGACTGTGTTCCTGCAAGCTTTAAACTCAGTTGTGTTTTGTAGCCTGAAGTGGATGAGAAGATTTCTGCGGCAAGAGAAGCACTGAGATATTGGCAGAAGCTTCGGCATGATCTTGAAAAAGCCAGACTGCTGGTGGAGCTCATTCGCAAGAGAGAGAAGTTCAAGCGAGAGCAGGTAACATCCAGTTCAAGGATAAATTATACTAACAGGCTGGGATGCTTCATTATCAGTCTTGCTGATTCAAGGTTTACCCTTTGACAGAAAAGTTTGAATGTCTAGAAGAAACCATTTCTTTACCAAAAAATAAAGAAAATGAGTTGGTTAGATAATATACTGTATATACGTGGAGAGTCTAATGGTTCGCTGTAATTTGGAGGCCTCATGTTGGAATTACAGGCACATTTCTTCATATTGGTTTGCATCGCCTTAACTCGCATTAAAACTTTTGTGGTCTGTTAAATATACTGTCTTACCATTACATTCATATCTTTTGCAGGTCAAAGTTCACCAGGCAGCCCTTGAGATGCAGTTGACTCCGCTACTTGTGCTGCTTCGCTCCACTCTGGACCAACTTCAGGAGAAGGACACGGCTCAGATCTTTGCTCAGCCAGTTGACATAAAAGAGGTCAGACATTGCTTTTGCTCGTGGTTAATATGATACTGACAATAGACACTTAAGGCCTTTACACACCGACTCTGAATATTTCGTCTGAAAGATTCACGCAGCAATAGCTTTAATCATATTAATGTCAAGTCAACGGGAGCGTTTACATCAGTGACAAAATTCCATCTTGCAATTTTGCGGTTTATTTTTTCAACCTGAGGTCGATTTTCTTAATATTCGCATCCGACAGATTCGCAATCCACCAATCAGAGAAGGCGCTCTGACCGTCACAGAGCTGGTCGCAAACAGAAAGAGAAGTGTGGCTTGGTCGCTGCTACTGTATCATTATGGCACAGGTGTTATCATCTTTGTGTTGCAGCACTCTTGTTTGGCAAACGAAAGGGGGAAAAAAATCACCGCTGAAGTAACAGTGTTTCCCTACATTTTGTAGCCGTTCGAGGTTATTAGCTACAGGTGTTCTATTTAAAATCTGCATTTGGCATCTCCACGGTGAGATCAGCTGTTTTTCAGCATGCAGAAGTTAACCTGCAGCCGCCTCTCCCTCCATCACTCCTGCATGTGCTCACGTTCCTCTGGAATAACAAATGCCAGTTTTTTCTTGCATCTTCATAATTTTGCGTCGGAGCATGTGTGTATAGACAAATGCGTTGATATTTCTCCTCCAAATTATTAGCAATTTTGTGCTGTTTATTCCCATTGGCCTATAGACACAGGTTTTACTCTGTCAGGGGAGTGGAAGGCCCCTCTGGTTCTAAAATTGTGTCTTTCTAGTTTTGCCTTCAAGTGTGTCTTAAATAATGTGACACCAAATGGTGTAATGATGAATGCACACTATATGTCCCAAACATTAGGCTGTTGTGTTTGCACTTACATGGAAAACACACAGTACAAAGATCAATAAACATATTGGGGGGGTTGCTACACTTATGCTACACTGCTGTCAGTTAAAAACTATGAAATAAAATGAAAATGCCACATTTATCCCCAGAGGGAAATTGTAACGTTCTAGTATTTATTATCATTATTATTATTGTGGTAGTTAAAATAATCGACAGTCTTTAATTAATTGACAAACTATGTTTGCTGTTCCACTGAAGTTTGAACTGTTTTAACATCAGCCATGCTGAGTCACTTAAAAGGGCATCATCAGCCACTTTAAATTAGAAAAACAGTCTGAATGAAAATCAAATTCTACTCCCTGAAGCCTTTAAGCAGAATTAGTTTGCAGCAGTTTAATTTAATGGCATTTTATTTTGTTTTACAATGTCCACAGAAACACCATACGTATTAAATTTTGGTCCCATGAAATGTTGTTGGTATTCAGTATTAGTTAATAATAAAAAAGTAGTCTTTCTCAACAGGTCTATACACTATAACTTAATAACTTATAACTTGACATGTAAGCATCTAAAGACAGGTCTCCCGTGCAAAAGAGAGTACGTGTCTCAAAGGGACTTACCTGTATAAACAAAGGTTAAATAAAAAATCATTTCTACTGAAAACCCACAGAAATGTGACCCTCGGTACTGAGGCATGTATGGAATTGAAATCTTTGGGTACCATTACACCCCTGTTAATGAAATAATAGGGTATGAGTGCAGTGGGAAGCCTTCTACGATTTACTTGCAAAATAAAAAGCAGCACACATTCCACCAGATATGTTTGGAGATAAGTTAATAATAAAACATGTTTGTGTAGAATTTAATCACCCCTGGACAAATTCCTTAGTGACATCTTGTGTCTCTTTCTGTTCTGAAAATTTTTTTTTTTTCTGTTTACAAGTACAGCCATTAGGTCCAAGATATCGCTTACATCACTGGATGTTTGCTTTCAGTGTCCAGTCTGTGAAGGAAAAGCTTCATATTTTCAAATCATGCATGTCTGGAACTAGGAACGACCTCCATTGTAGTTGTGATATTTTATTGTCACCAGTCTGCAACACATGAAGCTGGTGAGCACAAACTCCTCACTGGAGGATTAAGATTAATTTCTCATATTTGCTAAGTCTGTATGCATAATCTTTGTGAATGATGGACAGATATCCAAGAGGACACAAAAATAGGCGCTCCTCAGACATTCAGCTGCTGTGGTTCTGTATCTCCACTTGATTTGCATATCAATGCAGGTTTTAAAAAAAAATGAATGGGACTTAGGGAATCATGTTCCCCAAAATGACAGTTCCAAAATCATATCTGACATCTCTGAAGTGGTCTTTTTATTTGATTATGCAATAGTTTTTACACATGAACAATTTCTTTGACTCGTCCTCAGGTTCCAGACTACCTGGAGTTTATTAGCCAGCCAATGGACTTCTCCGCTATGCGCTCTAAGCTTGAAAATCATACCTATCACTCAGTGGCTGACCTGGAGGCTGACTTTAATCTCATGGTATCAAACTGCCTCCTCTACAATGCCAAAGACACAGTCTTCCACAGGGCAGCACTGCGTCTTCGAGACTTAGGAGGAGCCATACTGCGCCACGCCCAACGACAAGCTACGAACACCGGCCTGGACCTGGACACGGGCATGCACCTCCCAGAGTCCCCCCAGAAAAGAGACTTTTACAGCTGCACCTGGGAAGATGGTGAGTCGCACGGCTGTTACTGTGAACACATTCATGTCTGCATCAGTGTGTGTGGATGTGGGGTTTTTTTTGTTGTTTTTTTTCCCCTTAGTGACCTTGTTTTTCTGACTCTAGTGTCAATTTACCGTTTGTCCAATTCAGAATCTGCCCACTGACGATGCTACTTTGATTTTTCCTTTGAGCATAGTAAACTTCATAAACTACATCTATCTTTGGTAAACTGATGCCCATTGTGTAAAAGTAATGGTCCACTTGTACAGCAGCATATGTTTTGCATATTTTACACATTATGTACACATCCTGAAGTCAATGACAGGAGCCAGTGATCATCCATGACCATCAACCATCCATGCCTGCTTCACTGTCAGATTAAATCCTTGCCATGTTCAGTTGACAGTGTGCTGGATCCAGATAACCGACTCCATATGACGGTGGAAGAACAACTGAAGGAGCTGCTGGAGAAGCTGGACTTTGTGACCTCCATGCGGTGCAGTGGCGCCCGAACTCGGCGCATCCGCCTGCTTCGTCGCGAGATCAACAACATCCGCTACAGGCAGGGTCAACACCCCCGCAACAGCATCCACAATGGACATCTTAAAGAAGATGACGAGGATGAGGATGACGAGGAAGACAACGGCAAAGAAACTAAGGCAGATGATGCCCTTTCTTCTTCAGACAAAGGTGGGTTGTGAAAACCACTGATGTGTCAACAGTCTGAAATTGCCAATGCATGAAGCTGTAAAAACCACTTTTTTTTTTTTTTAATGAGACCAGTTGTGAACATGAGCTAACGGAACATTGTCCTCAGGTAATTGAGCCAGGGTCCCCCCCACGCACCAACCCCAACCACCCCACTGTCTCCAGTCTAGTAAGTAGGGGCCCACAGAGTCTCGTTAGCCATGGCTGCCTCACAACTCCTCTCTCCCAGTGCACTCTGTGTCTGCACCTCCTCTGTACATCACTCTCATGGACTCACCACTCTCCATTGGCCACGTACAGTCATGCCATATCATCCCACTTCTGACTACAGACTAGTCCAGTTGAACAGTCTATGCCACCATAGAGGTCGACGGCAAAATACCTGTGGTTTTACTCATGAAAAACTGCCATGCTACCATGTTGCTGGTGTACTGTTGTGAGAGCAACGTTATTTATCCACTTGTCTTGATAAGGTCCTCCATATTTAACTGAACACCTCAACTCTTTTTGGGCTGTGGTTTGAGTATAAGAATGAAATGTAAATCATGAAGTGACACCATTTTCCAATGTGAACACACCACCACATCACACTACATACAAAATAGTCGTTCAGTTAAGTTAAACGCTGAGGGAGATTAAATTTTATTTGTCTGCTTAATCTTTCAGAAGACCTTAAATCCACTTCTCCCCCGACACTGGAACCTACAGGGCCAGCTCCTCCGCCACGACAGGGGGATGCACCTCTGGAGCCTCCCACACTGCGACCAATCACAAAGGAGCCCCAGGCCTCCAGCTGGCCCTGCAAGCGCCTTAAGATGGACAGTGACCTCCAAAACAGCACCACGGAGAACATGAATTGCACTAAAGCACAGGAGCGGTCTTCAACGCCGCCTCCCACTTTGCACAGTGAAGGACAGGTGATAGCCAATGGCCTGCCAGGGCTCAGCATCCCCCCACGGCCCACCACTGGGGGAGTTGGACGACGGACCTCTGTATTGTTTAAGAAAGCAAAAAACGGAGCTAAACTTTTCAGAGAGAGGGACAGTACTTTGTTGAATGGAAAAGGTCTGCAGGATGAGAATACGAGTAACTCTACAGCGCCCAATTCTGCATCCAGCACTCCATCCTCCACACCTGTGTCCACTCCATCCAAGACCCCCCAGAAGAGCCCTGGACCCCCCACACTTAATGATCCATGGACACCTAGTCGAGATTTGTGCTCAGATTCTGAGCTGGACAGGAAACTGAATCATACACTGGAAAGAGGTGAGAAAGTTACTGATGTTCAACACATTTTCTAGGTTTTCTGCCCAGAGAGATTTTAGAAATTATTACTCAGAATAGGGTTGCATGATATTTGAATTTTGGCCATTATCCAATATACCGATATAATAAAACTCATGTGGCCGATAACCGATATAAATACCGGTTATTAAAGGTGAAAAAAATAAATAAGCAATCATAGCAAATAGCAGTTTTGTTACCCGTTTCCAACACTTTGAAAAATAGGGGCGGGAAAAAATATTGATACACTGAAATATCGTGATATTTTCATATGCCAATATCAAATCCATATTTAAAAACGCGGTATCGATCTATTTTACTTACAAAATCTCACCAGATTTTATCGTTCTGTTACAAACTCACAATATTTCGTGAACTCTCACGAGATTTCGTAACAGAACAATGAAATATCGGAAGATTTTGTTCATAAAATAGGTCGATACCATGTTTTTAAATGTCAGTATGATATCAGCATGTGAAAATATTGCAAAATTTTTGTGAATTCTCGCGAGATTTTATAACAGGACAATGAAATATTGCAAGATTCGTTTGTAAAATAGATCGATGTCGCATTTTTAAATGTCAGTGTGATATCAGCATATGAAAATATTATGATTTTTCAGTGTATCGATATTTTTTCCCATCCCTAGTCTTTAGAAGTTTTAAAGTCTGTAAAAAAAAAAAAAAAAGACGTTTTTGAAGAAGAAGTTTTGTTTTTTCCTACTTTAGAAACATAAATATCGGTTGGGTGGCCGATGTCCTATACTCAGTGTTAAGGCCAATATAGGCCGATACCGTCAGGTGGCCGATTTATATCGTGCATCCCTAACTCAGTCAGAACTCTGATATGATCGCTTGCTGTTACTATCTCAAATAAGTCAACCATAGATTGATCAACAACTAGGGATGGGTACCTTTCACGTTTGAATTGATACGGTACCAACTTTCGGTACCTGCGAATCGGTACCGGTACCAAACGGTACCAGTTTTCGGTACTTTTATGTGTGTTTATATGGCAATAACAAATTTATTTCTCATTCTCAACACAGAATTTTTATGTAATATATTCAAAATCCAGCTGTTTTTATTAACTTAATGGCAAGGCAAGTTTTTTTTATACAGCACATTTCATATATCCTATATTCAAAGTGCTTTAGATAAACCATAAGCATTACAGTGGGTTGCAAAAGGGAAAATAATTAAGAACAAAAAAGTAGAAGTGCGACTTTAAAATGATAAACATTAAAAAATATTCAAGATTAAAAAGAGAGAGCATAGAGCCGTGCAGATTTTTCTCTAGAATAACATCTATGTAAATGCAGCTGAGAACAGGTGGGTCTTTAACCTGGATTTAAATAAACTATGAGTGTTTCAGCTAATCTGAGACTTTCTGGGAGTTTGTTTCAGAGGAATAATAGCCTAATAATGACAGAATAACTTCATGAGAAAAAAGACTGAATGTTCAACACTAAACTGATTCTGTTGCGGCGTTTTGCGCAGGTCTGGAGGCTTTAATCCTCCTGCTGCAGTGATCAGGTTACTAACTTGGTGCTGGTTAAACCAGACAAGCTGTTTCAGAGAGACACAGACTATTATTTATCAGATGTAATGTGGCTGGTGCACTCGCGTGCGGAAACTCCGCTGTGATGAAGAGTTTAATAAGATTTGGGATGATGCGACGGAAGGAGGGGAAGGGAGGTGACCTGCGCGTCGCCCCAGAACTGGTTCACCGTCTTGGTTAATGGTAAACTCAGTAAATATTCACATCGTATTAAGTTGTTGAACAGCAGTTTGTGAACCCTGCTGGTTATTATCTGCCCCCGATTACATCTGTTCAGCCGCTGAGGGGCTGTCTGACTTAAATCCCTCTTCTTTCAGCGGACTGCAGACGCGTCGGGAACGCAGCTTTGAGAAGAATATTGTGTTTAATCAGCTGCTTCCTCAGATCAGACGTGTTCCCGCCGCTTGCATCACAAATATTGTACCGAACTTGATGTTTTAGAGAAGTGAAGCCAGGAAAGCTTCAACCAGCTGCTGGTTTTGACTGAACACGCGGCCGCTGCTGCTGATGTCATGCGTGCGATGCAACGTTCACGTGCGGCACAGAAATCACAAACTCTTTCACTACCTCACATTAAAAAGGATGCATTTAGGTACCGAAACATGGTACCGTTTAATTTTACGTGAATTGGTACCTGGTAGTACCAACAGAGTTGGGTAGGTACCAATAACAGTACAGAATTTGGTACCCATCCCTATCAACAACCAATGCTTCAGTGGATGGAAATGTCACTTTGTCTATTCATTGTCATTCATGTTCTAAGTTTTGTGTTTATTTCTTCTGTTTAGAGACGCTAACACTGACCAGCTTGATTTTAATTTGAATTGCAATCATAAACTCAGAAGAAGTTTGCTGTTTGTTTTTGCTTACTAATCCAAAGAAAGCTCCATAATGTGGTAAATTTGTTTCATTGTGGCAGTAATATGGCCAGTGATGACTAATGTTTAGATAGGGATGCACGATAATTGTTGGGCCAATAACAGGAAATTATTACATCATTTCGATAAGTTTGATATCATGACAACTTGTCCTGTTAACATATATATTGAGGGGCGCAGATGGGATTGTTTAACTGGGCGGAGACCAAATGATTTAAACTTGGTATCTATCTATCTATCTATCTATCTATCTATCTATCTATCTATCTATCTATCTATCTATCTGTCTATCTGTCTATCTGTCTATCTGTCTATCTGTCTATCTATCTATCTATCTATCTGTCTGTCTGTCTGTCTGTCTGTCTGTCTGTCTGTGTCTCTCTCTCTCTCTCTCTCTCTCTTTCTTTCTCTTTGTCTTTCTTTCTTTCTTTCTTTCGTGGAGAAGTTAAAAATCCCACTTTTAAGGTTTTCTTGTTGACATATTTCAGTTGGGGAAAGAAAGCTGCTGCTTCAGAGGGGAGACCCCAAGCTGTTTCCAAACCACTTTCCCCTCTTATATTAGACACTAACTACCCCATACTGTTGGAATTTTTGATTTCCTATGTTTAGATATGTATTGCGTTAGGGCTGGGCAATATGGCCTGAAATTAATATTACAATATGTTGAGCAGTTCACCTCGGTAAATGGACGATAACTGGTTACAGACTGGATGGGGTGGAGTCAGATGCCTACAGACGTTACATGTGGTTCAGCATCTTAAAGGGATATGAACACGGCCGACCTAGAAACAGCCAAAAACACTTTTCATTTTGTTAAAACACCTTAATTATTCCCTTACTGGAACTTGATGTGACTTCTAGTTTTGCAGATAGATAACCGGTTTCTCAAACACCCAGGAGGCAGTAGATATTTTGGACGTTATATGAGAAGTACTGTGAAACTGACATACAAATGTACATATTGATAAACTGACATGAGTTAGATTCTCATTTGGGCAAAATTACATCGGTTATCGCTGTAAATTTCGTTGTCAATAAATTTTCAGTTTATCGCCCAGCCCGAGTATGTGTGTTATCGGTTTTCAGTTATTGGTATCGGCCTTTAGGAGCTGAAATGTATCAGTATCTGTTTTTAAAAAAGGTTATCGTGCATCCCCATGTTTATATTCTCTGTTTTTGTTTTGCTGTTTTCCTGTTCTCATAATTCAGTAACTACTGTTCTGTGATTTCTCTGTTCTGCTTTCAGGACTGACAAACGGCTGCGACAGGCACAAAGACGGCGGGTCCGACTCAGAGTCCAGTTCGTGCCCAGTCCTCCACAAAGAAATGTGAGACATGTTTGTTGTGTTGCTTCTCTGTTTTTCCTGATGACTGACTGCTTTTACAATGCAATGTTCTGTCCTACAGTAGCTCTCCTCTCAAACGAAGCCTCGGAAAACCATCTCTTTCCAAAGTTCCTCTTCTTGAGATCGTCAACGGGGATTCGGATTACACCGGTACTTTCCTCTCTTTTTACCTAAATTCACCTGACGTTGTATCTAACTTTTGTCCTCTTCAGTTTCTTGATATTCACTAAATGATTTGAGCGTCTTTTGTTGTCTTGTAGGCAACTGTAGCCAAACATCAGAAGATGAGACGGAGCTAGAACCTCTAGACCTGGTGTGGGCCAAGTGCCGGGGATACCCCTCCTACCCTGCTCTTGTAATTACTTGCTTTACCTAATATCATTTTATGTGAGCAGTTAGAGGATGTGTAGCACTAATTTCCTATTGTACTGTCTATTCCAGATCATTGACCCGGAGATGCCTGAGGACGGAGTGCTGCACAACGGCGTGCCCATTCCCGTTCCACCCAAAGATGTCCTTCATCTGGGGGAGCAGAGGCAGGAGGAGACCAATGAAAGACTTTACCTGGTGCTTTTCTTTGACAACAAGCGGACATGGTGAGTTTCAGACATAATCAGGTACCATGTAGTGCCCAAGGTAAGGGGTCGGCTATAAAAACTGGCTGCAGATGTTTTGTCTGAAGGCATTCCAGAAAGTTCAACACAGCCTGTCTATAATCAGAGATAATGGATATAATGACAGCAATTATTGACTTTATTTGTTCTGAGGTTTTGTTCTTAAAGCTCTGTCTGTGCTCCCATGCAGTGCTTGATAACTGCCAGAAAAAGCACCTGCAGCCTGCCCCAGTAGAGCGAAATGTTTTTCATAAAGGAATGAAGGGTCTGAAAATTATTTCAACAAAAAGCAACACTCATTGTGTTTGCCTCCACCGTTAAGCTGCAATTGTAACTCTGCAAAGCCATTTAAGCGAATTGCTGTCTTTATCCCAGTATCGGGGTTCTTGCAGGGTCTTAAAAAGTCTAAGATAGTCTAAAAATGTCCAAAATTCTGAACTTAACATTTAAGGCCTTAAAAGGTCTTAAAAAGGTCTTAAATTTCACTTGCTGAAACCTGCAAGAACCCTGCGAGAGCAAGATAAGGAAGAAAATCTATTTACTGACTGAAGTCAACGACTGTAAGATGGGGGACGATGCATCCTTTCGGCTTGTTGCTGGGCTTGTTTGTTTCCAGTGGACCTGTTTTATCACCAGTCAGTGACGGACAATGTAGCTGATGTCAAACATTGAATTTACACATCGGTATTCTCATGTCAGCTATGTCTGCGTTTGTTTGTGGCTTTCCCTAACCAGCTGCTGCTTCTCCTGTGCGCAGGCGTCTTCTGACATTTATGCCCACAATAGAAATAGTGGAGCATTCACTGAGTGCTTAGACCAGTTAATGTTTTCATGCAGGAGAAATTCAACTTCAGCATGTGTTAGTCGTGGTGTTGTGAAAAAAAAAAAAATTCTCAGATACTAATTGATTCTAAAAATTAGTACCTAGTTAGATATTTATTAGCACGGGCATCGATACTTAAATGCCACATTGTGTCTGCTGAGTCTCGGAAAGTATCAGCCACCTCTGCCCTTTTAAACAGGCACTGCTGTGGGCAGCCCCTCTCTGGAGGACCCATTGTTAAGGTTGACAGTGTGGCTAACTTAGCAACTTAGCTCTTTATTAACTTTTTTGTTTCAAAAGTGAGTAGAGATAAATCCAGTGACTTTTTCTGGTGTTATTGGAGACTCATGCAGACTTGCGTGAAAACGCGCATCGTTTGCTCTTCTCAATGAGCCGCGGCTCTTACCGCAGCCCCCCCCCCCTCGTGTAGAAGCGCTCACAGGAGCCTCATGCTCACGCATTAGAGGTTCTCTGCTCCATAAACACCCTGAAACAGCTACTGGATGATCTCATCCAGGCTTACAGTCACATATTGGTGCCTTTTAATACAGTATAGATTGTAGACTAGGGCTGGGCAATATTTTTAATGATGATATACGATATATCCAGGTTTTTTTTTTTATCCTAATTTGTCTGAATGTTTCATTTCATATCAAGCACCTGTTTTAAGAGCCCAACCAATGTGGGATTTTTGGGGCAGATGCCAATGCTGATATTTACAATGTCCAATGTATAAACTGATGTCCAATACTAGGTGATATCGGCTAGTATCAAACATGGGCTAGTGTATATAAAATAAGAACAAACATACAGTGGATTGCAGGTTTTAAAACATCTAACCATAGAATTACTACTATAAGTTGGAGCCTTTTAAAAATGAGTTAAATTAAAATATTAGCTACTGAATCCATGAGCTCCAGTAAAACCTGCATGAAGTGGAGTCAAACACTGGATAATAGTCTCATATTAATAGTGCCCAATGATGTTAAAAGTTGTATATACCTCTGTTCATCTCACAAAGAGGCAACTTATAAGGTGTTAAAACGCTGCATGCTGGTCTTATATTAGATAACAGAGGACAGTGGCACTAACTAAGTTAGTGCAAAGAGCACGTTGCTCTCTGTGAGGGAGGGAGAGAGGACCAGAGCACAATCACCGCACGGCAGAAGTTCCAGACTTCCGTTTCTCGTCGGGGTTAGTCAGGTGTAGCCGGGTCATTACAAAAAATAAAACCAAAACATTTGCACAGCTAATACCGCGATATAACGGTATATGTATATAATTATAATCTCTTATGTAAATGTCATATCTACCTCGTCATACATGTATATCGCCCAACCCTATTGTAGCAGACACATTTAAAAATTAATCTTTTAAAATGTTTAATTGATAAATCTAGTATTAAAAACTAGTTCAGCCTAACTAGTTCGTCTGTTCTGTTTACTTAAGAAGAAAAGGACATGTAAATAAGCACATTAACTAGTGTGTGAATTTTTTTAAATTTGTCTTTTCTGAATCACAGTGAGCAGCTGGAGAAGACTTAGACTGTATGAAGACTGTATCTGCACTAACTAGATCTTTAAAATAATGCATTTATTTTCCCTTTTTAAGGTCTTTTCTCATATTTATTGATATGTTTTTGTTGTATTGTTTGGATTGTTATTTTTTTGGGTGATTTTTTTTCCCTTTAGTATCAGTATTGAGAATGAAATTTTAGTATTGTGACAACCCTAGTTAGTCAGACTTCGAAAAATCTGATAATGGGATTTTAGCTGAGATAAAACACTTTTAATGAGGCAAACATTATTACATATTTACTTGTCTTTTAACAGCACATTATATTGAAAGACACATTAAGATCAAAGATGTTGTTAATGAGATGTAATTTGAAATAAATAAAAAAAAAGGTGGAAATCCATGCTTTAGTTGATGCTACAGTTTTGCCCTAATAACCTAAATCTGTCACCGGCGTTGCAGGCAGTGGCTTCCTCGTGACAAGGTGACTCCTTTGGGCGTAGATGACACAGCTGACAAGCTGCGCATCATGGAGGGCCGCAAGTCCAGCATCCGCAAGTCTGTGCAGGTGGCGTACGACCGGGCCATGATCCATCAAAGCCGAGTGAGCCACAGCCACTGCTTTGTGGCCTCTAACTACCTGTAGAGGGCGACTGTGAGCCTCAGTCAGCCTCGGCGTTCCCTCCCATGAAAGCGGCAGGTGGGCAGAGTCCTGCTGCCGGCTGGATTTGTATTCACACTGGGGTCTGCAGAGGTTGCAGCACTGAGTCCTGAACTGTAGTTTATTATCAAGCCACTAGTGTTCGACACACGAAGCGCTGCTGCTCGCCTCTGTGTTCAAGATGTGTAAATGAAGTTACCTTAAGCCCCGTGTTGCTGCAGTCGCTAAGGTAAATTTCCCCATTCAGGGATGTATCAAGGTGTCCGATTACTTCAGCTGGATGTCATAAATCTGTCTGGATCACATATAGATGAGTTCCCACTATTTTGTATAATGCTACTGCCAAGGGATCAAACCGTCAGAAAAGAGATTTGACATTTCTATGAACTGCAGACGACTGATGAATGGATCACTGCCATCTTTTATACAATAGCTTCTTTTTTTTTTTTTTTTTACATTTTAATCTTTTACAAAAGACTTTCATATTTTAATGGCACACTTTGTGTACATATGTATGTGTATTATCAAACTCATTTTAATTTAATATTGCTGTTTTAAATTGCGTATTTCAATCAACCCACAAGTGGCAAAGCGAGGCTGTGTGAACTTGTGAAGCTGAAATAATTCCTGACTTGCTGCAGTGTACTTAGCTTGTCTCTAATGTAATTTCATTGTGTTTTGTGTGTGTATTATGTGTATTCTCGGCATACAACACAATGAGCCATTGTTTATATTTGAATTCTCTTTTTGATACAGAGAAATAATTTATTTATGAAAAGCAGAACTATAGAAATAAAGCTATATTGGTTAAATTGAGAAATCTTATTTAAAACAAATGGAGTGAAGTTTTAAAAACATGCAGCCAATATTTTAATACATAACTTCACATGTTTGCTTTGTTTTGATTTTAACTCAAGACCAACCATTATTCTTTGCTGTTGACCCCTTCCTTGATTTTATTTATTACCCAGAGCCCTGTTTTATTCATGAAAAAGTACACCTTCATCAGCTTGTACTACTGTTAATTTACTTTCTCACCAAATTTTGTCTCAAGGCAGTTATTTCCTCATTTTTGGGAAATAAATGTTAAATTTTAAAAAACAGCTTTTGTGTACTTACCTTGAATTTTCTTCTACATTTAAATGTTTTCCCAGCAAGAAGGCAGGACTTTAACTGGCATGGCCACTTTTTCATCAGTGAACATCAGTCAGCAGTTTTGCTTTATTTTAACATTATTCCACAAAGTGAATAGTATTCAAAATGTATTTGCTAAATGCTACAAGTATAAAAGGACATTTAAAACACTTTGCCTAACCAAGTGACAGAAATCTAAAAGCACATCTCAGAAGTGGACATTTAATAACTGCAGGATTGACGTCAGATTAGAAAAATGTCTGTTTTTCTACAGTCCACCTGCTGATCCAACACTGTTGAGAGTGTTGCACAGGTAAGTCCTTAAACTGCAGTTAGAACAGGGACCTCCAGAGATGATGCCGCTCATTTCATAACTCCTGGCATCTCGTTCGTTAGTGTTGGCCCTGTTGTCTCGTCAGGAGGAGGTAGTTGTGATGGAGGGTCCGTAGCTCCGTCAGTCTGCCTAGCAGGCGGCCAAACCGCTGTGCCCCCCCTCGTGGGGTTCCTGTCTGGGTCCCACACACCCTGGAGAGAAGGTCCAGGACCAGCTCCTGCATCTTCTCAACACAGCTGGCTGCTTGCAGGGACACCCGGTCTGCACATCAGGACCAGAGACAGACGGTTAGAACAGGTCATCCTGCTTGTTTTCCAACATGGAGAGACAATTTCCAAGTCACACAGACTGAAAAACTTATAAACACAAATATTTGCAGCTGGACTTAGAGTTCCTACGCATTTAACATAATTCCATGCTTTTTCCAGACCTAAAATTCCAGACTTCTCGCTATAAAAAGATCAAATAACAGGGTTCTTGCAGGGTCTTAAAAATTTCTAAAATTCTGAGCTTAAAATTTAAGGCCTTAAAAGATAATGAAAAGGGCAATTTCTTCATCCAAGGTCTTAAATTTGATCTAGACAAGTTTTAATTTGTACTTTAATTAATTCCCAATGAGCATTGACCACATAGAATAATATATCAGAAGTTAATTCTGTCCAACTTTCTGAAAGGTTCAGACAGCTACGAGAGATATTTTCAGTTCCTTTTTCTATGTTTTTTTAAAAATTGAAATACAGTTAAATGCATTTTTTTTCTTGAGTAGTGCTTGAGTTAATATCAGTGTCCATTATTTGATTCAGTTCACTAAAATACATTTGTTTAAAAAGTTACTTTTTGGGGCAATTACTTTTATGCGATTACTCAAGATTGATAAATAAAACATTGCATTTTTTTAATCAAGTCCCACCCCTATTTTGAATTTTGGGGATTATTTTAAAGTTTCTAATAATGCATCATGTTGGTCTTAAATTTGATTTATAAAGGTCTTAAACGGTCTTTAACTCACTGAAAAGTGCAAGAACCCTGAAATAATTTCTAACATTTGGGTAAATAGATGTTCATTATTGAAATTAATTATTTAATTATTTGTTTCTTTTCATTATATCATGTATATTCATGGTTTTTTTGTTTTTTGCATATTTCTTTAGTTATTTTGCAGGCACTGTCACTCTGTCAAGTGAAGTTGTGTGCCAGTTTGGACGGCCGTTTTATCCAAGGAAACAGGGCTGTGTACATTAGTTCCTAAAAACAAAAAGGGACTTATGTTCACATTTCCCATTCTGCATCCAAGGATTATTGATTAACTGTGGACAGTTTGAGAATCAGGAGGGCTTCACAAAGGGGCCAAATACACAGCTATACTCAAGAAAATCTTATTTTTTCACCATTATTTTTCCAATTGACAGAAATCCATTGCATTGATGGAGAAGTTTAACTCCTGGAAACTTGGATGAATCAAATTCCATACTTTTCCATACTTTCCATACTTGCGTAGGAACCCTGTTATTAAATTATTACAAGCTGGATAGTTAAAACGTGCAGGTTTCCGGTCTGACCTGAGCAGAGCAGGGCTGTGGCAGTCAGCAGAGCGTATTCAGCCTCCGTCACTTGCAGCACCGCCATACTCTGGAGGAAGTTGAGTACCGGTCCAAGGAGATCCTCACCATTTCCTACCCGCATCAACAAAAGGGAAACGCCTCATTCATTCCCAAAACCACTTTTCCCCAACGCCTGTGAGACGAATCAGAACGTGTGAGCTCACCTGAACCGATGGGCGTCCTGCTCTGGATGTATTCCTTTGACTCTGAATTTCTCAGCCAGGTGTGTGTCGACATGCTGAAAAGCTGTAGGACTGATGATAAAACAAAATAAAGGATTGCATCAAACATTTAATAGTAGTCCTGAAGGCCATGTTAGTTAGTTTTTCTTGTGTTTTCTCTTCCATGTCTGGTTGTGGTTTATTCACCTGGACTGGGGCTTGCTGGATTGTAGGAAAACTGCTGAGCTGAGAGCAAGAACATGACCTCCAGCGAAGAGACGGATAAGAGAGCGCTCTGGTCCGAGAAATCCAGGAGGTCGAAACCTGTGTGGAGAGCAGCAGTATTTTATTATCATTATTTTTGTACTGTTATATTTTATCTGACTAAATTACGGAATTTGAATAGCAAGTAATATACAAGACACCTTTCATTTTCCACCTGTATGAATGTTTCTAGTAGATTTTCTATTAAATTTAATGAAACAAACATTTGATATTTGCTGCACCTCTAGATATAAAGGTAATACAACTTCAGTCAGAAGCTTAAGTTGTTCATACAAATATTTGTAAAATGCTACAAAATCTAATATAGCAAACTATAATTTTGCTAATTTGTTAAGACATATTTACTTTTTCCAGGACACTAAGGATGCACAATATTGGAATTTTGGCCGATATCCGATATGCCGATATTTTAAAACTCATTTGACTGATATCGATACCAATACCGATATTGAAGGTAAAAAAAATAAACAGTCATTGCAAATAGCAGTTTTGTTATCCGTTTCCGACACTTTTAAAAATAGGGGTGGGAAAAAATATTGATATACTGAAATATTGCGATATTTTCATGTGCCGATATCAAATTGATATTTAAAAGCGTGGCATCGATCTAATTAACTTACAAAATCTTGTGAGATTTCATCGCTCTGTTAAAAATGCTTGCAATATTTCGTGAATTCTTGCAAGATTACGTTAGTAAAATAGCTCGATACTGCGTTTTTGAATGTCAATATACAAGCATATGAAAATATCGTTAAATTTTTGTGAATTCTTGCAAGATTTTATTTTGCAACAGAACAATGAAATATGGCAAAATTTTGTTAGTAAAATAGATCGATACCATGTTTTTAAATGTCAATATGATATCAGCATATGAATATATTGTGATATTTCAGTGTATCTATATTTTTTCTAGTCTTTAGAAGTTTTAAAGTCTGTAAAAAAGAGGTTTGGTTTTTTTTTTTAGACTTTAGAAACAGTGAGCTGATCGGTTAAATATCGGTTAAATATCGGTGGGATGGCCAATGTCAAATACTCAGTTTTAAGGCCCTACAGGACACGTTAACATTTTGACAAAAAAAAAAACAGTGTTTATTCAGTTTTTGAATATTTGAAAACGTAGGCCAGATAATAGAAGAATAAGTAAGGGGTTGTTCAGAAAAGTCAGAACAGGGTCATGTCAACAGTCGCAGTCAAGACAAGTCATTGCAACATTGCACATTATGCTTCGATCTTGCAGTCCAGAGTAGGTATCAGTATGTACCGAGGCAAAGAAGTACGATGACAAAATCACAGTCAGCGATAGACAACCGCAGTTAGCTTGATAGGGCCTCTGGCCTCTACCTTTATTAAAAATGATAAGAATTTGTGCACATCTTTATCTTCACACATGCGATGTGTGAAAGGATATTTAGCATTAGACAGTGGATTATTGTGCCTTTATCAAACCCTCCTTGCACTAGCGACTTATTGTTATTTCTTCCAAGGTGATGAGGTTAGGAAGGCTTTAGGATTTTTGCATTTTGAGTATAAATCTCTTTATCTGTAAATATTTAAAGATATGCTTTAAATCTTTAAATCTATTAAATATATATCTGTAAATATTTAAAGATATGCTTCCATTGGATTTCATGATTTTGTTTTGATAGAGATTTTTCTATCATTTCACCTGGTACTGTCCTGGCAAACTGCAGCAGTCTGTGTAGGTGAGGAGATGAGACATCAGGCAGGCTTTCCCCTTCTGCACACGGCCACTCAGACACCTGCCCACAGAAACATGTGATACACCCTGAGGATAATATAAAAACTGCTCAAGATACAGTTGATTTATTTAAGGCTTCTTTAAATACAACCCACCCAACTGCTGCTGTCCTGATCTCTGTACAGCCGATGAGTCTCCACCATCCTGTCCACAAGGAATTTCTGTTCCCGTGTTAAGCTGCCAGACGGAGCCTGGAACAGATGGAGATGAGCAGAGTCAGATTAACCACACTTTTACCCGGCAAACCAAGAGAGAGAGCTTTAAGAATACAGATAGATGAGAGGAGCAGTGGTGGAGGAGAGTTCATCTGGTCCATCTTCTCACCATCACTACCCATCAAACAGATAATAATCCAACAATCCAAGCACCAGATTGAGATTCAGAGAGTTTGGATAAATCTACCCACACATTACAAATGGGATGTGTCCAGACTTAATAATAAAGACTTAAGATAAAAAAAAAAAGAATTTTCTCCCCATTTTTTCTTGGTTTGGGCTTTAAAGGGATAAATATGCTGAAATATCACTTATAACAAAAACAAAAAATAACGGCAGTCTGAATAAAGCATCCTGAATTTGAACTGCATTCTTCTTTTTTTCCCAGCATTTTAAACAGTGATGAGCTCAGTGAACCTCGGCTGTTTTGTATTCAAAATTAATCCCGAGTTTCATTTTAATCCTCCAATGAGTGTGGAGGCTAACATCAGTGCTGTAGTTCAAACTACCAACTCAAACAAATTCACATGACTACCCAAAGACTAAACTGCTGCTGTGAGCGGAAACGTTGTCATTTCTTCTCCTGGATCTGTTATCAACTCTGAGCCAACCCAGGAGTGTCATACCTGACCAGGTAGCCTGCTGGTAGAGCTGACTCTCCTACTGTCCGTGCTCTCCTCCTCCTCCTGCCGTTTCCCTTTACCACCTTTCCTCAGTCGTTTGGATTGGCACTGCACCTCAGTCAGAAGGCCTTGGAAGATATAGCAGAGGTACATTACCCAATAGCAGCAACCAAATGCAGGAGAACAAACAAGAGCAATGACGGATCAAGGATGTCTGTTACATCCAGTAACAATACATGTTCAATGTGGGTTTATTTGTCTTTTCTTTCCCCTTCTTTTCTTTTTCTTATTGTGGAGAGAGTGGGGGGGACCCCATTTTATTGGACTCAATGGATTAAGAACATTTACGACCTTGGTTTACTGTTATTTAGATTGTAACAATGAACTGTTTTACACAGACAACAAAGAAATGTACTTTACTGCTGTTTGGCATTTTCAACTATACACATATTATGGCAAAATATGTATCATGTTTGTTGTACAGTCGTTCTCAAAATTATTCATACCTACCCTACAATAAAAAAAGGCTAAATTAACAATAGTAATTCAAATAACAAGAAACTAATATTAAATAAAAATGTACAAAATTATAATTTTAGTGAAATAAGACGTTGCTTTTGAATTGTGCTTGGAAATAATAATCTTTTAAGAATAAATAAAACAAAACAAAACTGCCCCAGCCACATTAGAGCACCTTTTCCATGAACAATGGTACAGAATAGCTGTTAACAGGTGCAGAAGTCTTTCTGAACATTACAGAAAACACCTGATTGCCGTGATTGCCTCAAAGTGTTGCTCAACAAAATTTTAGCTTCGGAGCCCCATCATGCTTGTTTACATGTTCTATTGTTTGTGTGTTTGTTTGCAGTATTTCTTTTGAACCTTAATTAAAAATCAGTGCTATGATTTTCATAGAATTTGTATTTATCATTACTTTTCTTAATTTCAACTTATTTTACTGGCAGTTGATTTTTTTTCCTCCTTTAATTGGAGGATATGAATAATTTTGAGGATGAATATAAGTTACAATTTATGCAATTTATGTTGTGTGCATGTATATATACAAGAATATATACACAAATAAATGTGTGTGTGTATGTATGCATGCCGGTATTTAAGTGTATGAGTGCAGGACAACCAGGAACATGTATGTATGTTTGTATGTGTACATATGACATATAGAATTATGGTGTAAGGTAAAGGGGTGTGTGGATGTATGTTTGTAGGTATGTTAGGTATTGTGGGTGGGTTAAGTATGTGTGTGTATGTATGAATGTGTATATGTATTTTTCTTTGTTTCAAATCAAACTTAAACAAGAAAATAAAATTGAATCGTGAAAAAGAAGGCCTTGGATGAAGATGATCCACATTTTCAGAGCAGCCAACGATCAACCATGTCTCACACAGGAAATCATATTCATCCCAGCTGAGCTGTTCATTTCATGTCTGCTTCTTACACTCGGCTAGCATTCCCACAGCTCGACACTTCCTCAGCCGGCAGTCTTGGCACTTCCTCCTCATGTACATGTCCATCTCACAGCCGCCACCACTCTTACAGTGATACACCGCCTTCTTCGTCACACTGCGTCTGAAGAAACCTGCAGTCAAAAGGGAAAAAGAGTGACACAACTTCAAAATGCAACAGATGTGATGAAAAACCCAGAAGTGCTCAAACTGATACCTTTACATCCCTCGCAGGTGAGAGCGTTGTAGTGATACCCTGAGGCTTTATCTCCACATACCACGCAGAGTTCATCCTGACCTCTGCCCTTCCCTCCCAACCCCATCCGTGACCTCCGCCCGAGAGGCAGGCCTACACCTCCCAGCCCCGGCACCAGGCCCCCACAGAAGGGCTCAGGGCTGGGATCACATGGGGCCTCCAGGCAGTGAGGGCTGTACTGGTACGGAGGATGGCAGAGCTGAGAGGAGGAAGAGGAGGACGAAGGAGAGGGAGTGGAAGAGGGTGGAGAGCCGTAGAGGGAGAAGGGCAGGTTGGCGGGGATGTATTGTTGCTGGCTGTAAGGGAGCAGCTGGAAGTCAGGGTCCTGCAGGGGGTATCCCAAAGGGTCAGCCAGCATGTCTGAAAGAGAAAATAGACGTTTTCACATCAAATATTTTCTTGTAATTGAACAACTAACCGCAACATTTAGAAGGTAAATAGATCAGAAACAGATTTGATTCAGGTTTCTCTGATGAACTCTTTTTTATTTAATAGAAATATAAACATGAGAGGTTTCAACTAAATTCAATTGAATTTAGATAAAAACTGTAAGCAAAACTGTGTTAATCCACAGCTGAAGATAGTCCCCATACTGTACCTTTCCGAAGAAGGCAGAAAAATCCTTTTTTTCAGAATAATTTTTTTTTCATGTCGTTTCCCACCTTACTGAAAACATTTAACTCCTGTATAGCCTACAGGGGAATTTATCCACCCAATGACTGAAACCTGAACGTTTACAGAATGACGCAGGTCAAAGTCAAAGATCAGGACAGGACTGTGACTGCGTGACTCCTGTGACTTCACTGATTTTATGGCTCTTATGGGATGAAATAAAAAGCTGAGAGTGAGAACTTGTGAACTTGTTCAAACTGCTGAAACAGGATGCAGCTGAAGAACTCCCGGTAACCCTTTATGATTTTTTTTTTCTGTTTTTGATCCCCCTTTTTTCCTGCATGCTGGAATCAGTCTCTGATGGCCTTTCCGTGTTGAGACGGCCTGAGTGTGGGTCAGCAGCAGCTTGTGTTTTGCAAAGTCCGGTCTCCATTGAGAAAACATGTGTGGCCCCTGGCAGCCTATGAAAGTACAGCTGGATGAGAACGTCTGGGGCCGCGGTGGGACCTGTCATGCACTGATTAAACAGAGCCCACCCATCCTCCCAGCAGTCGAGTCTTTGCTGAAGATGGACAGCATGCACTTGCTGGACAGATGAGGGAAGATGTGATAAGAAGTTCATCTATTTTGGGTATCGTAGCCAATCAAAGCTTGTTTTCTTGATGTCAAACTTGATTACAGTGAAATATCAGGAAGACAGAAGAGATTTTTCTAATGATTGTCAAACATCAGTACTGCCTGCATGCATGGATCATATCTTGTCAACTTAAGCAGCTGGATTAAGATATTTTTTCACAAATCTGATGTTAATCAAGATGACCTTCATGATTTGAGAAGCCGCTGGCTTAAACAGAAGTGGAAGATGATGAACACTCTTACTACTCTAACAAGTTTCCTAAAATCTTATATGCAGTAAAGATTAAAAATGTATGCTCTGATTTATGGATGTTCCCAACTTATTTCTCTGATCTCAGGGATAACTAATTTAATTTTCTCTTCTGTACTGAAGAAAAGGCTGATTTCTCAAAGTAAGACTACAGTAATTATCCCATTATCGCTCAGAAATGAGCTTTGGTATCTGAAGGTAACAACATGAACAGCTTGTGACCTGGAGGCAGTTAAAGCATAGTGGTTTCAAAGCTTATATGTGGAGAAAATGAGAAAAACAAATCATTGGACAGTTTAAATCAAAGCAGAAAGGTTACAGCTTCAAATCTTTTTGCTGTGGCAAGCATTGTGGGACCTATGAGAGATTGTAGGTGACATGAGATATCTTTTTGATCTGGCAAGAGTCTTCTTTCATGATAGATGTTTGAATATTGCACTGCTTTTCCTCAGAGCTTCACACTCAGAATGTCCCTGCTTGTATGCAAATTCACTCCGCAGATGCTTAAAGGTGCAGTGTGTAAGAATTACTGACATCTAGTGGTAAAGATGGGTATTTGAAAAGAGATGTTTAATTTGAAATGACTTCATACTCCAACCATTGTTGTGAATGTATGGTGGCCATTAGAGGCCAAAATTCTCCCAGACATAGAGATGTTTTCATCAGTGGTCTCAGGTGTAGCTATGACTAGGGATGGTGAATACGAAGCTTCATGAGACACTGAGACATTTTGACACAGCTGCCAAGAGATTGACATGCAGTCTCGAGACATTTGAGACAGTCAGTATGAGCTCCATCTGCTGGCTGTAGATGTGTACTGCAGCTGAGGGAAGCGCTGCCTGGAGCTGTTTTGTCTCTGACACGCTGTACAATAAAAGATACGTTATCAACCTTCTGTTAGTGTTTCCTTTGTGGTTAATATCTTGGAATGATCCTCTGTGATAAATTACGTATTTTTCAACAAATTCCCAAGCGATTGGAACCTGTATTAAGCATTGACAGATTAATAAACCCAGTGTCTTTCAAGATTTCAGCTCGACACTGGCGGATGACGTCACGTGGCCTTGGTTAGTGTGGTCACGAGGCTTTTCGGCATGCTGACACTTCCACCAAAACAGCGGTAGTGAGACTTCCGGTTCATAAGATCGAGGCGGAGTCGAGCAGACGAGCTCGAGCATAACATCCCTAGCTATGACAGTACCATGAGTAACCACTTTTAACGTAGAAAGTCAATTTTGCATGTTATCCCCCCTTTAAAGGGGGGATAACATGCAAAATTGACTTTTTGAGCTTTTTATGTAATGTCATTCCCCCTTCATAAAACATGCCCCAGGGGTTACTTTGACTCATTCACACATGTTTAAGAAATCCCTAAATCTCCTGTGGAAACCAACATGGCTGCAGAACGGCTGCCACATAGCACCTCCAATACCACAAAACTCCTCCCCCTCCCTTGCTGATCTCCACCCCACCAGAGCATGAGAGTGTTGTGATGAGTGGAGTGGGCGTGTCAGAAACAGCAGGAGGCATCTTAAAGGGACAGCAGTGAATTTAAGGCGTCACATACAGAGATGGAGTGATGTCACATTTCTTTAGGTTGTTTTTTATGTATGTTGTATTTTCAAAACTACTGAAGGTAACACAGTTATTTGGTTGTGCCATAAAAGGGAATTATTTGCCTAATAATGACATGAAACCCCCTCTTTAAGACATTACTGATCCCAAACAGGGCTCTAACTCCCATTAAACAAAGCTGGTGCAGCAGTTTTAAAGTTCAGAGGTTCTCACTTCACACAAATTGTTTTGTCCATTCAGGGACACCGTAGTAAAAATGGCGGAACAAATATGGCAGCCTCCATGTATGTGCTCCTTCAAAATGTAGATATAAATCACTCAGTCTAAGAAAATAAACATATAACAGCTATTCGAGTGTAGCGATTACACATCATTTGAAACAAAGTTTTGAATTATATATCTCATGTTTCTGCCATTGACCTTTGATTTTTTACATACTGTACCTTTAAAGCTTTGTTTCTATTGTCAGATTCGCTGCTGCTTACACAAATGCCCTCTTCAGTTAAAGGCATTCTCAGTGCACTCAAGTTTCTTCTATGCAGTCGTGGAAAATTACAGGAAGAAAACAAGCCCTTTAAATATGCAACCAATACAATAGCAGACGGGGTGCTGATGCTACTGCCTCCCTTTGGGTGTGCTCTTTGACTTCACAGTGTCCCATTTAAAATAACTTTGGTTAAATATTTGGTTTCTTTTGGTTTTATTTATATAACCCAATCTACACTGACATCAGGTTGCTTTACAAAAAAAATTTCTCAAGACCAAAGAAGAAATCTGATTAAATAGCTGTTAGCTGAGACACATTTACTCAAGCAACTGTCAATTTGAGAGTGGAGACAGTTTTTAACTGCAGCAGAGCAAATTTTCAGGTAAGCAGGTTTGGAATTATCTAAGCAGTATTTAAAAAATTAAAAAGAATGTCCTCGTAGTTATGAACATATCTCCACACTAATGTGGGTTAATTTTTCGTCGTTCTTGATAAGTCTATTTATTGTTTATGGGGGCTTAGTGCAGGTACAATAGGTATTAATTTGGCCCCATAAATGTTTCCACGTTTTATTTGATAAAACTAAACTGGCTCCACTTATTAGGTCAATTTCAAAAACATGAACAGACATCCCATTAGAGATAATAGATGTCCATTTCGGCACATCGGCCCAGTGATAACAGAATCTGTAAACAATCCCAAATGGGAACAATATTCTAACCCATTTGTCACTCTCATAAGCTCAGCATGAAACACGCTGACTGGGTCATTTAAATGACATCACCAGCGTTTAGCAGCCCGCTGAGTTAGCTTAACAAAAGCAAGTTGGCCTTGAAAAAATGTAAGGGAAAGCAGCAGCCAGTCCTTGCTCTCTAATCAACTAATTATGAATCAGCTGGGATTTTGTGTAATGCAATAAAAACTCAGCTGGGTGAATTTGAATGATCTGGGATAAGCAATTTTGACTTTTATATCTCATTGACCTTCCTGAAATTCCTGACATGGTTCATCAATGCACAAAATCATACATTATACATATATATATATATATATATATATACATATATGAAATGAAATGAAATGAAATGAAAAATACTTTTGTTATCCTAGAACGGAAACTCAATATTGTAAAAAGCTCACCCTTTTTTTTTTCTTGAACAATATAGCATATATATGAGATAGTAATACAACAATAATAATAATCAGTCAGTCTTGTTCTTTAGGGTGATGCTGCTGGCAGGAATGAATTTCTGTATCTCTCCGTCCTACAGCAAACCTGACGCAGCCTCCCACTGTATATATTATATTATCTTATTATACAATTATATTATTTATATATATAATTATAATACATAATTGCAGAATTATATATATATATATATATATATATATATATATATATATATATATATATATATATATATACAGTGTTGTATAGTAACGAAGTAAAAATACTACGTTACTTTACTTAAGTAGAATTTTTTTATATTTGTACTCTACTTTACTACTTCTATTTCTGACTACTTTAACTTTTACTTCACTACATTTTCCGAGAAAAATCAATACTTTTACTCCATTACATTTGCCTGAGCATCTTAGTTACTCGTTACAAAATAACAAGTAACGTAATAGCCAATGGACAATCTTTGTTTTGTTGTAGTGGGACTAGTAGCCAATAGTAGCAGCTTTGTGCAGCCGTCTCTGAAGCTAAACACACCTTTACCTGCCTCAGCAGCAGGTGAAAGGCTGTTTAGCATCGCTGGTCTGGTCTTCAGTCCAAGAAGAGCGAGACTTGAGTTCTCACCATTTTGAGAAACAACTTCTTTTGAGGTTGAACAAAACGTTTTTCAGGGTTCAGTAACGACTGGATGGACAGTTCATGTGCTGTCACACTGCAGTCATGTTAAAGTTCAATCAATCAAGTTTTTTGTTTGCTTGTTGTTATGAATGATTTTATATTGAATGCACGTGAGTATGAATGTTGGTAGGCATGTACACAGGTCTGTAAGGATGTTTGTGTGTATTTTTCTACTTGGTTGGGTTTATGTAAAGAGGTATTGAAGCTCCTTTACACTTTGCAAATTAAAACTTAAAAACTAAATTAAACAGAAAAAGAAAACGTTCAACTCAAATTTCTGATTGCATTTTATTAACAGTACTTTTTACTTTTGATACTTAAGTACAGTAAATACTAGCTACTTTTTTATTTTTACTCAAGTAATATTCTAGCGGGTGACTTTCACTTTTACTTGAGTCATTTTCCAGTAAGGTACTTTTACTTTTACTCAAGTATGGCTTTTGGGTACTTTATACAACACTGAATATATAATATATATATAATATATATATATATATATATATATATATATATATATATATATATATATATAAGGGCTGTCAAACAATTAATTTGTCTAATCGCGATTAATCGCAGAAGCTTCGTAGTTAACTGCGATTAACCTCAGTTTGAAATGCATGTGTAATATTCTGTTATTTTGCATATAAAGGCAGTTCTAAGCCCATAATGTAGCATATTTTACTATAGTCTTCATTGGGAATCAAATGAACACATAGAATTTTCTTTTTGACCTTTTATTTATTTAAAAAAGTCCATGTAGCCCAACTTCCAAATATTAGGAAGAATAAAGTAATGCAGTGCTTACTTTGAGAGATTAAATATATAAGGCCACTCTCTTAAGCTACTTTTAAAATAAACAATAGCGCCATTCGAAAAACAATCAAAAAATTTCGTGCTGGAAATAACAGCAATCAAGTGCTATGTATCACTGGTAGGAAATTTCTATCTGGCTTATGACAAACAGAACAGTCTAAAACAAGAGTTGGCAACTTATTGTTTGGCCTCAGTCTTGTCGACGGAACCGTCTGATATTCTTTATTATTATTTTTTTAAACAGGCTGTTTAAAACTCCGGTCGTACTTTTTCATCCATCACTTTTTACCGCTTCACAATATGGCCAAAGGGGCTGAGCAGAGGTTAGTCAAAGGGACAAAACAGCTTCACTTTGAAATGTGATTAAAAAAAATTAATTTATGGATTATTTTTAACTAATCGCGATTAATGCATTAATGGTGACAGCCCTAATATATATAAACTGTATATCACAAAATTCCCAAGGGGGAATTTTGTAATTGACATAAACCTACCTATGACATCAACCCCATGAAGTCATGTGCTGCGCTTGTCATATGATATGATGAGAATATGATGAGAATTAGTGAGATGGACCATATTCTTCCAGTTTTAACTTCTCTTCATTGGCTCCTTGTTAATTCTAAATCAACACAAGCTCCATTGTACTTCTGTTTTCTACATAGAGCTTTTCAGTCTTGCCTAACTATGTTTTCCATAACTGGGCAATTTTTATTAAACAGTTTGTATGAACACAATTATTAGAAATTGTACTAATGTGGATTTGTTTGAACTGAATCGCATGAACTGGCTTGAACGTATTATGTCTGTAAAGTGCCTAAAGATCATTTTGTTGTGAATTGGTGTAATACAGATAAAGCTGAATTGAACTGCATCAAACTCTCAGACTTCTCTCTTTGCCTATTTAAAATATTCTACATTATTATTGTCATTATCTTGTGCTTCTCCTTTTCCCTCTCAGCAGGTATCCCTGACTCAGGGCTGTGGTGCTTGCAGACCCTTTTTCTCTCCTCTCCACAATCCATCCAGTCCAGGTAGACTGCCACCCTCCCGGGTCTGGTTCTGATGGAGATATGACCTATTTTTCCTCTCTACTGTCGCCCACTACCCCATGCAGACTCATGATGGGGGATTGAATCAAAGAAAAGATCCTATGTAATCTGGTTTATTTGGCTAGGGAATAATCTGTCTTATATGAGCTCAGAAATTGGACTGATGTGGGTCATATAATAGATTGTTTAAACTGGATCATGGCTGAACTACAGTGAATTGAACTTAATTTGAATTTATCTGTAAAAATGCCTTAAAATGACTGTTGTGAATTGGTGCTATCCAATCGAATTGAATTGAATTCATCCTAAAACTTCCAGAGAAATTATGGTGATCTGATTTTTTACGAATTTCATGGGACTAGAGCTTCAGTGTCCACCTCAGTTTAATCTCAATTTACCCTCATGCAGGTGACTCTACCTGGGAAGACTTGATAAATTCACTGTTATGCCCAAAATAAGTGACTCTGCCCTTTAGCAAGTCGTATACTTGCTAAGTATATAAGGAGCGACTTATATTTTCCGGATTATAAGTGGCTCCTTAGTATAATTCACATCATTTAAAAAAACGCATCATGAACAGGAAGAAAACATATATAAGTCGCACCGGACTATAAGTCGTATTTGTTTATTTAAGATAGGGTGATTTTCGGATTTTTCATGTCTAAAAATTACCCAATCAGTCCATTTCTGAAGGTAAGAAGGTAATGCTTGTAAATAATCATAAACAGAAGGATCTACTATCTAAGAAGGATAAACATGTTTTTTGAGGATTTGTTCCACCACACAGACAGTACAGATAGATGTCAAAAATGAACTCCTCTCACTGAGATGAGGCTATTTTGGGATTTTTGCCCTTGGAGCAGAATATAGTTGTCACAAGCCTAGAGCGCCCTCTTTTGCAATAGACGGTAATATTTACTCCTTGGCTCATGTCAGTCAATATGAATTGATACTGAAAAATATGTTTAATTGTATATATATTGATATATAAGTCGCACAAACCGCCAAGCTATGAAAAAAAAGTGTGACTTATAGTCTGAGAAATACGGTAACAGATATCTTGGTGAATGTGAGTCAATAAGATAATTTACATCTGGTCCTCTCTGATTCAAAGAATTAAATATAAGATGGATGGAAGGGTTCTTTTATCTTAAGTTCTTTTAATCTTATGACATAAAACCTGTTTTTTTTCCAAAATATTTTTGATGATTATCATTTTAACTTGAAGAAATTAACCTCCTACCTAAACATAAATCTGCAATAATCCTGCAAGTAGCTGAAGGTCTCCTTTGCCATGTCTCACTGGTAAATTTTTAGTCTCAGTTGGACTGTCTCCACACTGATCAGTTTAAAAGTCCTTCTTAACCCTCCTTCGTCCTGCCTTTTCTCTCCTTTCTTTCGTTTTGCATCCAGATGTCTCCTGTCATTTCCAGACTATTCTGGCGACTGGTTAGAGAGGAGGGGGTCCTTGCTTTCCCGGCGTGTGACAGAGCTGCGGTTCGCACTGTTTGTAAACCATTTGAACGCTGTCTAAACACTCCTCGGCCTCCCTTCCATCCCACGCACGCTAGGGAGCCAAACGACACCGGCAAACAACCCCCCATGGCTCCCCCTTCCAACAACAGGGAGAATTTGTTGATGATACTGGTCAATATAAATAGATCCTCTGATGCACGCTCAGTCATCCCTGCATGCAGCAGGCTGGCTGAATCTCTTCAAGAGCAGTTTTTTTCCATCACTGAGTTCTCAAAAGCAGTAAATAAAGGTTGGCATTCATCCATCAAAAGTTAGAGTGAATGAGATGAGGATGTGTTGCATACACAAGACAGTTGCAATACACTCAGTGTGAATGAAACAATGATGATAAAGAGATCTGCTTCTCTTTCACTTTAGATGTTCTGATTACCCAATGCTGAGGTCAGCGTCGGACTGAATCTGAAAAATAAGCTGAAATAGAAATGAAGTCTTTCTAAAAACAGAGTATCTATGAATCAGTTTTTGTTTTTTGTTGTTGTTTAGGACTGTTTAGGTCGTGTTTTCTCCCTGAACGTTGGTGGGTAAACACCTGGCACATCTTTTTAGTTTTAAATCTGAAGGTAAAGGAGTGAGCATGCCACAGAAAAGGCTACTTATTCACTTTCAGCCATTTATTTAATAAAAGTGGCTGATTCTGTGGGTTATAGGGTACTCTTTTAAAATCATCCTCCCTTTGAGCTTTATGAAGTTAAGTTTTCAACTATATGAGCGGCATTAATTACCTGTTATGTAATGTGCTGGAATATAGACTTTGGTTCTACACAGGTTAAAGCAAGACTATTGCATCTGATATTTGAGTGATAATGTCTAAATTATATCAAATAAGACAATTTGTAATGTCACTTGCATACATTTCAGTTTTAATCTAATCATATTATGTCAACATGCCAACATTTTTCAAAGTCAGAACTTCTTATATTGGGTAATCAGAGTTTTACAGATACCGTCGTCCTTAAAATTATTCATACCCTCCAATTAAAGAAGGAAGAAAAGCAGCTGTCAGTGAAACTAGATGAAACTGAAAATAGTAATAATACATAAAAATTTTACGAAAATCATGTCATTGATTTTGGATTGTGGTTAAACAGAAATATTAAAAAACAAACACAAAAAAATAAAACAAGTAAAGCATGATGGGGCTCTAAAGCTTGTTGAGCAACGCTTTCAGGCGATTTCTGCAATCAGGTGTTTTCTGTAATGTTCAAAAAGACGTCTGCACCTGTTGACAGGTATGTTGGTCCACTGTTCATGGGAAAGATGCTCTAATGTGCCTGGGAATCTTTTAAAAAATATATCATTTCCAACCCCAATTCAAAAGCAATATTTATTTCACTAAATCATAATTTTCAAAATTTTTATTTATTATTAGTTTCATTAGTTTCTTGTTATCTGCATTACTATTGTGAATTTAGCCCCCTTTTTTTAAATTGGAGAGTTTGCATATTTATTAGGATGACTGTATGTCAATCTGAGGCTTTATTTTAAAGAAAGAAGTAGATGGGGAAGTTTAAAAAAATCTATAAACTGAAAGAAAAGTATCAAAAGAAGTAGCCAAAGAGGAAGAAGATGCAGAAGGACAAGTGTGACTGTGGACTCACCGTAGTACTGGAGCTGCTCTGAGGAGCAGTAACCATCCGAGGTGGAGAGAAAACCCCCTGCTGAAAGGCTCATCTCAGGCTCAGTCCACTCTCTCATCTGGACAGAAAATCCTCTCTCCAGCTAGCAGTGCGGGATCTATCCTCACACACACGTAAAGACATAAACACACCCAATTACTTGGAAGGTTCACACAGATATGGAGGATCTGGGAAGTGAACAGACATTCTTCAATTCCCAGGATGTGTTCAGGTCTCTTAGCTGTCCAGGCTCATATTCCAGCAGCCTTTAAGGAAAAAAAAAAAAGAGAACAGAGGGGAAGAGTGCAGCTGAGGCTCTTCGTCAGTGGTGGATGTAGTGCTGGAGGAGGGTCTAAGGGTCCCGGGGGGTAGACTAAAGGGAAAGTAGGGACACCCAGGAAGGCCAGGGCTGGGACTGTGGTCCAAACAGCTGGACCTGGCTGTGACTTCATAGATCAGAAGACAGCAGGGATAAAGGGGAAAGATGGTGACCTTATCCCTCATGGGCAGACTGAGAGACAGCCAACACTCCTGGTGTGTCTCTGTGTGTGAGTGAGGAAGTTCGTATCCAAAAGTAGAACATAATGGTGTAAATAAACCATGAAAGTTTTGTTATTGTCACTTAAAATGGAAGCTTATGGCAGTTTTAATCCAGATTAACCTAATCCTCCTCCTCACATCTACCCATTTACAACCCTTTATATTCATGCGGTGAGTGTATCTGCCCATCTTTGTCTCCCAGGCCTTGGGAGTGTGTTTACTCTGCCTTTTGTTTACCACTGTTCTGTTTGTGCTGCTGTTAATATTAGACAGCGGTTAGATTTAGAGAGTCCCCGGGACCTCCGGCTCCCCCACAGACAGTTAACAAGAGCGAGAGGAGTCGAGGCCTGAACCGCCAAAAGAAGACAGAGGATTGACCCCAACATGGGTCTGTAAATCTCAGAGAAGGGCCGTTTGACATGCAGCATGCTTACTGAGGATAAATAGTGTCCTCTCGCCCTCCGATCATCCCTCTCACTGGCTCATTCTGGGAAGCGGGACTGCCTGGCGGATGGCAGAGGGTTAGAGGGAGAGCCAATCACTCTCACTGAAACTGGAGCTTTCACTGGTGCAATCGTGATCAATCTCAGTGAGAGATGAAACAGGAATGTAGCTGTGTGTTTCCTTTAATGAGCACATCTAAAGGGCAGATTTGTGCATACAGTGTGTGGTCACAGTACAACAGCAACACCGCTTCAGGATGAGCTGAAAAAGGAAATGAGAAGTGAGGAAGTAAATGATCTCTGCAGGATTTTTAAAAAACAAATGTTAGATTTTAAAGACCTTTTGAATGTTAATTACAGGGCAGTTAAAACTAAAACTACACCGTAGCTACTGCATTTAATCTGTAACTAATTACCAAGCATCATCACACTGTCATGAACAGATTTTCAGTCAAGAAAAATTCATAACCTCATTTATAAGGTTTTCCTATTAGTTCAAAAATTTTACAACAAACCATGGCGATAAGCTCGCCGTGAGAAAAATGCGTACAGTATTCATGTAAAAAGGGAAACACATCCTATGGAAACTGCTTGAGGTCTTGACATATGTGGGGAAGCAGACAGTGAATGCAATGAATAAAAGCAAACATGCTCCTGAATAGTTAGGACAGGTTGAAAGCCTGACACTGTATTTAAAAGTCTAATATATATAAAGTCCAGTGATGTTTTTGCTATTGAAGTATGATGTGTCTCAATGCCAAAATGTGAGGTTGCTATTAAAATGACTATGAATATACTCTATACTGTGTATATACACACACAAACACACACACACATATATATATATATACAGTCATCCTCAAAATTATTCATACCCTCCAATTAAAGAAACGGCTAAATTCACAATAGTAATTAAAATAACTACAAAATATTGAAACTGATCATTTACAAAAATTTACCAAATTATATTTAAGTGAAATAAAATGTCACTTTTAAATTGTGGTTGGAAGTAATCATTTAAAAAAACACAAACAAACAGAATTGTTACAGACACCTTAGAGCACCTTTCCCATGAACAGTGGACCAAAATACCCGTCAACAGGTGCAGAAGTCTTTTTGAACATTACAGAAAACACTTGATTTCTGTGATTGACTCAAAGTGTTGCACAACAAAACTTTAGCCTCAGAGCCCCATCATGCTTGTATACTTGTCTTTTTTTTTGTGAATTTGTTTTTAATATTTCTTTCAAACCACAATTTAAAATTAATGTCACAATTTTCATAGAATTTTTATTTATAATTACTTTAGTCAATTTCAACTTATTTCACTTACAACTGATTTTTTTCTTCTTTAATTTGAGAGTATCAATAATTTTGACGATGACTATCTATCTATCTATTATATACATATATATATATATATATATATTATGTGATTTACATGGTTCAAAGTGAAAATCAGTCATATTTTGCTCATTTTTCAAATAATCTTAATTTCAAAGGTTGGTCAGCTAATAAAAGATGTTTTCAAAACCTTAGACTTTCAGAACAGTTTCTGTATGTAAGACCTGCAGCTGTTGATGTCAAAGTGTCTTATCTGTACTTGAAAAGGATTGCACATATTGCAAATATCTGCAAGGGAGGCATTATGGAGGGGAAAAAAAGCAGAGCAAAGCTAAATTTTGTCAGTTTACATACAGGGAAATATTAGACCTTTTCTGCCATGAACAGACTTGAAATCATTGATTCTGGATCATATAGTGCAAAGAGACACCATTTGTTCAAATTCTAAAGTTCAAGTGTGCATATCTTTTGAGTAAACAATTTAAAAAGGTCACTTTCCATGTCCGTGTTGCTGAAGTGTGTTTGATTGTTCAAACATTTTCTCATATGACTGGAGTTAAGATAATCTTTCAGAGTTACAAAATGAATTTCACCGAGTGTAAAACATAAACTTATGGCCCAGAAATCCCTGACTAAGCATTGCCCTGCTTCAGTGAGCATAAGTTATAAAGATAACAGTTCTTGTTGGACAGGCGGGACATCTAAATGAATCTTGGTTACTTCTCAGTTTTGAAACAGCAGGACTGAAAATCTGAATCCTCACCAGCTTCTCTGTGAGGCCTTTAGTGACAATTAATGTTTCCATCTTTGATCAAATCAGAAACTAATCTTACTGAGATCAATGATCTTTTGTCCAAGACTGCCCTGGCCAAGATAAAGAAAATAGACCAAATGTCAAAGATGGTCATTTACAACAGGTCAGTCTTAATATCACTCCCCTCTAAGTCACATTAAATTTGGTTTAAATGAACTTATACAGACAAGCGCCATCAGAATAAACAACAGGAATAGAGATAATAACTTTTCAAACTTCTTTGAAAAATGGACAAAATAAACAAAAGCAACCTTGGAAATCAGAACATAATGACTGAGCCTGCATGTTGACAAGCCTGACCAGCACAGACATGAAAGCAGTGGTGAGTTAGAGATTTCAGATTAGTTTTACAGTGTGTGCAAACATTTCCCAGCACTTGTTTGCGCCAAACACAAAGAGCACCCAAAGCTCACTGGGATCCGAGAAGTTCTGCAGATTATCAGCCTTGAAATAACAACATCAAATAAGAAAAGATAAAACTAAGAAAAAAAAATTTGATGCCATGCTGTCGAGTTAATTTTAGGATGTGTCTGTAGATATGTAACAGCTTTGACTTGTAGGAGGATCAAAATGAAAAAGTTTGTGAAAGATTAAAGCATCTTCTGAGCACCAAACATATTTGTTTCAGGTTTCATGGCAATTGACAATGTCATCCTCTGAGCCAACTCCACCACATGCCAATGACAATGCATTTAATACTATTAGCCTGCTTTGCTATGTCAGAAGCTCCAAACTTAGGTGGATCCCTCCACAACCACCTGGTTACGACTACCTCACAAACAGACCAAGTTTGTGAGACTGAAAGGTTGTGTGTCTGAGATGGTGGTCAGCAGCACTGGAGCACCACAAGGGACTGTACTCTCACCATTCCTCTTCACACTGTACACCTCAGACTTCCAGTACAACTCTGAGTCCTGTCATCTGCAGAAATATTCTGATGACTCTGCAGTTGTGGGGTGTATCAGTGATGGACAATAAGCTGAGTACAGGGAACTGGTCAGTCAGTTTGTGAAATGGTGCAGTAACAATCAGCTCATCTTAAATACCAGCAAGACTAAAGAGATGATTGTTGACTTCAGGAGGAGCAAGAATAAGCAGCATAGTCCTGTCTACATCCTGGAAGAGGAGGTGGAGGTGGTAGAGAACTACAAATACCTTGGAGTTCAGCTGGACAACAGACTCGATTGGAAATGCAACAGTGACTACATCTACAAGAAAGGTCAGAGCAGACTTACCTTACGAAAGCTGAGATCATTCAACGTCTGCAACAAGATGTTGCAGATCTTCTACAAGTCTGTTGTGGAAAGTGCAATTAGCTTTGCAGCATCTGCTGGGGAAGCAGCATCAGAATCAGAGACTTGAAGAAACTAAACAAGCTGATCAAGAAAGCTGGTTCTGTGCTGGGGATAACTCTGGAGCCGCTGGAGCTGATCGTTCAAAAAGAATGCTGCACAAGCTGATGAAGATGATGGAGGACACTTCCCATCCTCTCCACAACACGGTGAAGAATCAACAGAGTGTGTTCAGTGGGAGGCTGCGTCAAGTTCGCTGTAGGACGGAGAGATACAGGAATTCATTCCTACCAGCAACCATCACCCTAAAGAACAAGACTAACTGACTTTTTTGTTCATTTAAAAAAAAAAAAAGTGAGCTTTTACAATACTGAATTTCCCTTCGGGGGATGAATAAAGTATTTTTCATTCATTCATTTCATGACGTAAGATGAACTTTCTTTAAGATCCTTTAAAGTTTACCAAAATGTCAAACTAGGCCAGAAACGTCACTGCATCCAAAACAAATAGCAGACAAGAAACATCTTCAGTATGAATGTTTCTATTCGCAGCTTTCTGATATCCTTATTTATGAGTAGGCTATGATCTGTAAAGTATGGTGTAACATAAAAAATGGCTGGGTGAGAGATTGCTGACAGATTCTGGCATGAATCCACTGCAAGAGTAGAGGTTGGTGATTGTTATTTCTTTGTGAAAAGCAGTGTGTATCTTCTTAACATGTGTGGCTAAACAAGTCACAGTAATGATGAACCATCTGACAGTCTCTGACCTGTGATGAATGGAAGGAGAACAGGGGCAGGCAGCAGCAGTGACCGTCTCTAAATGATGGGGACAATATCGGAGAACGTGCAAATGTCGCCATGGATCTTCTGGAGGTGTCACACTGTTGGACACATTGTTGAATGCAGGCCTAGCTTTGAGTACTTGCCCCCATGGGAAATTAGCAACAAGAGGACAAGAAGATGGGGAAGGACCTATCTGGACATGCACGTCAAAGTTAGTTCAACAGATGATATATACCTATATATATAGATACAGTATATACCTATACTTATATATACCTATATATACAGTATATAGGATATATATATATACAGTAAATACCCACCGGCCACTTTATTAGGCACACCTTGCTAATACCCAGTTGGACCCCTTTTGCTGTCAGAACTGCCTTAATCCTTCGTGGCATAGATTCAACAAGGTACTGGAAACATTCCTCAGAGATTTTGCTCCATATTGACATGACAGCATCACACAGTTGCTGCAGATTTGTCGGCTGCACATTCATGATGAGAACCTCCCGTTCCACCACATCCCAAAGGTGATATATTGGATTGAGATCTGGTGACTGTGTAGGCCATTTGAGTACAATGAACTCATTGTCATGTTCAAAAAAACAGTGAGATGATTCACACTTTATGACATGGCGCGTTATCCTGCTGGAAGTAGTATCAGAAGATGCTACACTGAGGTCATAAAGGGATGGACATGGTCAGCAACGGTACTCAGGTGGGCTGTGGTGGTTAAACCATGCC
>JALJCO010004249.1:715000-1030000 GCA_023101725.1 Atherinomorus stipes
CCTCATGTGACCGAGTTGAATCTTATTGCTAAAAGGCTTTAGATAAACCACACATTTACTCACACTAGTGGTGTACGTCCCCTCAGGGTCGTCCTCCAGCACTCGGGACAAGCCGAAGTCAGACACTTTACATTCCAGGTTGTTGTTGACCAGGATGTTGCGGGCCGCCAGATCACGGTGGACGTAGCTCATGTCGGAGAGATACTTCATGCCTGCAGCAATGCCACGCAGCATGCCCACCAGCTGGAAGGAGGAAAACTCACCATCGTGATCCTGGTGGGAGAAAGAGCATCAATTTATTTCATTTTGTTAGATCAAAACAGAAAAAGTATGAGGGATGAAGGGTATAATATTATCTACCCTTCAACAGTATCAACTAATAAATGCTTTACAACTAAATATCTGGTAAAATATGAGGTTGGATTTGAAAATTATCCATTGCAGTTTTGCTAAAATATGTTGTTTAACTACAAATACATACAAGTTTTAAATGTAAATTTAATTGTTGCATCAAGACAGATATGTAGACTTACCCTCAGATATCTATCCAGTGCTCCATTCTCCATGTATTCAGTCACGATCATAGCATGTTTAACTGCAGGAAAATACAACAAATCATGAGCCCCAACTCGTCCAAAACAGGCAAGGGCTTGAATTTAAGGGGATAAAAAATTTAAAAAAGGATAAAACTCACAGAAATCCTTACATTTGGTGACCACCCCCTCCAGACGAATGATGTTTTGGTGGGAGAATTGCCCCATGATCGAGGCCTCGCTCAGAAAATCTTGTCTCTGTTTCTCTGTGTAGCCCGGTTTCAGGGTTTTGATAGCTACAGCCACCTCTTTCCTCCCAGGCGCTTTCAAAATACCCCGGTACACCTCACCAAACTCCCCTGCAAGAAAACACCATTACTGGGACGATTGATTTAGAAACCAGGATGCCAATAGAATGTGTGATAGGGCTTCTTAAGTTTCTAGCTGCAGGGCTTGGCTGCCTAACAGAAAGAAAATGAGGAAGTCTTCATGGCTGTTTTGCCTGAGGTGCTCTAACAGAGGTGTGTTTTGGCTTGGTGTTGAGAGACTACATTGTGTAACTGGTGGATGGCCTGTGGTGTGGGAGCATGGGAATCAGCTGTCACATGAGGAGGAGGAGGTTATATGGTCATGGGAGCTGGGGGTTGAAGAAGGCTGCTGGTTCAAAGGCTAAAGGTGGTCGCACTTGAATAAATGTATCCTCAATAAAAAGCTGGGCAAGGCCCTGGAAGGTGCTCTGATTTCCTTCCAAAACACTCTTCTGCAGCCGTGTCTTTTGTGTAATGTTTGTGTCAGCATCAGCCAAAACACATAGATCCCACAGGCAAGGGCTGCCACACAACAAAAAAATGTCTCAACTTGTTGTGTGAGAACTCAGCCAGATAGATGTTAATCTTGCTAAAGTAACCACTGTCAGTCAGCCTGCTAAGCAGTGGAAAATGCACAATATAAACAGCGAATTTGGGGATTGGAAAGATCTTTCAACATCTCCGAGTTAAGCCCCACAGCAGATTGTCTCAGCAGGGTTGTCACTCACCAGCTCCAATGACTTTCTGTTTGGTTATGTGGCTTGGGTGGATTTCAGTGGCAAACTTCAGGACAGCTATGTTGGGGTCTTCGTACGTATGTGGATCCACGTAAGTCTTCAGCGGCTTTAACTGCTCTGTGAACCAATGAAAAATAATTGTACGTTAACAAGTGAATAAAATTAATCAAATAAAATAAGACTGCATAATCAGAGTTGTTTTTTCTTTGTTTTGTTTTGGGGTTTTTACCTGGAGTTGAGAAGTATGTGTCCTCTGGTCCCTGCCTGGAGTGAGAGAATCTTCTACTGAATAAAAAAATACACCTGTTAATTAATTTCCCACTATGAAAGAGCAAATAGCTGTATCTTTAGATCCTTCAATTCCTTTAATATTGATAGCAAATAGAAACCTTTGTAACCATTTCTATAGCTGTTTTAATCTTTCGTAAGTATCCAGACACTGATGCAATGCATCCATTCAGTTAGAAGAAGCCCATGGACAGTTTTTGCCATGCCAATTTAAAGACCAAAAGCAGGCTGAAGGGAGGTGGACATGCAGGCTGCATTCTGCTACAGTACAGGCCCGGGTCACCTTTACAAAGAGCCTGCGGCCTGGTATAGAAAAAACCAAGCGCCTCTTATCACCAACAATGTGCCACTCTGGGCTAATTTCCTTTCAAAGGCCCTCAACAATCACAAGAATGTAACCACTGTGCAATGACAAGACACATTCAACACAAATTCCTCCCTGGTGAGTGCTGGGATACAGATACAGATAAAGAGAAAGAGACAGTTGGCTAAAGGAAGAGAGAAAGAGAGAGGTGAGGTGAGAGTGAATGCCAAGGCCACTTGGAGGCTCCACAAAGGAAAGGTAGAAGAATGAGACAGGAAGGCAGTGAAGGACGGTGTATTGTGACAGATGAGCGGAACAAAAACACAAGGAGGGCAGCAGGGTGAACTTTTTACTCACCGTCTGTGCAGGAAAAAGGTTAAGACCACTATGAGCAACACGACTGCTCCTCCAACTGCTATAGCTAAGATAACTGCAATCTTATTATTAGAAGGGTATCCTGGAAAAGAAAAACAAGCCATACTTCAGAGAGATCTCATTCCTAAACAAAGCTAATGACTTTTTCTACTATGGTTCCCTTCTGTACCATCAGACAACGTCTCAAATTGCTCCTCCATGCTGGATCCTCCAAGCCCGTCACTGCTGAGGGCCTGAACGCTGAAGAGATAGGTCGTGCCTGGGCTCAGATTGTTGATCTGGACGAAGTTCTTGTCCAGTTTTAGCACAACATAGGTAAGCTGGTTATCATCCTGAAAGGAAAAGGAAGAAACTCAGTCTTAAAGATCCAGAGTTACAGCTGGAAACAGAGCCTACAATCTGTTTTTTTCTTTTAAATTAATGAGAGAAATCAATTTTGACATCCATGTTAAAACCCTGCTGCAGTGACCAGATGATGATAAGCTCAGAAGCTCAAAGCTTCATCTGTGTGTCACTGGAATATCACAGTCACGCAGTTTTAAACATCTAAAACACTGCAAGAGAAAGGGTGGTATACCATGCAGTAGGTGAGTTTGTAAGCCATGGGCTGGGATTGGACCCGCGGTCGGGGAGACACATCCCAGGAAAGAGACAAGCTCGTGGAGCTGCGTTCAACCAGTCGCATCGTGGTAATTTTGGGTGGATCTGAGGTCAAAGGAGAGAGAACATGATTATTTTTGTGATGTGACAACCTCAAACAAAGTGAAAAAGTGGGACTACTCTGCACTCCCTTTCCCTCCTGAGGCCTGATGTGCCTGCAGCCCTCACTACCTGCAGCAATAACAGATAGCATCTGTTATTACTGCAGCACAGATAGCGTCACACCACTGCCTCGTATCAGCAGTGCTCACCTGTGTAGTGCAAAGATGTAGTCACAGTGATGGAGGATGGCAGCATTTGCGCCCGTGGTGATGCCTGACTAGCAAACGATGACACGCCATTATGCGCCTCCACGATGAAGGTGTAGTTGAGATGAGCATCCAGCTCGCTCACTGACACCTTGGTCTCCGTCAGACCCGTGCTGGCCGGTTCGTAGCGGATTTTCTCTTCACAAGGTTGGCACATGGTTCCCTCGCAACGCTGGCACTCAACGCTATAGGTGATGTCGTTGCGGCCTCCGGTGTCTTCAGGGGGGCTCCAGGTGAGGTGAAGTTTTCCTGCAGAGAGCTGATTTGGGATGGCCACAAGATCTTGAGGGGCAGAGGGGAGGCCTGATAAAGACACAGAAACGATATGAAACATTAGAAACAGCGAAATTAAGAACCACAGGATGCCAACTGCGGCATATTTCTTTAAGAAATGTCGCAAATTATTTCCTAAACATCTTGTTTGTGGTCCTCAAAGCAGCATCATGAGTTCAGACCAAAGTCTGTACAAAAAAAAAAAGGAAAAAAATGGACATAGTATCTAGTCACCTCTGAAGAGGTGAAAGTCAGCTTGGTGTTTCCCCCCAGAAAGCCAGTTGGGTGTTTCCCCCTGTCGCCATCTTGCCATGTCGCTTGATTGACAGCCAAAGTACTCTGGGCTAAACGCTAACTGAGCTAACTCGAAACTAGCAGGAGTTAACTAAGATTAGCTTCCTAAGCGGCAGAAAGGAACGGCATTTTTGAGCTTGCTGTTAGCTACTAAAAACCACCATTTTCTCTGCTGCAGACTGAAATCTCACAGAGAGCAAACAAGGAGCTAACAGGTAGCCACCGGCCGGCAGGCTGGCACCCGGTCAGCCGCATGGCAATCAACAGGACACGCCCATAATTATTTGATTAAATAACTTCTAAACGGATGAGTTATAAAAAAAAAAAATTTTAAAAATCAACCCTCCTCACAGTTTACATGAAGGTAAACTTGACCTATTAAACTTAAAATGTTGTTTTGAACCAGGCTGTAAACATGTTTATTTCTGCTGTGAAGTTGGTCTTTTTAACATGGGAGTCTGTGGGGATTTGCTCTGTTTTGGAGCCAGCCCCTAGTGGATGAAGAAAGAACTACAATTTTTAGCACTTTTCTGGATTTCTGCACTGGCCTCACAGTTGGCCACCGGAGGTTGCCACTTGGTTCAGACGTGGCTACTTTGCTGTAACAATAAAAAGTTGTTGCATATCCTGCTGGATTTTTTTAAAAAGTCATTTTCAAAATGTATGTGTTTAGAAAAAACTGGGAAAATCATGGCATTACTGTGCATTTCTCTAGCAGTTAACAATTAGAATGATCTTAATACTTCATTCTTACCTGAGCAGGGTCCGCTGTCAGGATCCGTAGAGGCCCGGTAGAAGCCGTCCATGCAGGGACAATGCGACGCCCCAGATTTCAGACCCCGGCTGTTGGCAGGACACGGCTCACACTTCCCACGGGATGCTTCACCTCTGAAGAAGCCAGGCTGACATTCTACAAACACAAAATGACATTTGCAGGCGATGAGCAACAAAAGACAAAAGCAACTTCAGGCAGCACCCCAAATGACACAGAACAAAGCCAGCTCATCCAGAACATTCAAGTTCCTTTCAAAGACCAATAATGCTGTGAACTTTTCACCTCTAAGTGCAACACGGAGAGGTCGAGTGGACACGTTATTATGTCAAGGCTAAAGGCCACGTTTGGACAAGTGATGGAGATATGGGAGGAAAAACATGGGCAAGACTCTGCAGAGTGTTGACTCTACTCATTAAAACTCTGTCCACTCCAAATAGGAGGCCGCTCACATGAGCCCAGCCCTGAAAAAAAACTTGCAGGCACTCCTACTCTTTGCTTTATTAAACCACCAACCCCCCGTGTGTTGCTGCTGCTTTCTTACCGTCTCTGTCTCAACAAACACAACCAGTATTCCTGCATTCCCCAAAAGAAAGTCAGCTTTCAACGCTGCAGCAGAAAAGAAATGCAAAAATTCTGCAAAGCACCAGAGCGGCGTCAGTTGGAACGCAAGTCTTTATATTTTTCCAGAGACCCACATAGAAACCTTTGAAACTGTATCACCAAGATAAGATGACACCTAATTTCACACTTCTAACTCTGAATAAAGAAATGCAGGTACAAGGTCCAGCTGTGCATAGCAATGGTGAAATATGAACTTAATACGGTGTGAAATTTTGCAGAGTGCGCCATAAAGGAGAGTGAAAATAAGATGGCTCCCCTTTTACTCAGCGAGAGCATTCCAATGGCCCTCACACCACAGCAAATTCATCCACAAGGACACACGTTTATGTATGCATTGCAGACAGGCACATATGCACAAAATACACATACATGCATGCAAAGCACACACTTGGAGTAATCGGGCATCAAGTGAGGGATTATGTCCACTGGCTGTCACCTGTTCACGTCCCTCTGCTTGGTCAATTCAGCTGCACACATAAACATTATACACACACATTTCCTTCCTTCCTTTCAAGTCAGTTGCCTGGAGGGTTTAAATAGCTCATGACAGATGTTAGAAGATGTTGACTATGCAAATGAGAGGCAATATCTGGGCAAATGGACAAAAGAATACCTAAAAAGAAGAAGCAAAACCTGGAAAACAAAGAAAATCATGGCAAAAGAGTAATTAGTCATTGTAGAAACAGGACATATTAGCCAAATGAAATGAGGCATTTGTAGCCAGAAACTGAAATAATGCCGCTGACTGGGAGAAGCAATAAAAAAGTCAGTTGAAGACAAACACAGTTTGCAGCCCAGATTCCAGCAAAGGCAAGCTGAAAAGCAGAGCCAAGGACAGAGATAATATCAGATTCACGTAGAGACAATGTCTTGGTGTGGCTCACATGAATGAAGCTCATTTGGAAGCCAGAAGTGACCACACACAAGACAGAAAGCACATGGCTGCAGCTCTCATATCAAGGGGATTTACTCAACTGACCATGAGTCTCGCTTCAGCTTTCCTCAGCGTCCCCCCATCACTGCTGTTAGCTGAGCGAGGGCAAAGCTGTTGTGAGGTGGTGTGTGTTATAGAGTATGACAACAATCATGAGAGAGAGAAAAAACCCAGCAAGACAGGAGTTTGTGTATTCATCCAATAGGATTACGTGGCGCTCAGTCCTCCCTCTAGAAGGCATCGTTCTCTGTCTTGGCCAGCTGTTTCAGTTACTGCTACTCATTAACGCAAATGAGGCAGAGGACGGGTGAGGCAGAAGAGAGGTGGGATGAAGGAGCAGAAGGTTGAAGAAAAGAAGAGAGGAATACTGTATCCTGCTGAGGACTGAAGAAAGAAAAGAGACAGGCTGGGGTGAACTCTTGCATTGAGAAGGGGGAACAGCTGCTACTCCAAACCCCGATTTATTCCCCTACCTCTCCTCCTCGTAATCTCCAAATTCCTCCCTCCCCTGCTTTCTCTCCTCCCAGTCGTCACTAAAAGGGCTCCCAGCTAACCCATTAACATTGCTATTCACCACTGACCAGCAGGCAAGGAGAATGCCATGCCATTCAAGTGCTGAAAGAAAAAAACATTCACACACACAATCATTGCAGATGGGAATAGCTGAAATGCCACATGGCAAGTGAATAGAGGAGGACTAGCCTGTTTTTGGTGCGACAGTGCCGGCTGCAATGCATCGTGGTCAGGCCTGTGGAGATGATGGCCTTACACTGTGTGTCGCCTCTATAATCAAGATGCATTCCTGTGCACACCACCCAACAGGAGGCCTGGATCAGAGCGCCTTCGCTTTCAGCCAGGATCTCTGTCATAAAAGTTGAACTGCTTTGTGTATGAATATGAGTCACAGTGACGGTAAATGGAACTAGATGACTCTCTGCTGAGGCATTTAACAGGAGGATTCCTCGACAAAAGAGAAAAGCCCAGTAAAAGCAAACTTCCTTGTTCCACGGAGAAGGGGGGGGGCCTCTGGATTGTTGCTGGACACAACAGGAAGCAGGAAGTATGCGGCTGACGCAGCCTTCCTTCCTAAAGCAGCCAATCAAAGCCCTGAAGCACAGGAGAGTATGATGACCTGAAGAACGAGTGCTGAGGCTAAGAGTCCTGAGACAGAATAATAACCTAAGAGGAAGAGAAAATGTGTTGACCCAACATGAACACAGGCGCTAAACCCATAAGGGGGTTCCTGAGATGAATGATCTCATAAACAAGTCTCTCAACTTCTCGTTAGTTGAAAAGTTTGACAAAGTCGGACTGACCATTTTTTTCCCTCCCACTTGCTACAAAGCAAGGAACCGTTTGTCATTTGAGAGGCCCTGTGCGGCTCGAGTGGCTCTGTGTTTGTTTATTGAGAATAAGTGCAGGGGCTTGTTACATTCAGGGAGCCCGAGTGGTTCTGAAAAAGGAGCCTCCAAGGGCTCCCCGGTGTGTCGGCAGAAGTTAAGATGGATGAGATGGTGACAGTGATGAATGCCCGGTCCGATAGATGGATGAATGAGTAACATGGTGGCTTGACAACAGAAATCGCCTTCAGGACACGGGGAGTAAGTGGTAGGGGGGCCCCCCACAATTGGGTCCGGCGCTGGGCTTTTAAGAGGCAGAGAGGTCATGTCTGCCTCAGGGTAGTTGTGAGTTAAACTGTGCATGGCTTTACACGGAGTCACTGGCCAAGTAAAACAAACACATGCTCGCACTGACGAGGAGGAAGAGGGAGAAAGGTTAAATTCAGAGGTACGGCCAGCGAGCAAAAAAAATCTTGGAAAAATAAAACCAACCAAGAAATAAACACAATGTCTAGATCTGTATCAGAGCAGTTCCCCGCTTGTTTCTGGGAGCAAGGAAGCCTCGTTTTATCTGTAAGCTCTTTAAATTATGCTTCCGATGTTTTAGGCAGACCCGGCTGTAATTGCAATATGTCATGCCACTTTGTTTATATGCAGAGTGACAACACACCATTAGTATTTCTGGGTACCTGGATGGTGGGAACAGTGGGGGTCTCTGATGGGGGAGGTGGACCTGGTAACATGAGCCAAGGGTCACTGAGGTAGAGGAGGGAGGGGGAGCAGGGGGGCAATAAAGGTGTAGGAGCTGATGGAAGTGTGTGCATGTGGGGGTGGGAGGGGGTTGGGGCATTAGTCAAAAGGATTAGCTGACCAATGGAGCAGCTGTAAGGGCATTACATCTGTTTTACAATTGCACTCAGGCTTTCATCTGAGGTTGTTAACAAACACAATAAATTCCCTGATCCCCTTTCTCCTCTCACTCCCCCTCTCGCTCACTGACAAGAGGAGTGAAAAGAGGAGTCAAGGAGGAACACCTCCAGTTTGGAAAGTTATGCAGAAACTTCTAAGAAGCCATCCTGCCTGATGTGATCACACACAGCTGCCAGAGGTCTCAGCCTGAACAAATTCATGGTTGTGCTCCAAACTTCCGCCATGTTGCTCATCAGTTCTAGACAACCAGGTGGGAAATGCAACACTGGTTTACAACGTCTCTGCAAGCCAGCAGGTTACACACTGGAAGCTGACGGGCGTCTGCTTCCTGGCTAGGGGAAGTGGCCAAAACGGGACCAAATGCACCAATAAACAAAATGACTTATCAGGCAGGACGACAAAATGAAAAAGCGGTTGAGTGAGGCCGTTCAGCGCTGACCGACAATGAAAAGCCCTGAGCCAACGGGTCGGGGAGTCACTGAGGGATTAGGTGACCTCCGGTTTCCGCTGTGGGCTCGTCCTGTTCGCAGTGAAGGCTGGGTGGGTGTTGCGTTGTGATGGGGGAAGGGGGGATGATTTGGGGGAAGGAAAGTGCTGACCTCACAGACCAGCAGTACAATACAATGCGCTTCACATTGCTCTGGACTCCCCCCATCACAACACACACATACATGCATGCACACAGCCAGCAGACTCAGGAATGTCACCAAGAGGAAATATGTCCCAACTTCCACAGCACGACTCGCACACACAAAATACACACTCACACAACGTGATGACAAGATGGAGAAATAAATCCCAGATAATTTATATTTACAACAAATAAAAAGACAAAAAGAAAGGTGTTTGTAGAAAAACCCTGACCAAAAAGAAGTATATGCCAATATGCTTGAAGTATACTAATTTTAAACTTTAAATAAGACAGTATACTTTCAATTAACTGTTTATGTACTCATCAGAAATATACTTAGAGTTTACTTGGCATTTACTCATAAATAAACTAGAAGTTTTAGTATATTTAGCCTGTACTTATTTAAACTTTTGAACAATATGCTTTAATAGTAGTACATTTATAGTACATTTTCACACATGCAGGTTTCTTTGTGGCATACTGCAAGATGTACATTCTATCATGTTTTAAAATACTATCTTGTTAGGGGCTATTGCTCTCACACTTTGAAAACCTACAGTTACTTTTAGTCTACTTAAAAGTGTAAAAGTAAAAGTAAGTTTGAAATTTTAGTATGAATAAAGTAACAGTAGATGATTACTTTCAGTACTTGAAAGTGTACTTTTAAATACTTAAAGTGGGCCAATTTAGTCCCAAGAAGTAAACTTGTTAATATACTGGTAGTACATTGTTATCAGTGTGCTTAGTACATAAAAGCACACTTGGGGGATATATTTTACTATACTTGAGTATACTTAATGACATGTACTTAAGGAATACTTCTTTTTGGTAAGAGAATGCAGCTCCATGAACTTTTTTTTCTTCTTGAGACCGGCTGGTTTACTTTCCAACAACACTGTCAGCAGATAGCTGCGGCTAACAAGCTAAAGACCCCCAAATTTCTGTTTTTATGCATCCTGATACAACAAAACCATCAGCACTCACACTTTTAAAACCACAACTCTGCCTATCCCCTCTGTGCTACATTTTCCAGTATTGTTTGCAGTAACTGCTAGTACACTGTTGGCAACAAACGTGGTCTAGCAAGGCGATGCATGACACCACTTGAAAGTACCTTCTGAGTCCTCCCCACCTCCTTTATCTAACCAACTCCCTCAAGATCAGCCTGCCGGGCAAATGTTGCCTTGGCACAACTTCAAAGAAATCCACAAATTCAAAGTAATAACTGTGGCTTTCAAGAGCAACTGAAGAAAAATAACAGCATCTAAATGAGCAATGCTATCCGATAAGATTGTGGCTCACAGTTTTACTGAGGCCAGTGACAGGGACCAAGACTCAGAGGAAACTGTTGGTGCAGAAAATTACAATGTGGGGATTATCCTGCAGGGGTGAGATGATTCCATTATGTAAAATCCAGCTTAAGCCAACTAAATTAAATGTCAGAGATCTTGAGGAGTGGTACTGTTTGTCTTCACAGCAAACATCAGATAAACGAAAACTGCGCAAGGCCTCAGTCTTAAAGGTTTGGAGTGATTATGGCGAAGTTAAAGACTTTATTTTGGCCATCAAACACATGATTTATGGCATTTTTAGAAGGGGGATTTTCAAGGGAGCAATCAGTAGTCCAAATCCATACATCAATTTCAATTTCATAAACAAAAACAAAACGATGAGGTTTACATTTTACCTCCACCAGATGTTTATGCCTTAGCCGCTATGTGAACGGGACCCCCTGCTTTTCTCTGAAAAATTGGCAGCATTGTTCTGATTAAGCCTCTATTTATCTTTACGAGTCACTCAGGGAGAAATGTATTTATCAGGGAGCAAGACAAAAAGTGTAAACAGTCTAAATAGTCCTATCAGGGCCGTGTGAAACGGGATGTTTAACCTCTATCTGTGTCATATTCATGACCTGCAAACCAGCCAAAAATAACAGCCAGTCTGTGATTTAATGGGCAACATGAACACAACACACAGAGAAAAAACTTTTTGTTTGTCTCTGTTTGTTGTACTTGGGGCAGCTTGAGCAACAGTGTGCGTCTCTGGAGTAAATTGCATGGAGTGCTGCAAAATAATCACGGGAATAATGTATTGAGATAAGAAAGTATCAAATAAATACAACATGAGAGGCAGAAAATTGCTGCTAAAATAGGCAGAGTCTTCAGAAAGAGGGAGGATGTGGGATGAGAGGTAGAAGAGAGCAGAAGAGACTACACAAAGGAAAAAGAGCAAGCAGAACCAGTAGTTACTTTGCTTAAAAAGCCCAAACACACCCAAGTCAATTACTACCCATACAAATCACTCACCACAGCGTGCAGTCGCACTACGACTTAGTCACCAACTGTTTGGTGCATCAGCTTAGATGAGTTTGGAGACACGGGCACAGAGGGAAAGAGTGGGAGAGAGAAAATAGTTTCCTGGAACCTCCTTGGCGAGAGGAGGAATAACTTTACTGGAACTCAGTGGACACTTGTTCCACCGAGATGCCATTTTCTGCAAGACACTAAATTGGCTTTCAGGAGTCTAAATATTCCACACCGTGTCCCCTTTTATACGCAGAGCAGCCATAATGTTGGATTGGGTGCTACTTGTTGAGGGTTTATAACAGCTGATGGGGTTCAGACCAGCCAGGCAACCCTCTGAGCAGTGACACACAGTCACTACACTGTGCCAGGGAGGATTATGGGTAAGAACGGGTGTGTCGGAACTTCACAAGTGGAAAATATTCACTTTAAAAGCCAAATAGTTGGCTTACTTGCAGTCTTTTTTTCGGGTTAAAAATTAGATTTTGTATTTGCTATTTGGATTAAGATAAATAAAAAAGAAAAAGAAAGAAAAAAGATGTCTTGCTGGCAAGAAAAAAAGGAAACAATAAAATATTTTCTTAGCAGAGTGAATTAAATCCACAAAAATCTTAATTAACCCTTTGAACCCGAGAGGGACCTTTTAAGGTCCCTCGTGATAGTTACTCAACAACAACGGTGATAAACGATACATTAATGACGGAGATTATAGCAATGTGACACATCAAATTAAACTGCAGAATCTAGGCTACAAGACAGCACAAACATTTTCAAAATGTGCAAAACACAACTGAAGTTATATCCAAATGAAATAAAAGATGTAAAATGTAAATACACGGCATAATAGCAACCTACGTACAACATTTCGGTCTCTACAGCCACAACACCGCATCGGACCAGCACAAATTATATACCATATGAAAGCTCAGACTCTGTAGAATCCAAACATGTGCTCCCCAGTCGTCTACACCAAAGCATTGCAGAGATAGAGGCCACAAAACAGCAACAGCAGAAAGCGCTCAGCCAGAAACTAGTTTAAAAGTTTTCTCTTACCTTTGCTGTTTCTCCGTGAAAACTTTTTTTCCGGTAAATCCACACATAGTTGTTTGAGAATGATCTCTGGCGCTAGACAGAAAACCCTATTGGTTTATCCGGAGGGCTTTAGGACCCACAAGCCTGCTTTACATTCCCCTATGCAGGTATGTACCTATACTGCATGACGGCCTTCTACTGGCTATGATTGGCTGGAAGTACTGTCATCTTTCCACCTGGGTCTAGTTAAATTCTATTGGCTCTAACGAATTGATTGATGTCTCATTCACCAAAATCAACCAATCATTGTGGAGTTATGGGCCTGCGCAACGACACACAGGTGAAGTGCTAGGGCGTGGTATTAGAGCGATTGATGGAAAGAGAGGGGAAAGTGCGGTGAGGTGAAAATATTGTTAAATATTATAAAAACTGAAAAAAAGTAAAGAAGATGTCGAAGAAGATTTACTGTGGGGAGTTTTTAAAATTATTAATGGAGGACAGAGGCGACTGTTTGCCTGGAGGATTCCTCTTCAGAAGAGGACTACCTCATACAGTACATCCTGACAAACACAACAGTGATTCAGGTTATTGCCCTCAACATAAATAGGTATGTGTTATTTGAAATATTATGACTATAAATTTATTTGTGTCATATTTATCAATCCAACTGAAGTTGGAGTTTGTTTGGGGAAAAAAATATTGTTTGTTTATAGATATGATACTTTTGTGTAACTGTAAATGAGTCTGGAATCACGTGTACATTTGTACACTTTTGTTTTGGGGGAGGGGGGGGCACTAAATGAATGTGTAAATCATAACAGTTGCCAAAAACTGTTGTATTTAGCTCTACTCATCACCATTAGTGATCTAAAAATGAAATATAAAGATTTGCAATGGGAAAATGTAGATGGCAAAATGGTGCAATTGTGCAAATTGGCCATTTTGGAAACCTCGCCTGAACTTTTTGTAAAAAAAAACTCTGTAATTTTGGTCTGCTTCACTTTAGAAGGGGGGCTTTGCAGAAACAATGTCAACATATTGTACTTTGGATTGAAAGAGATAAATAGCTTCTACATCATCATTTCAGAGAGTTACTGATGCTGAAAGCATGTTTTTTTTAGGCGAGGTGTGAAATTTTGCTGTGCCATCATCATTTACTCTTCACCAGTAACAAATATACTTATATTTCACATCTCCACAAATCTCACAAGTGTTTTCTGTAATTTGACACCAAATTCATTCAAATAGACCTTGTGGTTGCAGAGATACACTCATTTTAACTGGAGTATGTAATTTCGACAAAAATGGGCTTAGGGTTCAAAGGGTTAAAGCTAGGCCTTCATCAATCTTGTGATTGTGGTAGTATTTAAATCCTGAGTTGTGAGAGGGAAGTTCTTTGTTCTGTCTGATCCACTCTGATTAATGCTGTATTTTGTGAACCAGCATAACTCTTTACAGGAATCTGGAATTCTCTCACAAACAACAAACCGTTCATGCCTCGCCACTACCTCCCGATATGATTTACAACCTGCGAGGCTTTTGCTTTCTGGTACGTTTCTGCAGCACAGGAAGCGCTTTATCTTCAAAGTTTGTTTGTCTGATTCAGTAGTTAGTGTAAGCGCTGACGGCCACCATGAGAGGAGCACCACACGCCACTTACAGAAACCTCAACAGAGAGTTTAAGGGGGGGAAACTATCATAGAAATATGGTTTGACGGACAAGTCAGCTCTCAGCCGAAACATACCACCGGGGCGAGAGCTGATGGAGAGATGGAGACAAAAACCAGATGAAGTCACAGATCTCTGCTTTAACAGCTCCCATGGGGTGGGAGAGTAATAAAACTGAGTGAACACATTGCTGAACATGGAAAGTTTCAACCTAAATAAGAAAAAAAAGCACAGTTGAAGTTCTGTGGTTTCTTCCTGAGCAGCAATCCATACAGGAAAGAAGCGGGAGAATGATTAACAGTGTGTCTGTGGGATAGTCCTCTTAAAGCCCTCCGAACCATCCATCTTGGCTCTGCTCTGCAACCCTGTGATTCATTTCCACCTTCATCTGCAACTACCCTCATGCAACTCAGACCTGTCATTTGACTTCATCCTAGTAGTTTTTTTTTCTTAGGTGGATTGGGGGGTTCTTTGTTTAGCCATTTTAATGTGAGGGCTTGACCCGGAGCTGTTCTTCCCACCTCTTGGGAATTCCACAGGTCTGGAGTAATGTTGGGAGTCTCCTTCTCAGCAAACTGATCAGGGAATGCACCAGCAGGGTGGGGAGTGGAGGTGGAGGTGGGCTCTGCTGGCCTCACAGGGAAACACAGCGCTTCATTGTTCTCCTACCTTTGCATTCCTCTCCTCACCTCTCTCCGTTTTAAAATCACACCCCTCCTCTACACACAACCCTCTTGCTTTTGGATGACTTCTCCCTCATTCCTTCCTGCCTTCCTTCTCCTCTTCCTCGCCTCCTCCCTAATCATCTTACCTGGCACTTTTTCCGCAGCTAAAAATGAAGTACTGACAGATCTTCGGTATTTTTATCGGTCTATTGCCAATGGGAGGGAAAACTCAGAGGGAAAGCATTTCTATTAAAGCAGGCTGCATATGAATTTAGAACTGCAGTTCCAGGTGTGTGTGTGTGTGTGTTACAGATTATGATCATCCGAGAGCATTGGTACAAACAAAAGCAGTGACAGTGGAGGATCTCTTGGGGCTGAAAGGGAGTCTTTAGGTGCTGTAATACGGAACGGATCTCAACAGGCCCTCACATGCCAGCCTGTGTTCCACGTTCACATGAAGACACACACCCCTGAGTCGAGACTGTGTGAATTTGCAAAAGCAAAGGAGAAGAAGAAAGAGATGGATGTGGGGGCAGAGAGGAGGACATGCCCGTTCACAAGAGGGTGGAGGCTCAGCTTTCTGCTGCACGGCCTAAACGGTTAGTGAAGCTCAGGAGTTTCATCCTGCCTCCGCCTCTTTCCTCTCATCTGCCTTAAAGATGCTAATCCATCACAATACACTAGCCTCCTGGCTTCTTTGATCACTCTCAGTCACTCTGCCAGTCCATCCACCAACAATAAAAGCTTTCTTTGCACGGACTTAAAACAAAACTACACCATAACTACAAAGTCAAAGGCCTGAGTTATGGCTGGACGACAGAGCACACTCATACCAAGATATGATGACAGATGATAATAAGAGAACAGGAAATCACCTGATGCAGGCGATGCATGATGAGTGCGGTGAAAGGTGAAGTTTTTGAGGAAGACATTTATTTAAATGCCATTCAGAACGTCTTATCTGTTTATCACCAATATAAAAATTTATAGTGAAGATATGTGGACATTTTGTTCCCCTTGAATCGAGTTTTCAAGAACACTTTAGGGGTTTTGGTAATAAAATAAGGATAAGAATAACTAATTCTTGGCATTGAAAGCAGAAAACTGATAAGTGTTAAGTCTAACTTGTGCAAAACTTTGGAAAAAATGAAAAAGAGAAACATGAATAAAAACAAAAGGGAATAAAAGTTGCAGAAAAGGACTTTTTACAAAATACAACAAGTAAACAAGACAGAAAACAGTCAAACTGAATCAAAATATTACACATCGCACAAGTTTTAGTTTTCTGTTTTTTTTTAAATCATCATTTTCAGCTACAATTCAAAATAAATATTTTATTTCTCTAAACTTTTATTTTGTAAATTTTCATTTATTAGTTTCTTGTTATTTGAATTACTATTGTGAATTTAGCCCTTTCTTTAATCGGAGGGTATGAATAATTTTGAGGACGACTACCTGTTGGTGTTTTTCAGTGTGCATAGCTCTCTGTACTAACCTCAGCCTGAAGACAAACGGTGAAGCAATTTATAGCAGAGGTAAATTCTACACGCTGTCCGAAGATCTGCAAATCTTAAGCGAAGCTGAAACTCAAACGCATGTTTCCTACATTTTCGATTCAAGGTCAGGGATGATGCCAGGACATGTACAAGAAGGCCTCAACATTCCTTCCACAGAGGAGTCGTATTAGCCAAGGGGAGAATTCCTCTCAACAACGATAATAGCACCTATGATAAATATTTGTCATATGGGCTTGTTTTATAACCTATGGTAATTAAAATAAAGGTAAATAGTGCTTCAAAATAACTCTCAAGGGATCAGTATCCTGGTTTCTGTCTGGACAAGTTAGAACGCTTCAGGGTAGATGAGTACTAAAGATTCAACAGCATGTCCTCACCTTGACAATAGTCGTCAGCCTCCTCAAAGCCAGGTTTGCACTGGCACTGTCCCACTGGTACTACCCAGTCCCCATCCATGGTGCAGTAGATGCGTGGCCTCTCCAGACTGGTGGCGTTGTCCACGCAGAGCCCGTACACCTCCATGAGCGACTGTTTCTCTCCACCAGCGACAGTCTCAGGGAACTTTGCGAGGCTCTTTACTGTATCTGGGCAGGTTTTGTAATACACCCTGACAGACAGAAGAGCGACGCAGGCTCCGATGTCTTGAAAGGCCAAGTAGAAACCTTTTCGAGACAGGTTCTCCACCACTCGGGTCTCTGTGTTGATGCGCATCTCGTTTTTCTTGGTGATCTCATCTGGAGCTATGGTGGCCACTTTCTTAAACTGGCCCTTGCGGAAGGTCGTGCCAACATCTGCATCTGACTCGGACGAGAAAAGGTTGAAGGTTTCCTTGCAGGTCAGCGAGGCGCCATCAAATGATCTGCAGTCTCGTACAATAAACTGCAGCTCCACAAAAACCCGCGAGGCCGAAGGACGCCGCTGGATGAAGGTGGTGCGCAGCCAGTTGTCCTGTTCACGTTCACCAACGTTGCAGACGGAGTAGGTGTAGAACTGAGAGCCGTTCAGGGCTCTCTGCACGACCTCCCACTGGAACAAAACCACACAAACCAAAAAGGTTAAAAGTAGAAAAACTTACTCTGAGGGAGCTTCTAACCACGCTGGGCTAAACCAAAAGTACAAGGAGGTCAAAATGAATGAGGGTTCAGCCTCTGTAATCTGAACCAGGAAACAAAGCTGTGTGTGTCTTCAGGTGCCGGGGGCTCCATACATTGCTAATTATTCCCCTTGAATATTCTCACAGCAATAACACCTTTTTCTTCATATGCACCCCGCTTTATGAGCTTTCCCAGCTTAAGAAGACAACAAACCTCAAGGACTTTGACTGAGAGCATTTTTGACATTGCAAAGACACCAAATTATTTCCCTTCAGCCTTTCACATTCATTGGCATCTTCCCCAGATAGCATTGCTGCTCAAATAATAAATGCTGCCGCAAATATGTTTAAGAAGAATGACAGCAACTTCTAACATAACCTTGGCTCACGAGGAACAACTGGCCCCCACAGGCTTAGTAGCTGCGGTTTGCTCTCTGCATGTAGCCACCGTGCTATTAATTAAAGGAATGTGCTTCGCTGGCTGAGTGTGTGGCTTTGCATATAAACTTGAAGTGCAGAACCTACACTTCTATTAAACAGCTGGGGACCTTTTTTTTTCCTTTTCAAAAGTAGCCCATAAAACTTACAATATATCATGAGATGGATCCTGCATGAGAAAAATGCAAAATGTACTTTTAAAAGAAAGAGTGAAGCACCTGAAAAGTTTAGTGAAAAAGAAAAGTGAACCTAAATTGTCAGGGGGATAATTTACAAAGTGAAACCTCTTTGAGAAAGTTGAGTGAGCCACTGAATGGCAAGTCTGCACATGCCTTTGAGTCATCAGCACATGAAATGAGGCTATTTACAGTGAATCTGCATGAGCCTGACTGGTCAATTACTTGGTAACCGCATGATGGAGGAAGGCACACACGTCTCCGGTATACTGGCAGGGAGACAACCACAGTATTTGGGATGTATCACTAAATGTAGACTTTTTCCTCTGGTGTAAGGAAAAGGTACCTCTGACTGACTGGCTCCATCTGAAACCCCTCCTCTCTAGAAAGAGGTACCACATGCTGCAAACTTTTAGAGTTAATTGCTCTCTAACATACAATTCTGCAGCTGAAGCCTTAAAACCACAAGAAGCCACAAGTATTCCCAGTTCAGAGCTAGTAGCTATTTTATCTGCCTCAGCTTTGGTGTAGCACAGACATGCTCTGAAGGCAGTTCCTGATCGGACTCGACTCCCCCTTATATCCATACTCAAGCAGGCTCCTAGGGCCAGATTTTAAGGGGGGAAAAAATGACATGTGCACAGACAGGGGCCACTCAACAGCCAGTTGTGCAAGTCATGTTATGCACTGAAGGTTTTCAATACAGCAAAGCCCTTCCTGCAAATTTTCTCCATGCTGGTTTATCCTAAGGCAAATTCCGATCGGAAACGTGGGAGCAGGAGGAAAAGCTTGAGGGAAACTCACCCCAGATTTTTCTCCCTGATCTACATGCCATGTCAACCAGCCCAGTTCTCCTCCTGTTGCCCTCATATCCAAAAGCACTTCTGTGGAGACAAGGGAAGAAAGTCAATAATAACCAGCTAAAAACTCACCAGAAAAATATGCATCTTCATGAGGAATTGAAAGAAATTATCCAATTTTGTATGAATTTAACTGCATATATCACCAAGTGTGAACCCTTTGCTTAACTAAGATAGTTACATTTAGTTTATTTCATAAAAAGTTCACATTTGCTGTGTAAGCTATTTATAAAATTGGCAAACTTTAAAATTGTATATCAGAGTGATGAAATCATGAATATTAAATAAGAAAGAAAAAGAAAAACGCCAATTCGGAAAAGAAACTTAACTGTGATTTGAAAGTATTAACTTTAATCGACAAACTATCCGCAGCATTCACCTGCTGGTGTTAGAAAGTTTAGAGTGCGCAGCTAACTTTAAACTTAGCTATTTCCCACAATCATGGTTTAGTGAAACCTCAAAAAACAGCCAGTCTTGCCCTGTAAAAACGTTTCAATTAAATAAGCAAGAAGCTTGAAATACTTTATCACTGTTAGAAAAGTAAAGGGCAATGTTTCCTGCTTTTTAAAGTTCCTTCAAGGAGGTTCTCCCCGCATGGCACGCGTGCTTCCCTTCAGAGAGACACAGATTTAAAGTAACCAGTTATGTGAAATAATTTCTCTTTCTAATGACACTTACCTTCTTTAGATTGTAAAGTAATGAATATTCCGTTAATGAGTACATATGTAAATAATAAAAGTCTAATTCCACGGAAGAAATCCATCTGTGCAAACTTTTCCTTCCTCTCTGTCCGCTCCTGGGTTTGGCTGGGACTCCGCTCTGAGAGGTGCGCGCTGCGCTCAGCAGCTCATTCACAAACGGCCGGGCACGTCACGAGCTCCGCCCGCTGGAATGCGCGCGCGCACGTGTGTGCGTGTGAGTGTGTGTTCGGGGAGGCCTGGTGCCAAAGAAGGTGAGGGGGGTGGGCTGTGTGTGTATGGGGGGGGTTCATCGTGCCGCATGAGAAACTTTCGGGACCTTCAAGGACTGTTGGAGAAATTTCTCACAACGTAACATGAAATTTAAAGGCTCAAATTTCCAAGTAGATAAGAGACTGGTGTTTGTTCATTGATAAGAACATTTGCAAATCATAGCAACCATCTCTAGGTGGGCCAGTTGTTCAAAGCGAAAAGCAAAACGTCCAGTCTTAAATCTATTGTTTGTCTTGTCTTGTTTTACTTCAAATATTCAAATAAAATTCAAATGTTCTGCATATTGTCTTGTCCTCTGCTTCTGAACTTTAATTAACAAGTCAAATCAACTGAAGGAGTGAAAGAGAAAGTGTCTGTTTCAACTTATTGTAATTTCTTTTAATATTAACATGCTGCTTTCCACTTTGATTGCATTTTATAATAATAATAATCATAGTAGAAGAAGAAGAAAACGAAGAGGAATAATGCTTGTATTGCGCTTTTCTAGACACTCAAAGTTGCCTTACGTTGGATCCATTATACATGAGACAGCAGATAAAAGCAAACAGCAGATCAGTAAACTCAAAGGCTCACAGTAAATGAAGTCACACACTGTTCAAGCTCTTCGTCAGTCAGCTACAATAGTGAAATGTTTGTTAATGTGTCATTGATCATAATTTAATAGTATACCTGAAAAAGCATGAAAAAATTAATCATTTCAAAGCAATTTTCTTTCAGAAATTGAGCACATGAAAATGTAATGCATGCCCCTCACCTGCATTCATTCCCATTATGTTCATTAAAAGTGGATTTTGTAGTTTTTGCATAATCTTGCTGACAGGCAAACAAAGAGAAAGCAAAATGCCATAAAAACATTCAATCCTCTCGAGTTTTACAGTTTATGACCCAGTATGTGTGAGTTTTATCTGTATTTGTGGCGCAGTATTGACCGTGCTGCTGAGTTATTATAACAAATTTGATGATTAGTCAAGTAATTTATCAGCTTTTCTGTTATTCAAGCAAAATCAACTTCACATCAGGATATTGGAAACCAGTTTACAGACTAAACTCGCTCTTTCTCTAAACTTTCTTAGTTTAAAATAGAAAAATCATTCAGTTTCAAAACTAATATTCCCCATGTCTCTTTTTACTCTCTGCCGCATCATAAAGTCCACACCCATGCAGAAGAATGTAGTTTACAGGGAGGATTTGAACACACCACAAGGCTGCTTAGAGTCCTGCCTACCTGGACATCAAGCAGCCTGCAAGGAAACAAAATCATTTGCATGCAGATGTTGATTTTGAATATTTTGCTCCATTGAATTGGCCTGTTCAGGGAAAAGGAGCGGGATCCCTTTGTTCTGAGCATCCATGTATACAGCGGTAAAATCCTTGTGACAAGCGGAGAGAGATGTATTCATATAAGCATAATAGCAACGCTGAATACCAGAATTCAACAGTACAGCTGGCCTACTGATAGGCCTTCATAATTCATGGGAAATATCCCAAAAATGTAACAACCCACCAGACTGCTGATGAACCGTAGTCAAGTTATGAACAAAAACGAGGTTTAATCTCCATTTTTCAGTCTCAGGGAGGTATGTGGGAGTGGACATGGGGGAGTCCAATGTGAATATGGAGAAACGGGAAAAGTCCTTTACCTAGCAACTGTTGCAGAGAGGAATTCACTGTCAAGCTTTATCTGATTTGCTTTCATTGTTTGTTGCCCAGTGTTACTATGGCAAGACATTTAGCAATGGCTAAAGCAACGATAAGGAGATGCTGTGTTTTACAGCTTGCCTCCCAGTCCCCCCCACCAGTGAATACAGCACTCCAGCCAGTGGATTGTGCCCACTTCCTAACAATTCACTCCCAGTAGTGTTTACCTTTGAACACCAGCCTGATTCTCACAATAGATTATTACAATACAGTGTGTCATTGATTGGACATGGACCATTCTTTCTTAAACACACGCATGCATTATTGTTCACACACCTGTGATGCTGGCACTGCAAGAAAGGAGGTGGACTTCTGCTAGTTTAACGCTGTTTCCAAGACTCCCCACCCCCCCCACCCCCTCCAATCCACCATAACCCTCACCCTTGCTAGCTCCTTCTGGGGCTCTGGTTACATAAAGCTCCCCTAAAACCGCAGAATATAGTATCCCTCTGTGGGGCTTTTGAACCCCTAAAATCCACCCACTCGCCTGAAAGACCCTGCAGCTGCCTTCGTGCTCCCTTTCACTTCTCGCACCTCGTCCTCAAACCCAGTTCTGGCTTAAAGTTAATGATAGAATGAGCGGAGTCAGAAAATCACTGGAAAGAAGAAACCTCCATCGTCTCATTTTCATGCTGATATGAAACGATAAGACGTGCTCGAGGGGCCACATGTGCATAATCCGCCGGGATACAACTGTTGAATATGCATCGTTCTTTGTAGTGCAGAGCTAAAAGCTAATGCAGGATGTAAAATGAGAACTAAAGTGGACTGGGGTGTGCGGTTGCAGAGGTGGAGGGGGTGGTGGCTTGAGGTTATGTGGGGGTGGGGGTGCCGGGAGAGTAGCCAAGCACAGGTGTAAAGCAACTACAGCAGCAGTGTCAGATAGGCAAACAGCAGGGCCATTGTTTCCACACACACACAGGAACAAGTGTGGCCCAGGCCAGCATATGTGAGAGCAGAACATTGGCTCATCTGTTAGTCTGATTAGTTATATAGCTTGGCTCTTCCATCTCCTGTAAAAATAAATAACCTCCCTCATCTCCGCCCCCACGACCAGCACCTGATCCTTTTGATCCCACTTTGTTCAGGACCTGGCATGAGGAAAAAGTAGCTCCTTGTGCCTTGTCAGAGATTTACTGCTACCTGATAAGGGAGATGTTGAGGGTGGAATTAAGAAGCAGGGTCAAGGTACATCAGGCTGTTTGAACAGATGAATTGCAAATTACCCGGAAGCTCCGTTCAGCATGGACCGTTCACAGTTTAACCAAAGATAACAATCACTTTGACTTAAACTGGAAGGGCCTTCATTCTTGATAGCCTGGGCTCTAATATCTGTAAGCACGTGGAAGCTGGATTTTCACAAATCAACATACAAGGTAGACGTCTGTACGTTGTATATATTAGACATACAGACTTGTGTATGTGGTAATGGGTAAATCTTTGTGGTAATGTAGCCTTTATGTGTGTGCGCATCGAGGTGAGAAGCTGGGAAGCCGGGGGCATGTGTGGAGCTACGTGTTGAGTGGTAATGTAAACCATCCATGTGTGGTTGGTTCCAGTGTGGTCATTTGTATTTCAAACAGCTAAAGAGGCCAATGCTGACAGGAAACATTCACAGACAGCTGAAGGTGACCATAATCTTCTGTTTTGCTATTCTTTTCTGAGTTGTATATGTTTTGTTAGTAACTTTAATACAAGACAAACTGGCTGCAACACAAACTCTTACATTTTTATTAAGTTTGCAGTCTTACAAAAAAAAAAACTGTTTTGGCAAAAAAAAACAGTTCAAATCAAAGCAGTAAAAAGCATTAAATTTTTGATTCGTGGGTTACTGTCCCAACATCCAAGCAGATGTTTTCTAAAATGAAAGAAAAAAAAAAAAGAAAAAATGAGTTTTAAAAAGTCTCACAAGAGAAATGTGAATCGGACACATATTCGTAAACTGGTCTACATCCACACAGAGACAGAACTGTTTGTCAATTTCAAAATATTTTCCAAGAAGAAAGAACCGTTTAAAGAAATGTGTGCATCCACACAAAACCACTGAAAATGCTGTAGTACATATGCCAGGACTCTAGGAGGCGCTGTAACACTGGCACATGAATATTTATAGTTATTAATAATTATACTAATTATTAATAAAAGCATTAGGACTGAGAAATGAATATTGATAAATTCCCAGGCTTCCCAGGTGACTACCGAAAAGTGACCCAATTTACCTGATGTCGCCCGATTTAGGCTTCTTTGACACAGCCAAAAAACACCTTGTGCATGCACTTTTTCATTTGCTGGAACTGTGGGTGGGTGGGGGGTGCTGTAGGGGGGGTTCTAAACGCAAAACAAAAATGGCAATGAAACCTGACCCCTACAGTATTTGTGTCCTTTGTTGATATTTGAGTTCATGTATTTTTCTAAATGTAAATCTTGACTAATCCATGCAACTAAACCACATGTGCAATGTGTTGATGAAAGGCTCATGCAATGACAAATTATCATGCAAAATAATGATCAGGCAATGAAAGCCTGTTTGTATACACTCATCAGTTTTGAATATTTGGGCTTCAATGACATTTAGATGTTTATAATGTATCTTGTCATACATAAAAGTACACAAATGAGCACATACAGTATTTGAAAGAATCATTCTTCAGGCTCTTTTTAAACACAGCACTGAAAAACTTATGAAAATAATTATCTCAGTAAAAAAAAAAAAGATCAGCTGGAAAAGGGACTGTTGAAATCCATTAGTTTGAAAAATTAACTTTCCCTCAGCTCTAATATTCTAATTATTTCAGAGATTAATTTTATGGCCTGTCATTTCTATCCCAATACATAAGACACGTGATTTTGTAAGAACAAACAATGTTCAAACAAACTTATACATTTTTTTTTTAAATGTATTAATATCAGTATTCAATTGTGCAACATTTTTGGAGCATCGGTTCGATTCTTATCAGTACCCTCTCCCAACAAATCAATTGTTTCTGTTGCACAAGGTATGTGAGTTGAAGGTGATAGCTACAAGTTTAAATCCTCCTCACCAGTAGGTGGGGCACTTAAACTCGCTTACTCAATTAGCATTAGCAATGTTACAGAATCCACTAACCTTTGATTAGCATTAGCAAATTTTAAGTTGCATGCAGGATGAAAGTGGCAACCTCCACGAGGCCTTTGAGCCCCTTTGCTACCTTCACCCTCATCCTACTTCGTTTGTTGTCTGTTTGAATTTGAGAAATGTAAGGCAAGATAGATGCTATTTCTGCACATAGCAATTGAGCTAGCAACTCATGAGCTAATGCTAACAGCGAAAAATCCCAGTGTTGGCAAGGTATAATCAGATGTAAATATCTATTTTTTAGACTTGTCAAAATTGGCTAAACAATCATTTATATGCTATATAAACAATTGGGGTAAAATTAGTACTTTTACTCTGCACCCCTCTAGACGTTCTGTGGATGTATTATATTTTTAAAAATTATAGTTTAGATGAAAAAGTAGCTATCGCCTTTAAAATATGTGACAGAAAATCATAGCTTTGAAAAATAACTTGTTCATGGATGCAGGACTTGACTCTGGACTCATTTACGCTTTATGCTGATAACTATTACGTAAGCTTATCCAGATGAAAGAATTTCCATTGGCTGTTATCACAGATGTCAGGTTGAGCTTTAACTAACGCCCCTCTAATAGTATACCTAACACAAGCTCGTCCCTATTCCTTTTTTCTTCCAAATAAAAAAAAGGTCCTTACTTACGTGGACATCTCCCTGATTTCAGAACTTGCCAACCATCGATACAAGTCATGACCCAATCTAGCAACTATTCTACACAACCTTCTCATCATCCTCTTCCTTCCTCTCCCCCCTCTCCTCCACATTAGAGTTGACTGTCCTTGGAAAGAACTGATCAAGCCTGTGGGGGAAAAGGCAGAACGGTTACACGGTACCATTCATTCAACTCCTTATCACAACATTATCTCAGCATTCCGATGCCGTGAGCTGGAACATGCTCATATTCTCAGACGACGCCTCCAGTGTTTTTTTATTGGAGACATGGGTCAAACTGGAGCGGCAGATGTTCCCATTTGCTCACCCAAGTAGAATGACCTGCTCCTTAGGGCACCTCCTTCCTCTCCTCCTTTCATATCAAGTGACTACAGACCTAAAAGCCACTCTGGACATTTAAGGAAGCGCAAAAGAAGACACTGCTTAGAAGGGGGATTCCTGGGGGGGGGTTGATGGTGGTGGGGGTCCTCTAGTGTCTAACAAGGGGCCCCTGGGTTGCTGAGAGCCTCCTTTGAAAGCCACCTGTTGAGTCAGTTCCAGATGACCCGATGCTTTGCTCACTGATATCAGATGGGGTTGAGAGTGGGAGGAAATAAGCAGAGGAACATGCAGAAGTGTGAGAATGGGGAAAAAAAGAGTTCATCCATGCACATGATGCCTGGGCCCTTTCTTTGAATACTGCTAGTCAAAAAATGGTGCAAAATCATCCAGATATAAAATATAATATGAAGTGTTATGAGGTTTATTTATTTTTTATTTCTCTGTTTCTCAACAAATTTGGTATAAAAACTGAAATATGAGTAATTAAATGCCTTTTACATTTCTGTGACTGGCAAAGGTATGTTACTTTTATTATCTGATGTGACTCTTGTGCAACTGAATGTTCCACGTAGCTGCTGATCAGCTCTGCACATCCGCTCTGAGGAATTTTAACTCCATATAAAATAGCTTCTGGAGGCCCCAAGTAAAGATTCCTACAGCAGAGGGCCCGGATATGAATCCTGGCCTTCGGCTCTTTGCTGCATATCAACCCCATCTCTCTACATGTTTTCCTGTCCGCCCTCAAAGGCCAAAACAAAAAAAAAATCTTTAAAAAGAAACATCGCTGTTGGATTAAAGCCTAACTTTGCAATGTCAAAAATTTAACTTGACTCTTCTTTAACCACTCATTGCTGACCACGTGTGTTTGCGGTTGTTGGTTCACTGCACATGATTTAGCTCACTGACTGATGTCCTGACATTTTCATTCAGAACTTTGAAGTAATTTTTCCATTAATGATAATGAATAATTCCAGCCCAGATGCAGTAAAACAACCACAATACTATAATCAAATTTCACTTTATAATGCTGGGAAGCAGCATTTTCCTTTATCTAAATGTACATAATGTTTCTGTTTTTACTAATGTATTCTCTTATTCTTATCCACAAAACATTTTTCCAGCTTCCTTCCACCTCTAAAACTGCAGACAGGCAGCAATGTTAGAGTGGCATTCACCTTGCTGTCCTGCATACACATCATTGCTGTTCCCCTGAAAGTGGAAACATGAACATTAACGTTAGCCAATGTGAGAAAAATCTTTCACTGCTTAGGAGAGTCCCTTTGTGATATAAAGGAGTCTTACACTTTGTTCTTAGAATGAGTTTCTGACCAAACACTCCTGGGGTAACAGATCAAATCAAATACTCTGATTGGGGTCCTTAGAAAATCAAGAAAAAAAAAAAAATAATCGAATCTAATCTAATCTATTCGACTCAGTTCTCTAATATCTTTTTATTTAGCACTTGTGTGAAAATCTAATATTTGAGGTCAAATTTATTGATGAAAAAGAAACTTCTTGAAGGTTAAAACATTTTCTAGCACCAGTTCAAAAGGTCCCTGACCAAGTAAGTCTTATGTTAATTCCCTTAAATATTACTTGTATTGGTGTCTCTAATCTTCAGTTTAACACTCAGAAATGGCGACAACTCTTTATTTCCAAGTGACATTCAGTCAGAGAGACTGGATTCATACATATAGTACATACATACAGTACAATGTGATAGTCATGTCATGGACTGACGACCTGTCCAGGGTGTATCCTGCCACTTGTCTAGTAACTACCCGGTGAACCCTGGGGAACCTGAACCAGACTGAGCGATATAGCTAATGATGATCAAATGATGAATGAATGAATGCCAATCATAATTGCTGACTAATCTGATCTCATGACTAATTGTTACTACAATTCCAAGTATCCTCCCTCTGATCAGTGTGGACTTTGTGAATCCTGCCACAAAGATTTAACACATTCTCTTTTTTATCCACTTCTTGGTAGTTTTTATGCAATTACATCACTTTCATAAGGTAGCAAATAAAACCTGGGTAGGATTTGAACCTCAGTCTCCTGGATAAGATTCATGTGGGAATGTGACCATTCAGACAAAGGAGCATCCCTGTGGCTAACCAGGTCAAGTGATCAAATGGAGGCATAGTGACAGGACCCTCAACTGTCACAAAAACAAAATTTACAATGTATGTTTAGGACAAAAACAATTTCAGTATAACACAATAGCCTTAAAGGAGTGATGACATATCAGTATAAACTATTTCATGTAGTTGATATTGCTGCATATCAATTATCCAAAGAAAAAAATGTCACTATTTACAGTGGGGGATTTTGGGGCAAGCTAGATTTCCCTCCAAAGTAAAGGGGTTGGATCAGTTATGATATACAGCTCTACCCGGTGTGACCTAGTTACTTCACTCTGATTGGCTACACCTTTTTGGGCTATAACGTTATTTAGAAAACTAGGTCAACCTGCAGGTAGCTAGCAGTCACTTTGCTAAAGGCTATCTGTTAGCAACGGACACTTCGGACAGTGAACTATGTTTATTAGACAAGACAGCATTTAGAAAATAAATGAACTTATGGGTAATGACAACGTTGTGGTCGCCTCCTTTGGTGTTGCTGCAGATTTATTTTTTTTAATCCGTTCAAAAATCTCAAGCTGAATTTATCAATATTAAGCAGTCAGACTAGCTCCACTCATGCATATGTATCCGCTGGGGGAGGAGGGGGGACGAGAGCGAAGGGTGGAAGGCGGGGCTTGATAGTGTGCTCTAATTATGAAATATGTAGAATGATCAGCTGCTGTCAGATTCAACCGTTTTTGAACGAAGACACAACGCTGACCCCCCATGAGCATGGACTTGGATACTGGCTCTTGACATTCACATGGACTCATCAGTGCACAGCAGATCATATTATAACCCCAAAACCACAGAAAAGTGAAACCTCACAGTTGCCTGCATGTATCGGCTGATATCCGATATTGGAAATTAGGAATTGGACAATATCAGATATCGGTTAAAGAAAAAAAGCCAATATCGAACATTCCTATGTATAATACAGTATATTGCTAACTCTTATCAATCTGTTTTTATTCTGATGACATTATTAAAATCATGCGGCTGATCAAACTGCTGCACAAAAGTTGAAGTTGACATTAACAGCACTGATACAAAGATTTGCATAAAAAGCAAGCAAATGAGTAAAATACACTTTGAGAGAAACAAGAAATTTAAATCCATCAAAAAGATAAACATCCTCTATTTTGTCTTAGAAATGTTGATAGAAGGAAAATGTTTGACAGCAGGGGGCTGTTTCAGTTTTGGAGTCACCACCACAAAGCCCTGTTTTGAACGCATCACGGAGATTCATTTATTTCTGTGACATTTCATTTCACATTTCCTCTTTTATCTAGGGTTGCCACCCGTCCCGTAAAATACGGAATCGTCCTTTAATCGACAGTAAAACGTTGCGTCCCGTATTGAACCAGTACTGGACGCCATTTGTTCCGTATTTCCATAAATGTCAAACACTCATGTCTGTCACACACATAACATTAAATTTAGTAATAATGTGCTAAATACAACAGGAAATTTTAAAGCCAGCAAAAACCAGGGGGATTTGCACGATCTTCCAGTCCTGTGTCTCTGCCTGGCTGCCTGCGCGCCTGCGTGTGCTGCTGTCACGCGCGCTCCTTACAACACCCGCGCCTTTTAAAATGTCCACACCTGATACTGCAGCATGTTCTCAAAAGCGAAAACGCTGCTAAAGAAAACACCTGAGTGGGAACAGGCCCGTCCTTGACTGGACAGCATCAGTGGAGATGATGAGAGAAACTGTTAAATATGTCGGCGAGTGTTTTCAGTGGCGCGCGGTGGACTGTCTGACATCAGACACCATCACGCATCAGAAAAGCAACAATGCAGGCACGTGAGAACCGCGAAGACGACCTAAACGTGAGTGTCCCATCTTCATCATCCCCGTATCTCTGAGAGTGAATCAGTCATGACGTCACGTCCAGTACAGGATCAGTTTTTATCTGGTTGTGTTTTTGCCAGAAGATGTCAGAGCAAAGTTTAGGAGACTGGTGGTTTGGTTAGTTTATTGATTGTTTAGGATGTTGACTTTTTAAAGGTGAATGAATGATCATTTATTTAATATATACAGAATCCAATAGTAGTAGGAGCCAATATAAATGTTATTTAAACAATAAATCACAGTAATGGATTAACATTTGATAGATAAATATAAATAATTAATATTGTTTCATATACATTATATATATATATATATATATATATATATATATATATATATATATATATATATATATATATACATACATATATGCATACACAATATATTTCCTATATAAACAAAACTTGTACAGCTCTCTGTGTATTCTGTGTCAAAATGTTTATTTTGAGGAATCCAGTGTTCAGTTTTCACAACACAAATTCTTTTCTTGGTGTGGTTTATCTGTCTGGATGACCTGACTTTCTTTCAAGTCATAAGAGGCAGCAAAAGAAATAAGTTGAATTAATCTGTCATCCCACTCTACAGTTGAGATGACACAGGTGAACCACAGATTCAGACACAACAGATCTGTCTACAATAGATCACTTTAACAGTTACATTCAGTTCTTCATGTATTTACTAGGCTTATATTTTAAGTTAATTGTTGCACACTCCACACAAACAGATCTGCTTTGGCTGCTGGTGCTGCATGTGATATGTGCATGACAGCATCTCATTAACTAGGTTTTATTGGTAATGTAATAACTGTTTTGTGCTTATGGCACTTTGTTATATATTTTTTCTCATTTTATTTTAAATAGGAATGGATGTAATTTCAGCATATGTAGACTAAATAACAGCACTTTCTATGCAATAGTGTTGCATAAACAATGTGTTCATTGCAGCATTTCAAGCTTTAAGTGTCACCAAGTGTTTTATTGATCACTCCTTTCCTAAAAACACTAGTGCAAAATAAAGCATACCACTGCTGTGGGGGGCCACCGTATGGGTATCGGTCCGTGGTGGTCATGGCCCCGATGAGCTGTGGTAGGTGTCCCTTATTTTTTTGTCTGAAAGGTGGCAACCCTACTTTTATCTGTTCAGGGTTCTATTTTAGTTCCCGCAAACATGCAGCCTCTTGGCCACCCATCCATCCTTGCTTTAATTGCCATGTCTCAGCTCCTCCTGAAGGATGCTATTCCGCTCTCAGGTCAGATGCTAAATGCCCCCAGCATGTTCTCAGATCTCCCATCAAGCAGACATCCTGCAAAAGAAACTAAGCTCTGTTACTTTGCCTGCAACACTGAGAGCTTTGTTTCTGGCCTCAGAACAGCACCATTCCCAGTCACACAAGGCTACAAGGTGGATTGGACCTTGTGCATAGCTGCCAGCAAGTATTTTCATAGACTTCAACTGACGTGAAAGTTTGTGGGAGCTCATTCACCCTCACCTGGGTCTGTCTAAATCGAAAATTACTTGTCTCAGTCTGGCTAAGTATGAACTTGTCTTTAAAGGGTGCTTCAGATGTTAAAGCTGCGGTAGGTAAGTTTAAAGATCAACAGTAAGATAAACATTTTTAGTTTCCTTTCCCCTCCTCCCTGCCAGTGGCAATTAGTAACAGGTGACTTGCAACACTGTGCAGCTTTCATGCCTCACTGTTAATCACAGTTGCTAATGCCCGGGCTGCACAGCTCCCTCTGAAAGCAAACAGAGAACTGTCAACTCCGCCAAGACTCGAACACATTAAACTATTTATTTATGTTCACACAACCTGGGGACTTACTTTAGCTGAGCTCATGTAAAACATCAGCAGGTAAACCTTACCCAAGAGAACCCACAGGGAGTCTCAGGCTTCTCTTTGGCTGCACATTAAAAACTCATTCTGAAAATGAAGCCAAGTTTCGGTTGATGTCACTTCCTTTCCTTCAATGCCCCTATATGCTCAAATCTCTGTTTTGTTTAATCTCAGCTGTGAAACAAAGAGACTACAGTTTGGTCATATTTTCTATTATTACATCTTCATTACCTCAGTTTGATCTGTCATCACGTCTTGGTTCTGGCCATGAGGGAGCCTTTCACTAGCCCTAAACAGACTGTGATGTCATGGCAGTAGCACCTGTCCTGGTGGTTGGATCCCACCTCCCTACTGTGGTTTTCGGTTTGCTGAGTTAGGCATGTGTGGCATGTCTAGCTGTGAAGGGTTGTTATGCCAATGAAAGTGTTGGGACAGCTGTGTGTTTGTAACTGTTTCCCAACATCCAGAGAAGACTGCATGTGTTTCATGGCATTTTATAAGATTAACACCCCTGTTTAGTTATTAGAAAAGTTTGCAATGAAACCAAATAAAGTCACACTCATATCTAAGGTAAATGACAACAAAAAATGAAGTAATGAAAAAGATACAAGCGTGTACTTTTGAGTCATACAGCATATTCAGTTGTAGCGGTCAATGTATTGTTACGAACATAAGCCCCGAAGTAGAAGCTCCACAGTATGCAACAAAAGCAAATAATCTACAGTCACTAAAACTGAGATTTTTAGTTGGACTGAATACTCAAAGATTGTCAAAAATGACCCCTTAACTCTAGAAAGTTCTTAGTTTAAGATCTTTGTTCTATGTCTCTCTGCTTGCCTGTTTCATGGGTCCATATGGAAAATAAAGATGAAAATCTAAGTTAAAAGAATATTCCAGGGTCATAATAACCTAGCCTTATACACCAGCCAAACCAATGCCATGTATGAGATACACAGCAAGTCAGTCTGGGTTCCCTCCATTGGAAAGTGATTTCCACGCCAGTAAAAAATTGACTGGACCAATCACAGCATGGGAGACATGACTTTACAACACGTCTTTTTCGGCAACTCGGTTCTCCAACCATAAACGATCAGAATGACGGCTGCAGAGGAGCGACGATATAACAATGCTTTTTCTGATGTCTAAAATGAGCTGCATGTCCTTAAAACCACAACAAGGTTTTCCTCTTATGAAAAGACATTTGCGTCACTTCCGTGTTTCTCTGATTGGTTCTCTCGGTTCAATTTGTCCCCGTCAGTCTCACCTGTCGTCCGTGTTGGAAATTAGTCTCGAGCGGAAAGATCCCAGACTGACCTGCCATGTAGGCTATTTCATACATGGCATTAGTCCAGCTGATGTACCAGGCTAATAATAACCCAGCGCTAATAAATTATTAGTCATAGTCCGCGAGTCCACTGGGACTCGCGGACTATGCTTTTTGAATGTGCCCTTAATCTTAAACTGCTGTGAACTGTGCTTCAAGTCATTGTTTAGATTATTCCACAGGGTCACCCCACATACAAATACACAAAAGCTTTTTCTGGTAGGATAATGCTGGTATTCTCCATGCTGAGCAAGTGTGACTATTTTGTTGTTGTTGTTGTTTGTTTGTTTGTTTGTTTTAAAGCAGTATTAGAAAATCAAAGGTCTGAATCTCAGTATTAAAGGGTGATGAATTTTGTTTCATTGCAATCAATCTGGTAGAGATGCCTAAGTTGTTTAACAGCGTGTATTCAACTTTACATAATAACAGATGTTTTAAGTGACATTTCGATATAAAAGTAAGGGACAATCCCAATACACCCCCTAGCCCTACTTTTTAGCCCTATCCCTAAATTTTGCACCCTCCTATGAGGATAGTGGGGTCCAAATTGCTCTTTCCATGTAGGGGTAGTGGAGATGATGAGGGGTAGGGGGTATGAATCTAGCTATTCAGATCGAGGGATTTCAGATGCTAACTTGCCGAGGAAGGGCCAGAGAAAATTCCCCAGAAAGCTTCACATCATCACTTGCATACTGAATCAAACAACAATGGCAACCCCCCGGACAGCGAGGGGACTCGGAGAAGAAAACTCACAAATGTACATAAATGCAGATTACACATTAGTTTGTAACGTTAACCAGGCTAGCCACGCTAGCTAGGTTAAAATACTGACGAAAAGTCTTCACAAGCTTTTCGCCTGTTCACCACAGACAGCAGTCGTCAATGGCGACTTCTTCTCAGTTTGGTTCTTTGTTTACTAATCAACCGAAAAATAATGAATGATTAAAAAAACAACAACAAAACAACAACAAAAAAAAAGTCGCAACCATTAACTCCATGTTGCTGCTTGGTGTGCTGTTATGGTGAGATGTATGTGCAAACGTCACTATACAGTCGCTAACGTGTCCAAATGTAGATGCAGCAAGTGTTGTCCCATTTCCCAGGAAAGATTACAAAGCTCTACCCCTTTTGACTTCAATTTGAGGGTGTAGTGGTAGTGAGTGAGGGCTAGAGGTTGTAAGTAGAGGGAGATTGAGATTGGGCCTAAAAGATCCAACAGGGAGGAACTGCATATCTACAGTTCAGTGGTTCATGTAATGTACTTAAGCATTGCTATGTGATGCAAAAATCTGCACATCACCCCATCATTTGAAGAACTGTGAACATAAAGTAACACCACAAAAGTTTCCAGTCTTAAAGACACACAACGGAACTTTTAGCAGTTTTCTCAGTGACGCGCCCCCTATCGGCGACTAAACTAGCCACCATCTTGTATCATACCTGCACCGTGATTCACTCCAGCCAGTAAAAGACAGTCTTATCTTGACTCTTCTTCTGTCCCTTCCTCTCTTCCTTTTCCTCTCTTCCTCCTGTAATGTTTCTTTACCGAATCCGACATGAACGGCGTTCAAAACACTCGCGGGGTTGATCCCTGGTTTACATCCGGTTGCTAGTGAGTGACGCGGTGCTGCAGCCAATAGTCGGCTGCAACGTCACAGTCGCGTCGCGGATGGGAATCTTACATAGTGCTGTTACTGAGCCCCGGGACGCCTCTGGGCAGTGATGGCTCGAAAATGCACAACATGAATGTAGGTGTGCCATCAAAACGAGTCAGAAACGCAGATTTTTAAGCTCTAAAAGTTACGTTGTGTGTCTTTAAAACTTGGTACTTATGCTTTTTTTCGATCACAAAGTAACATTCATTGTGAGCATTCCTGGAGCTGTCAATGCCATGCAGCATCCCAGAGCTGAGAAAGAGCAGCTCACAACTTTGAGCTCCAGCCTTGAGTGTCATGTGACAGCTGCTGCATTTACTTTAATGCAGTGTCACACACCAGCACTTATTGCGGCTGATTCAGCCAAGAAACCCAAAAGGGAATGACCAGAAGAAGTGACGGAAAAGAGAGAAAGTGACAGAGAAAGATAAATTGAGAAAAAAAATCAATTTCTCAAAAATGATGATAATAAATTATTCAGATTTACCAGAAATATGTAAGGACAAATAAGACAGCTAAATCAAAGAAGTTTCTCATGTTTGTCTTTTTTTTTTTTTTAGAGAGAGAGAATTAGTTTTAGTCATTACATCATAATGATGCAGTGTAAATCCCAGACTGTCAAAAATATGAGATGACATATGAGAGCAATAACGCACAAGTATCAACTGAAGTTATGCTGTCAAGAAATTTGGGGAGTAAGTCCTCAGTGATGTACAGATGTGATGTGACTCTCCACCATGACAGCTTTAGATGCTGTTGCATTAAAACTGCTGCAGAGGCTTTCTGCTTCCTAACCAAACAACAGATCAATACAGTATTATTAGATTTATTATGGAACAATATACATAATGTTATCACCAGCCACACAAGCACTGGGAGAGAGCATGTTTTCAAAGCTGTCGTTCATACTTTCACATTCTAACCCTGTCAGAATCACTGTTAAGGGGCATTGAAAACACTTTTAACATTCAAAATGCTTCTTTCACCTCTGCTGATTAGTATCGATGTGCATTTTAATAGAAGTGCCAGCATTTGTGCTAGAAAGTTTCCTGGTTCAGGTTTGGAGATCTTAAACTTTATTGTTAATGGAATGGAAACTGAACCAGTACAAACACTGAGTTTGTTTCAGTTTTATTTTAGTCATAAATGAAATTGACAAACTTGTGAAGATGAGGTCAAAATATAAAGTAAATACCAAAAGTTTCCTTCTAACCTGCACATTATCCATGCTGGCGTGCCAAGGAGTGGTAAAATTATCCAAACAATGAAGGGATTGCTAGGTGGTGATGCTGCGTGGTGAGGCATGTATGTGAGTGGGCAGATAAAAAATGCGATCATAAAAGATGATATCAATTCACTCTTTTTTACAAAGAAACTCCGGTAGAGCAGTGAAACTGTTGTCTTTGTCAGAAAAGTATGAAACTTCCAGTCTTTTAACCTTTTGCCACCATAAACACAACTAAAATGACCCTCCAGATGGTAAATGACTATAAACACACACGCTCACTTTCACCTGCAGTGTTGTCAGAAGTGGCGGTTGCGTTGCAGTGTTTAGACAGGTTGCCTGCAGCTGTCACAGCTACGGATTCAAGTGTGGGAATGAACAGTAAGTATACTTGCTTACATGCATTAATGCAGGTGCATTCAAGTACCAACTTGTTTCTCTTCCATATTAGAGTCAGACTGCACCAGTGCAGAGCGTGCTGCTGATTCTGGTGATTGTGGTAAAGGCGATGCAGCAGAGCAACATTTGACAGCTGTTTGTGGAATGATGGCTCATTTCAATGCCTGTCTGTCAAGGCTGCTGCACAAGGAACCTGTTCTTGCTTGTTGAGCTCTTTCAACAATCACCAAATACCACAGCAAGTCTGATTCTGCACCTGTGAGGCTGAAAAGGCTGTTTGGTAAGGAATGAAGTAGAAAATGAACCTTTGAATGACTAAATATTTTATTAGTGCACATTCGTCCTCTTTGGAGTTCCACCCGAACAATGTTGCTGAGAGGATATGTCATGTAAAGGGAGACATTTCCAATTGCCTGTGAAAGATATGTGCAGGTAAAGGCTCCATATTTGGCTTGTGTGTGTTAGAAAACAGGTTCATGCCCACACCAACAGTCCCTAGGCGCATGTAGTTAACAGCTCAAGGATTAGCCATTAGTGCTTATCATTATCATTCACGAGTTTATAATGTATATGTGCAAGTATTAGTCAATCTACAAGGTACAATCAGGGCCGTTGCAACAAGGCAGGCTAACCAAGCAATTGCCTAGGGCTCCGAGCTGGACTGGGGCCCCAAGACAATAGTGGGTTATGAACTGAATGTAACGACAAACTGTCAAGGTCCACTTTGAATTCAGTGATTGTCACTGCAGAAAAGTGCAATGAAGCCGAACCCCCCTCCAATTTCAACTGACAGTCAGCTGGCGGTGTAGGGTCAATGATAGGGCCCCGTTTGGAAACGTCCACTCCCATTCCTCTGTGTCCATCAGAGTGTGTTCCCCCTGCTATGGCCAACCATTTATTGAAAAGTATGTTTATTATGGTATGGGGGGTGGTGGTGTCCTTTTTTCAAATGTAAAAATACTTTGCGTGCAGAAACTGTAAAATATGAATTACTGATAAACGTTTTGGTGAACATAAACAGTTTCTTTGATGGGGTTTGTTTGATTCCTGTAGGCTTAGGAGGGTTGTGAGGCATGTTTTTTTTTTTTGGGGGGGGGGGGCTTCAAGTCCATTTTTCTTGGGGCCTCCAAATTCCTTGAAACGGCCCTGGGTACAATTAATGTAAAGAAGATGGAGAAGTTAGGAATAAAACCCACAGGTTTAGAATTCAGACCAGCAACTTTGTCACTGAGGTGATGGCACTGATCACTGCACCACCATGCAGTCCCATCTCAAAAGTTGCTGAAATTTCTGCTCTAAATTTCCAAGACTTATCGTGTACCCTTACAGTGTGCAGCAACAAGGAAAGTTTTGGTTTTGCCTGCTGATGATAACATCTCAGAGATTTTGGCCCACATGGTAATAAGATGGAGTTAAATAGATACAGATCTATGGTGATAAGACCATTTAAAAGTGAAGGTCGTCTTTCCTACGACTGAATCTTCTATCAGGGTAATTTTCTCTTATAGTTTCATTTTTGTTTGTACCGTGTGATTGGTAATGTACAGATTTCTCGGTGGGAGCTGCAGCCTTGAGCAACTGACAACTGAGATAAACAGCAAGCCAGTTACGCAGAGACTATTCCAGTCTTACTTTGGTAGAAAAACATTTACGTTTTTATGTTTCTTGAAGAAATGGGGATGGTTAAAGAACTGCAGATTGCAATAGTGAAATACATTCAAGAGGCGGCATCTGCTAACCATTAGCGGTACCGCACCTTCAGGCAGCTCCACACTGACTTCAGTTTTTGGTCACGGTGGTGGCTGCTTGATTGGCCCAGATGTAAATCTGGTGTCAGGTATGATCAGCTCTCCTCTGTCCAGTGAAAGTAGTGTGTACATATTTAGAAATTACATCTTTAACCTTTCTTGTCCCTTTGGTTTCTCTGGTGTTGCACATCAGAGGCTGGCAGGATTGCTAAATGTAAAAGCGCCATGAGCACTTTGATGACATCATCCTCCATGTGTTGACATTTAAGCTTTCAAACTGCCTGGTGCCAGCTTTTATGGTGCCAAAGATTCCATGCAACTGATAAAAATGTTTGTTTTGTTTTTGCTTTTTCTTGTTAAATGAATGACCTCCTTATTATTTCCATTGTTAATTGGAATTTCCACTATACACCACCTCTTTCTCTAGCACTTCAAGCCACAAATTAGAGCTAATCGGCCTGAAAAGTGTGGGATGAAATGAAACAAAATTCTTTAAACAAATGAGAAACTTGCAGATCTTCAAACACTTACCCTTGAGGCAGAAATTCAAAAGAAAATGTCACAGGGGGAAAATAAAGTCAGTCTGCGGAAGAAGTCTAACTTTAACCATCTCCCTTTAAGTATGCAAAATGGCCAAATATCAGTAATGTCAGAGGCACAACGTTCCAGTTTACACAACTTAAAAGGCTCTCGAGTCCCTCACTGAGACATAAATCAATGCGTAACTAGACTTTGGTAATTGCCCAAATCTTTGGTGAGACCACAGCTTTCCATAAATCATAACATGGTTGAGGTTTGAGGGCAGCAGTGATATTCTTGTAAACAGCTCATAGCTTGTTAGAGTGCTGGAAGCAGAGCAGAGGAGATTCACGAACCAGCAAAACAGTAAGAAAGCAATTAACCATCCAACAAACACAGATGCACGGTGGAAAATAATGCTTCTGAGGAAACCTGACAAGTAATTCCACTTCTTTGTGCTTTATCTGTTTCTTAATTACACTTGTTGTCATTTCCAGTTTCAAAAATTCCAACCCCTTCATTTTCACTGTGAGCGTGCTCAGCACTAAGCAGGCAAACAATCAACACATCCTGACTGGCATAATAGCTCTTTGTGCTCACAAACCCCACCACTGGAAACCTATTTAAGGACACTGCATACAAAGTTCTCAAACCTACACCCACTTTCAAGTGACCTAAGTCCAGTTTTGCCACCCGAGGCTCAATCTCACGTCTCCCACACTCATTCATACCGGCTGACAGATTGGGTTCTGGAGGCGGGGAGTGGTTAAATTCAGAATAGATGGATGGTGAAAAAAAAGACAGCAAAATGCAAGCCTGTCTTTTATTTTCCCTGAAAAGTGAAAGAACCGTAAATCAACTCAACGTCTCCCTGGAGCCAGATCACGACTCAAACTCTGCCGCTTCGGACTGAGACAGACGCACAAACAGTCCAACAGAAATAAATGGACTGTAGCACTATGTTTAACTACTGCTCATTTAAATGTAGTGGCAAACATGTTCATTTAACATAGCTCATGCTTCCTCTACACGTGCACTTGTTTGATTTTAAAGTCACTGAAAGACCAAGTGAACATTAAATCCTGCAACAAGCATTCAAGAAAAAGTCCTTGCAGTTTATTTGTTTGGCACCAGTAGCATCTGCAACAGTAAACAGTTTTTCTTGCTGTACTTGTTTTATTTTGTGAAGTAGCTTCCAGACATGAACATCTGTACACGATTATCTGTGTTTGGAGATATTTATTCAAATGATGTCTGACTCATAGATGTACCAGCTGAGCCTGAAGAAGCAGAAGATCTTCCAGATTAAAACATTGTTTTTGCTAATATGTCACTTGGAAAGGGTGTCATAATAATCCACACACCAAGTAAAAGGAGGCCTCGGGATGTTTTTGATCACGAGTGCAATGCTGTTGGTGATAGCCTGTGTGCATGTTGGTGCTGCATGCGTCCCCAACTCCATGTTATTCCTCTGACTGACAGTCGGTAGCAACAATGCATAAAAATGCTAAAAAAAAAAAAAAAAAGAAAGAAAAGAAAAAAAGTACAAGCAAAGGGAGTAAAAAATGGTATCGATCATACAGATAGCAGTTTAGCAATAGTGTTTTTGAATAACTGGCTTTGCAAATGTTTTATGAGGGAAAAGATAGTACATTTAGAATTTTTGTCTGTTTAAGAAAACATTTTAGTTGCTGAGATCTGCCAGGTTGGCCAGAGTTAAAGAGACACTAGTGAAAATGTAGTTTTGTGTCCACAAATATTCTAATCAGTTTTTTTGTAAAGCAAAAATCTCCCAAAGCTACTTTGGAAAACTTGACTCCTAGTCAGACACAAATACGCAACAATAATTTAGCTTTATTAATCAGTAACCCAGTTAAGTTATTTAACACATTTAGGCTCTAAAGATCCCATTTTCTTACAATCTATAATTAGATTTGGTGTAATTATTTGCAGAAGTGTGACAATAGCAAGGTCCAGTCTCTCCTAAAGGGGAACTGCAGTGTCCCAGCTAGCATTTTAACGTGTCAACGTTGTGTCAACGCTGAATGAACACTGAATCAACGTTGCCTGCTCAGGTCCTAGCGTTGGATTTTGTTTCGATTTATCAAATCTAATCAGCATTGAAATAGCAACACTATTTCAACGTTGTGTTCCTCAACAGGTGAAACATGGGTGAATTGCCAACGTTGAATCACCATTGATTTTAGTTTCGATTAAATCAAGCAGTGACAACTCTTAAATGTCACATGAAATGTATAGCATCATTATAATTATTCATCATACTCTTAGAAATTAAAGATATTTTTTTTTTTTTTTATTGGGGATAAATATTGGGGTTATTATAAGAAATAATAAGGGGTCATCATCATCATTATTATATTATTATTATTATTATCATGACTCAACAACAGTCTATTCATTCATTCTTGATTTTTCAACATTGTATGTTGGAATGACATTTTTTTACAACTGTTTTAATTAAAGAATTTTAGCAACCAAGATATGGTTTTGAAAATTATTTTGATTAGGCATACAGTTAAAAACTGTTGATATTTCAAAGTTCAGTCCATGGTGAGTTAACACCACCGTTTCAGCATTTGGGTGTTCAACGTTGTTATGACATTAAATTAACGTTCATTCATCAACTGACGTTATTTCAACTACATTTAAAGGAGTGATGACATAGCAGTTAAAAACTAGTTTATGTTGTTGGCATTACTGCATATGTAAATACTCCAAAGAAAAAACGGCATTTACAGCGGAGATTGTTTTGAAACGCCAGACCCACTTCCTCAGTTACAGTTGGGTCCGGTGATGATATGGAGCTTACCCGGAGACCACGTGACTTCATTTTGATTGGCTACACCTTATTTGGCTATGACCTATTTGGAGAATCTAGGTCAAGCTGCGGTCGGAGTTTGCTAAAGGCTAACTGCTAGCAAACATGGGCACTTCAGACAGGAGCTACGTTTATCAGACAAGACAGCATTTAGAAAATAAATAAACTTACAGGTAATGACAAGGTTGTGGTCGCCTCCCTCAGTGTTGCTGCAGAAGTTTTCTTTTAAATCCATTTGTTTGAAAATCCAGACCTGACTGCACATAAGTTACTACTAGCTCCATACACGCAGCTGAATCAGACAGGGAGGGAGGGGGGGAGCAGACGGTGCATAAACCGTTAGGAGAGAGGGGGGCGCTGTTTACTTGATAGTGTGCTCTTATTGGAGCACAATAAGAAGTGAAATTTGATGTCATGACACCTTTAAACATTTAAAGGTGCCATGACATCAAATTTCACTTTTCTGAGGTTTTGGGTGTATAATATGATCTGTTGTGCACTGATGAGGCCATGTGAATGTCCAGAGTGAGAATCAAAGTTCCTGTTTATGGTCTGTCAGCTTTGTCTCTCTGCTCAGAAACAGTTGAATCAGACAGCAGGCTATCATTCTACGTAGTTCTATCATTCTACGTAATTTAATTGCTCCAATAAGAGCACACTATCAAGTAAACAGCGCTCCCCCCTCTCTCTCCTAACGGTTTATGCACCGTCCGCTCCCCCTCCCCTCCCTGTCTGATTCAGCTGCGTGTATGGAGCTAGTAGTAACATCTGTGCAGTCAGGTCTGGGTTTTCAAACAAATGGATTTAAAAGAAAACTTCTGCAGTAACACTGAGGGAGGGGGCCACAACCTTGTCATTACCTGTAAGTTTATTTATTTTCTAAATGCTGTCTTGTCTGATAAACGTAGCTCACTGTCTGAAGTGCCCATGTTGCTAGTAGTTAGCCTTTAGCAAACTCCGACCGCAGCTTGACCTAGATTCTCCAAATAAGGTCATAGCCAAATGAGGTGTAGCCAATCAAAATGAAGTCAACGTGGTCTCCGGGTAAAGCTCCATATCATCACCGGACCCAACTGTATTACTGAGGAAGTGAGGTCTGGCGTTTCAAAAACAATACTCCGCTGTAAAAAATGCCGTTTTTTTCTTTGGAGTATTTACATATGCAGTAATGCCAACAACATAAACTAGTTTTTAACTGCTATGTCATCACTCCTTTAAAGTCAGTCTAATGCCAGCTGGGAAATATCTTTGAAAAGCTCAAATTGTCATTTTCTCAGTGTTCTTCTATGCATCTCTCAGGATAAAAGTCAGATATATACGTATATAAAGAGTCCTGCATTACATTACATATATCAGATTGCATGTGGGGCACAGTGTAATGATGTCAGAGGACGATGTTGTGTTAATGGGGCTTGAGTCACTAGGGTGAGGCCACATAACTCCAGTTCTCCCAGTTTACACCTAATGTGTACTGTGACCCCATCAGTCACTTGATCTATTTCTAACTGTTGTCCATTGTAAAGTAGAGCGATCACATCATTGCATTTCTTTCATTGGTGTTTGTCTGACACTGACCTTTCCTATTCAGCCTGGAGAGGCATTTCTCAATTTACATGGAGACATATCATAAATCATCTGCCTCTGTTTGTATGTCTGACAAGTTATTTACAAAGTTACAAGATAAAGTGAGGTTTAAAGATCATCAGATGTTTACAGGTCATAACTAAAAGGAAATTTACAGTGAGAACCTTGTTAACGTTTTCTAAATTACTGAATACAGCCTTTGTGCATATATCTACATAACCTTTGCCTCTTGTTCTCCCTGGATGTGATGCTCTGAAAGGCTCAGTAAAACACTAAAAAAGCATCTTATCTAGCACATTCCAGGCTTTTTCTACAGCTCATATTCACATTGCATATCTCAGATTACTGGATTTAAACTGAGGCTCCAGTTAATGTTTATGTCCCAAACATTACCCCCCATAATTTATTTTAGAATATGCAAACAGTAATGTTAGATTAACAAACAGAGATCATATTTTTTATTACTGCACCTTATCATGTTAACATGGAAATCTGCCACGGCTACTTTGTGTGAGAGGTTGTTTCGTTATGTTTCCTTTTCCCTCATTCGTGCCCAGTCCTGCTTTGGAGCACAGTATCTTTTAGTGTCCCTGTTGGGAAAGAGGATGTCTGAGATATTTGATTAGGTATATTCTTGCACAATTTGGAACAAGAGAAAACTGCAGCATTCCATTCGGAAAAAAAGTTGATATTTGTTACATTACCATCAAAGTTGCTCCTAGGCTGAGCAGTAAAAATTAATTTTGAAAGGTGATTTAAAAGATGATAGGGATCTGGTGAGGCAAATCTTTCCGGAGTTCAGGTGTCATGAAAAGTTTTAAATCAAGACCCAGAAACAGCCTGCAGGTTTTCATCTGTGGACTTCAGCCTGCACGCAAGCGTAAGGAGGAGAGCCCGTATGATATAATATTATGATGTGATCACTTCGCAGATGTTTTCTGTACAGACTGAGTCTCATTTACACCTCTCTGTTGACCTCTGTGACAAGTTTAGTGGAACAACTTTAAAACAGGTTGAATCATTATCAGTATTTCTTATATGATTAAAGCATGACTGGGCTGGATTACTGATGTGGTTTAAAAAAGAAAAACTTGTAACGACAGTTATAACAGAGTCCAGAGGTTAAAAAAAAAAAAAAATAATAAAAGACAGCCGAGATTTTAGTTAGAAAGCAGGAAAATTACTTTAGAGGTGTGTGTTTATGAATATCAGTCTTGCAGAAACCCAACATGGACAATAAATTGAGTGACATTCAACAGAACTCAAATATTTGTTTTTTTTCTTTAAAGATTTTCTCCATTTTAATAGGAGGATTAAAGTACTGATCTATATTGACTTACTGTATAGGAAAACCTAAAGAGACACTAGAAGTATTTCTCTGTTTCACGTTGATTACCATTTTCATTTAGCAAAGATTCTTAAAGGTTGATTTTGTTATTCTGGAGAAAGATCATTCATTCATTTCAAGCCAGCAACAAAACAAACGCACCCTTATTTTCATATTCTTTGAAATGCAGTCAGTCAGCATGGAAGACAAAAACACATCCAAAACACACCAGAGTGAAAGCTGGCAAAGAGTTCATTTACAAATAATCATGCTGTGTCAGCAAACTTTACAAAAATGAAATAGATTTAATGTATTATAATAAGAATATTAAAAATGTTTTTTATTTAAATAATAGAGCAGTTTTTCAAGAGGAAGATCATAATATATCATATAAATATTCCTTGGTACAATTGGTCAACACTCACCGGAAACTTTATTAGATACACTGGTTCAGGTTTTCAATACCTTATACACACAGGTAAACTCAGCCAATCACATGGCAACAACTCAGTGCCTTTAGGTATGTAGACATGGTCGACTTGCTGAAGTTTAAAATGAACAACAGAATGAGGAGGGAAATGGAAATTTAGTCACTTTAAATGTGGCATGGTTGTTGGTCTGAGTATTTCAGAAGTTGATGATTTTCTGGCATTTTCACTCACAACCATCTCTAGAGTTCACAGAGAATGGTTTGGAGGAAAAGGCCTTGTTGATGTCAGAAGAGAGTGAGCAGACTTTTTGGAGATGACAAAAACAGTAACTCAACCATTCGTTACAACCAAGGTATGCACACAACATGTCAAACCTTAAAGCAAATGTGCTACAGCAGCAGAAAACTACAGCTGACACTCCTATTAGCTAAGAACGGGAAACTGAAGCTGCACTTCACACAGGCTCACCATGGACAACTGTAAATCAGGAAAACATTGCTGGTCTGATCAGTCTCCACTTCAGCTGCAACATTCAGATGGTAGGATCAGAATTTGGCATAAACAATGTGAAAGTTTGGATTTGTGGTGTAATGCTGTGGGAGATATTTTTATTGGCCCACTTTGGCCCCCTTTAGCCAATCATCCTTCAATCACCACAGCCTACCTGAGTATTGTTGCTGACCATGTCCATCCCTCTATGACCACAGAGTCACTGAATTCATCCTCAAACAACAAGGCTGTCCTTTGCACAGTTTGCTCCATGTGCTGTTCCAGTTTGCAAATCAGCAGTGGATATACAGACCAGAAATAAGCTGATTTTTAGGTAAAATTTATGACAACACCACAATCAAGACATTGGAAAAGCTAAAACAATCTATGGAAAGTTCAGAACTTGTTTTTTTTTTTTTTTAATTAAGTGATACACATTATCTATTTTGCAGTCATGGTCAATGGTTTTATCTTGTTTTCATCTATTCTCATATGTTACATTTTGCTTTGAAGATTTTTAAATTATGAAAGATAAAGTTTGACGGATGCTTTCATGTGTGATAAATACAAAAACACAAAAATCCACTAACTATGTATGAATTATGTTTCGTTTTCCCAGCAGTTCTCAGCCCATGCACCACAGGAGGAAATCAACACCCACAAAGAAGTCCATACAAATACAAAAGCCTCCAAATGTTATGACCTGCAACAAATGACAGCATCACTGCAGCTTAACTCTCCCATGCAGCTGTAGGCAGTGTGGCAGAGACAAACCTTTGCGATTTAGTGGGAAATAAGCCAATGAGGCTTTTCAGAGCATTTTACAAGGTGATAAAATTGTCGGCCATAGGTTTTCAGAAAGAATTACAGCCTGACAATCATCTCCTGTGCAGCTATTCATTTATAAACCCTTCAATGTAAAGATAAGGCTTTAGCAACCTGCGGCTCCGGAGCCACAAGTGGCTCTTTGGGCTCTCAATAACTCTGACTAAAGATAATAAAGAACCAACAAATATCTTTAAATATATACACGGTAATATTTGTAGGTTTTTTCATTAAATAATTGCATTGAGTTTCCAAAAAATAATGAAAGTACTCGTAATATATTTTGAAATCTATTTCTCTTGACATTACTTTGGAAATTAGGGGGAGTCATTTTTCACATGATTTCTCATAAATATCTACCATTGAAGAAAATCTGATTAAAGAAAATGTTTCTTTTTGCAAGTTTTTTTTTCTAAATTTCAAAACCTAAAAGTTGAAATAAAACTGGGATTTCTATAAAAATGAGTCAGTAGTTTTTAGTTTAATAGTAAGTATTCATCAAAAATTATAAGTTGCCTTTTTGGAACATTTGCGGCTCAGGAAGATTTATTTTGCTGGGTTATGGCAAAAAATGTCTGTTTGGATTGTAAAGGCACAACCCTGGTTTGGATATAAGTTTTTAGGCATAATGCAATGTCCGTATTTTCTTTTTTCAGACACATTTTAAAACAATTAAATTTTGATCAATTAAAACACATTACTGTATATCCCTACTGTAAGCAATGGTCTATGTGACGCTTCTATGACCCAACTGGACCATTTGCCCCATTATGAAATTACACCTACATGTAAATAAGGTCTCACGGTTACTGCAGTACATCAGAGACAAGGTGGTGGGAACTGTCTACAGACTTGCAACTCTGGAATGTTTCATGGCACAGATCTGGAGAAGGAAATATGAAGTATTTGAAGCACCCAAAAACAACAGCAGCCTCCATCACTGTTAGATGGAAGATCTACAAACAGACGTCTGTTCATGCAAGCAGGGTGGAAGAGCTTCAGTCAGACCTACAGGCCAATAGTTATGATGAATGAGGTCCATAGTTCCTATGTGTTGATGGAAGAACCTTACAGAAAGACAAACATTTCGGCAACACTCAATCAATCGTGCCTTAATGGTAGAGTAGTTGGTCAGAAGCTTTTCTTCACCGGAGAGATATTGGCTGTGTTTTGACCCGCCTCATTTCTGTAACACTTTTAACAGAAATGAGAAAAACTTATGAAAGCGATGTGTGACTTGCTTTTGAGTGAGGAATGAAACAAAAAAAAAATGGAACTAATTTCAAGACTGATCAAAATTGAGACAAAATAGAAAAACACAAAAAGGTCAGAGAATATTTTTAGCATCTTTTGTATTGCCTCTTTGAAGAAGTTTTCTTTAACGGGTTTCTCTCTCATGTGAGGACAAATTGTTTAAACACCAGCATGGAATGCAGCAAGCTCATTGCCAAAAGCACACAAGAAAACAAGCACTTATCAGTGTCTGAAAAAAGAACCTCTAAATTTTCAACATTCTTTTTGTTTTTTGGCTAAAATTGAGCTTTCAAAATGTCATCTTGTGGCAAAGAATTCAAGGAGAGAACAGCTCAGAAATATAGATGAGGTCTGCTTTAATGTCAGAGGCATACAAGTTCTCCTTCACATTGCCAAAAGGAGTTTATAAGCTCAGAAGAAATGCAGATCTGAAGAAGGAGGAGGGGTGGACATAACCGGAAGTCTTCCTTGTCTCAGTGTTTCACTGGGATGTACTGGTTGCATCTGCTTTTTCTCACGCTGGGAATGGGGTGTCAATTAACATTCCAAGTCTTGGGCTGTCAGAACCCTATAAATCACTTATGTCTAAGGCTTTCTGCTTGTATTTATTCCTACTGTGCAGCCAAAATAACAAGATGCAGAAAGTGAAGCAGGCTCGGACATGACCCTCTGGGCTTCTCACTAGCTGGTACTGCTGCAACTGTCACTGGCACTTCTGGTGCATGAGGCCTGTTTGAAAAAGATACAAAACTGAGAGCCATAAAACTTTGCAAGCTTTTATATTATTGTGTGAAATAAAAAGTTGAAGAGCTTTAATAAACACTAAGCTGCACAGTGCAGTGATGCCAATTAAAAATTTTATTATACGTTTATTACATAAAAAAAAAGAAATTAGATTAATACATATGTGGCAAGGTACGGAATGAAGGGCCTGGCTGGGATTTTATCCCCAGACTCATGGGGAGTCTGGGGATAATGCACACTGACCATTCAGCCAAAGGGATATCCCTGTGGCCAAGGAGCCAGGGCGCATGGTCAGTCGGTGTAACTTATAGTGAAATGGCACAGGGAATATGTATTGAACACATGAAGAAATGGAGGGGCAAAAAGATCAAGCCAAGAAAGCAGTTGGAGTCGGTCAGTATTTAGAAAGTAATCCTGTCCCCTATCTGTGCAAATTAATATCAGCTAGTTTAGTCCTGATTGCTACTTTTAAAAAGGTTTCTCATCACCAAGGTGTCAGACAAGAATCATTCCATGATGGCTAAAAGCAAAGAGCTGTCTAAAGACTTATGCAACCTTATTATTGCAAACACACTGAAGGGATCGGTTCCGGGTGCATTTCTAAGCTTCTGAAAGTTCCACCATTGGGGCCATCATCCAGAAGTGGAAGCAACACAACATTGTCATAAAAAGGCCACGGCCAGGTGCTCCACACAAGATTTCAGACAGAGGAGTCAGAACAATAACCAGAAAGGTTCTCCAACAGCCCAGGACCACTTATGGAGAGCTTCAGAAAGACCTGGAATCAGTAGGTACAGTTGTTTCAGAGAAAACAAGAAGTAATGCACTCAACCGCCATGGCCTTCATGCATGCAGACTACACAAGACTCCGTTTCTGATGAAAAAGCATGTTGATGCTCGTTTGAAGTTTGCAACAAACATCTGGACAAACCCATGGTATTCTGGAAAACATAGTCTGGTCAGATGAGACCAAAACTGAACTCTACAGATGTCACAACATGTTTGGAGTAGAAATGGCACCGCACTTGAACCCAAAAACACCATAGCAACAGTGAAGTTTGGTGGTGGGAACATCATGGTGTGGAGCTGTTTTTCAGCATGTGGTACTGGCAGACTTCATATCATTGAAGGAAGAATGAATGAAGAAAAGTAGAGACACATCCTGGACCAGAATCTACTGCCAGCTGCTGAAGATAAAAAGAGGCTAGATCTTTCAGCAAGACAACCATCCCAAGCACACAGCCAAGGAAACACTCAATTGATTTAAGAAAAAGAAAATTAAGCTGCTAGAACAGCCCAGTCAATCACCCCACTTGAATCCCAGTGGAAATCTTTGGAAAGAACGGAAGATCTGAGTTCACAGAAGATTTTAAGGCAGTTTGTGTACAGTAGAAGAAGGGGCAAAGATCACACCTGAGCAATGTATTCCACTGGTTTCTCCATACAGGAGGCGTCTTGAGGCTGTAATCACCAACAAAGTGCAAAAACATAAGTATTAAATCAATTTCAGTAAATGTATTCAATACTTATTCTCCATGCCATTTCATTATATTACACATCACTTCATTTATGGACATAAATGTTAAGATTTTTTTGCATGTGTGCATTACTTGGGTTTGTGCCAACATCTAGTAAAAAGTCCATGTCAGTAGCTCTACTAGAAATATATTTTCTGAGAAAAATGTTGACGTGTTGTATGTGTATGTGAACTGTTTATTGGCCATCTTGTCACTGAGTCCCTAGAAGAAAAGATCTTGCATCTCAATGGAACGAATGAAGGAAATTACATACATATATACAGCACATAGAAAATTTGTAAAATGAGTTAATATTCTATCTAACATATATCAGTTGAGCCATACTGTATTTCATTTCTGGTTGATTATCTGAATTTGAAAGAGCGCATCCAAAAAAAAGAAAAAAAAAAGTCCAGAGCAATGAAAATAATGAAAGATACTGCAGTGCTGACCATTAAATGTTCCAAATAGAATTCCAGTCACCCAATCACCAGTAAACCCCTCAGGCATCCTTCTGAAGAATCTGTCGGCCTGCATATTCTTGAACTGGACGGGTGCAGCCGGAAACCCTAATGTTCAAGCCACAGTCTTAAAATTCCCCAGACCATGGAGTCATTTGCCTGTAGGGATGAGCCCATAACTGCAGCTCTGACAGCCATGACACGCATTCATCCTGCTCTAAAAACTGAGCCAGTGATATTTTTAGAATTGGAGACATTTGTGCTTTTTTGTTTTATATATCATAAAATGAAAATGTTATTAACACTTTATGTAGTTATCATTTACTTTTGTTTGTTTTTATTGATAATATGGGACTTACACCACAGTAACTCCTACCGAAAAATGGATAGTATTTGAGGTGCATTTATATATATATATATGTCTATATACAGTATACATATATATATATATATATATAAACAAAACATTACAGATAGAAGCATATATATATATATGCTTCTATCTGTAATGTTTTGGGGTTTTTTGTGATTGATCAAAAGTAGCAACAATTCACATGCACACAGTGAAATCTATTACTTTTGTTGACTACATTTGCTGATCATATTTTAAATTTTAGCTCAGCAGATGTGAACGGATAGGTTGAGTCTAAACAGGCCACTGTAGCTGACTAATCACAGCAGTTTGAGCCAAAAATCCTACAAACAAATTAATTAAATTTCACATGGTGTGTAAGAATTTGAGAACTACTTGTGCAGTTTTATATTTCTGCATAAACTCTCACAAGGGAACAAAAATATATATATTTATTTAAGATGAAAATTACTTTTTAAGACAAAACCACTGCTAGGATGTCTTCCAGTCAGGTTTTAGGCAGCATCACAGCACTGAGAATGCTCTGACCAAAATGATCAATGACATATGTCTGACTACAAACACTGGAAAAATGTTGGAATCAGGTTTACTGGATCTCAGAGCTGCATTTGATACAGTTGACCTCATTACATTGTTCAAATTACTTGAGAACTGGATGGGTCTCTCTGGCACTGTGCTAAACTAGTCAAAACATACTTAGAACAGGAAGTACTTAATTGGTAACTTTACATCTGAGTGGACGAAAATTTCATGTGGCGTTCCACAGGGTTCCATCCTGGGGACTCTTAATGTTTAACATCTACATGCTCCCACTGGCCCAAATTATAAAGAACAATAATATTAGTTACCATAGATATGCAGATGACACACAGATATATATCATAATGTCACCAGGAGACCGAGGCCCTGTACAGGCTTTTGGTAAAAGCATTGAGGAGATTAATGACGGGATTAATCACCAACCAGGCTAGAAATCTTGATGTAGAGATGGACAGCTCATTCAGAATTCTGCTGCTCGAGTTCTCACTTAGACCAGAAAGGTGGACCACATCAGTCCAGCTCTAAGGTTTTTACACTGGCTGGTTCTGTTGCTGGTCTATTAGCTTTGAATGGCTTAGGACTAAAATACATCAGTGACCTCCTAACCCAGTATGAACTTACCAGACCCCTCAGGTCATCTGGATCTGGTATTTTATCAGTTCCCAGAGTCAGAACCAAACATGGAGAAGCTGCATTCAGCTTCTATAGTCCACGTCTGAAACAAACTCCCCAAAAGTCTCAGATCAGCTTAAATATTCCAGATTAAAGGCCCACCTGTTCTCAGCTGCATTTAAAAAGTTCAAATCTGTACGGTGTCCTTTAAGATCTAATGCTCTTTTTTATTTTTGTTTTTAATTTGAATCATGCTTTTTATTTTTTTACTTTTTAATGTTTAAAGCACTTGTCTTGTACCTGAAATGTGCTATACAAATAAACTTGCCTTGCCTTGAAGAATTAGATTTAGTTTTGAATATCTGCTAGAGGTAGAAGAAAGCCACCCTCTCCTGTCAATGATTATGTCCCCTTCTACAATAATCACAACACCTAAATGGTATTACTGTTGATCAGTCCTGTACATCAGCTTGGATGGGTTTCAGTCTTATCCTCTGTACTCATCAGCTTCATATTAATATTGGTTTTCCTCTCATGAACTGCTTGCATCAGACCTTTGCAACATTTCAACTATATTAAAGTCTAAACATGAACTTTAGTAATCTTTAACCATTCTTTGGATGAACAACTCCCAAATTTTGGTTCATCTTGCCTGACCACTCACTTGTGAGCTGCATCATGACCAGATGTTTGGACATTTTCCTTTTGAATTCAGTGGTATAATTTTGAATTTATCGCTCCATCCAATGATGGGAAATGATCCTGAATTACAAGCCAAACTTTGATATACTACCACCATGTTTCATGGATGAGACAAGGCTTTTGTGCTGGAATAAAGTGTTTTTTCCTTCTCCAAGTATAATATGCCTCAAAAAACCAAAAAGTTATGTCTTGATCTCATCCTTGCATGCAGCATTTTTTCCAGCAGCATTCTGGCTCTTCAATGTGATTTTTGGCAACTCATAGACAGGCCAAAAAGATTCTTTTCGGAAAGCAGTGACTTCATCCTTGTAGCCTGCCATTTCTGTTCAGTGTGCTCCTGATGATGGACTGATGAACACTTAGTTAATCACTGTGAAAGACATCTTTAATTGCCTAAATTATCCTATTGGGGAAGTATAAAACCTTTTGTGACCTTTGTCAACCTCCTAGTTCTGAAGAGGGGTTACAGTTGCCACAGTCTCCTCCAATGTATTTAATGTAAGTTTTTGCATGAATGTTTTGATGCATTTCCATTGAGGATGTGTTGATCCCAGCCCTTTAATCTAACTAAAAACATCTAACTTTATTTTAAACTTCAAGTTAACTGATCATTTGAGACCTCTCATACCTTTGCCACATGCATATTTATCATTTTGCTCATTAAATGCATGGCAAAAACTCTTTTTTTGTTTCATTTGGATTCTAGTTTTAGAACTATAGGAAGTCACGTTTACGCCCACAAACATAAAGCATTACTACGGCTCTTTACATTACTGAAGATACAGAAAGAAAAGAAAAAATGTGGTGTTTTTTACTGTAATTGACATATTTAGTCGTGTGTAAATAGAACACCTGAATAGTCGATATTTTTAGGTTTTAACAGATGCTCTATTCATTTTCTAAATAAATTTATTTAGGATGGTTTAGGTCAATTAAGATGGTTCATGTCAAGAACAGGTTGCCAGTCTGTCCAGGGTGTATCCCGCCTCTCGCCTGATCATAGCTGGGATAAGCTCCAGCAACCCCTGCAACCCTGAACTGGATAAGCGGTACAGAAAATAACTGACTGACTGATGTCAAGAGAAGTCCAGAGCCATACATTTAAATAAAAATCCCTTTTCATGGTGCACTTACATGCCAGGATCTATGGTACCTTAAGCTTAAACTTATGCCCCAAAACTTAGTCACATACTGACATCTTCTGACGGCTGATATGACTGCAGCACCTACTGTTATATCAGGAAAAGTATTTCAACAATTTAAAGTGTTTTCACTTAAAGAAAATGTTGCGACATGTTGCACGTCACCTTTGACTTTAAGTGTGATTTAGAGATTGCAGAAAAACGGCTTTTTTCACTTGCTTGCATCATTTAACCACATTGTTTTTAAAAAGACAACCAGACACCGAGTTAGGGACCATTTAATGATCTTCAGAAGTAAGTTAAACAACCATGTATGTTACAGTTTAAAATGTCCTCATGGAGGAACAGCAAAATACACTCAAAATGAAGATTGATCAAAAGACTTTTTTTTTCATATTAATCACTGTTTAAAGATTATTTTTTGTTTTGTTTTTTTCTCGTTTGTATATCAAAATTATAAGTGCCTTCAACATAACCATGAGAGTATTCAGCTTGCAGTCATGGAAATATTTACACCACAAAACTGACAAGCATGGTTTTACTTTCAGCATCGGTTTCACCTCATCTCCCGTCTCTTTCAGACTGCTTCGTTTTGTTGCACAAAACAAAAAAGAAGACCCTGAAGAAAGACAATTGTAAAGGGGGGGGGGGGGGGGGGGGGTACACAAGAGCACAGATTATGAACATCAGTATTTACAACTTGGCTCAAGCAGACATTTAAGGGGAGGGATGGAGACAGATGATCAACACATCCATTAGCGGCATGATGTCAAGTATAAGTCACATTCTTTGCCTTTGTGATCCTCTTACCCTTTAAGATTTGAACATAAAACATGCCATCACACATCTCATACAAAGCAGTGGCATAAATGACTTCAGTAAGCAGTCCTGAACACCACGAGAATGTATTTTTAGACAGCAGGGGGCAGCACAGGACCACTGGGGGAATGAAAGAGAGAAATGCTTACAGAAATGTAAACCCCTACAGTACAAAAAAAGTTCCTTCAAATGAAGATCATGTTTCATCATGTGAAAAGCACTGTAGTAACAGAACTGTGTTGATGAACATTACCAGAAACAAAAGAAAAACATGAATCAAGTGTGCCTTATGGCAAAATACAAACTCACATAGGAAAATAGGTTCTGATCACATGTAGTTTTACATACACAAGTGTGTTGAGCATTTGCAGAAGACATTTTGGCACATTTTTTTTTTTTTCCTTTTTCCTTTTTTTTTTTTTGTTGCAAATGTCCATCTAACTGTTCCAACATTCTTGCCCTGCATGAGGAGTGAAAAATAAATACAAAATGCAAAAACAAGAGAAACAGTAAGGACAGAAACAAAGAAAAAAGATTTCATGATCTGTCTCAAAATAATTTGCTTGGTCTTTCCATGTCACTTCAGTCTTTTAAATATCTATAATATTTACAGTTTGACAATTGTCCACATTACCCTTAGGCTTAAAGAAAATGGGGGGAGGGAATTAAATATTTTGTATACAGTCCCCTGTTGAGGCATTGAGTGTAAACTGTACAACTCTGAACGTCCCATCACGAGTTCCTGGGGCAGGGAACACTTAGCAATGGAGAGCCGAGTCCAGAAATGATGTAGAAATTTGCTGATGGTGAAGGAGCAAAAGCAGTATGATTGACGAAGCTGAACTGATTCTTCATCATTTTTCCAGGCAATGATTTTCTGAACTTTAGCACAAGCATGACTGATAACGAGAATAAATCCATAACATGAATAAGTTTATACTCAAATCTGTACAAAGTTCACAATGTTTTTCTTAACATAGTGCAATGACTTCTCACATCATCTTAAAAATAAAAACAAAATAAAAAATCACAATCACTTTTATGAAGGTAAAAAATATCCCGTTGGAAGGTCACCATCCACAGCTTTATGAATGTCATGAATACAAAAGGCTATGCACAACACCTCCAAAAATGGCCAAAAATGAAGAGCAACCAGTAATGATTATCGAAAATCCCTCTGACCCTTCATATCCTCTTCAAAAAAGTTTAGTTTTTGGAATTCATCATCACTGGGTGATTTAAGGACTTGGTGAAGTGAAAGAGAAAGGGTGAATCCAAGATATATTACATTTATTTTTTTCTTTTTAAGTCAAACTCATAAAAATATGAGGCAATTCCAGTTTCCAAACTGTCCAAAAGGGCTGGTGTTGGCTTTGTTCAGGAAAAAAAAAATGGAGGTAATTAAACTGAGGCAATAACAATCATGAGGTGAGGGGAAATGCTGGAGATGCTGTTGAGAAGGTCCGGGGCCAGGCGCGAAAGGTGGCTCTCCGAGAATTCACACGGTGGGAAAATCTGCACCACATAAGCTGGCTGTATACCCAGAGATGAAAACAGTATTATGAGACAGGCACAGAAATTCATTAGTGCACACAAAGGCACAATTTTTTTTAAAAAAAAAGGCAAAACAGTTGATATTCACATGAGCACAAACCTGATTAGAGCCAGGGTTGGGCACGTTGATGATGCCAGCTGCCTGTTTGGCTTGCAAATACGTGATGAAGCCACTTTTCAAGGCTTGGGTTTGGTCAAGGACATCTTCTTGGTCTCGACCACAGGGTAGAGCCAGAAGCAAACAGTAGTCATTTTCCACCTGCAATGAATAGGATTTTAATTTCTTTTTTACTCCTAAAACAAGATAATGCAATTTAATTGATTAGTGATAACATTAAGTCTCAAGTTTTAAAACCTCTTTTTCATGGAGATGATATAAATCGAAAAATACTCACGGTCATCCTGCGCGCCACACTGTCCAGCTGCGAAGCTTCAAGCCTCATCCTCTGGACAATACGGAGAAGAGAACCTCCCTCTGGGGGCGGCAGGGAGCGCTGGGACAGCATGGTGTTACCAGACACAAAGTGCAGCTGGACAGCAGCCTGGTCATTCTTAAGCGCCAACAGGCCTTGCCATACTATAGGATATTTCTGCAGAAACAAAACAGAGAGTCTCAAGCATATCTGTGTTTCTGTTATTGTCTGAAAAATAGTGTGTATGAAAATGCTGCACCACTGATCCTCTTACTGTCAAAAGCTGCACCATGTCAATGGACCGATGTCCTGAATGCTCCAGCTTAGCATCATGCCGTGGCTTCTGTGAACTTGATGGCTGCGCTGTTGGCGGAGGCGTGAGGAGAAAGGCTGGAGGGCCTTTCTGTAGAGACAGGTCTGGCTTGTGAGTAAGGCCCATAGGAGACATCAAGGGAGACTGGTATGAGGGCGAGACTGTATCCCCTGGTATTCTGGAAATGTGTGAGAGGTCTGAAGAGGTAGCATGGCGAAGAAGAGAGGTCTCAGGTTTGGAGTCGCTTCCTCCCCCATGTGACAGAGGCATTTTACCTCTGGTGCCCAGTTCTGGCTCTGTAGGGACCTAATACAGAAAATAACACAACACAAGAATGACTGTATCTGGATATGATGTAAGTTTTTAAAAAATGACACATGAGTCATTCAGATTTTAACAGACAGTATGATAAAAGCATATCAAGTTACCTGTGAAGATGTAATGCTTTGATTAGCCAGGTTATGTCCAGGAAACTGGGATGGGAAGCCTCGTGTGTCCCGATATACTGGGAAAGAGCCTGCACCTCCTGGATGCATCAGTTGAACTCCATGAGGGTGAGGAGACACCATGACAGGACTAGATGCATGTACTCCCCGAATTCTACTTTCATTGGGGGTTGGGTGCATTAGCTTTCCTTCAAGGGGTTTGAGGGGCTCTTTTGCAGAGAGTTCAATGTTCTTCCCCATTAAAGGACTTTTTGAAGGCCCAGAGATGTTGCCTGAAGATGTCCCAGTCTCTGAGATGCGTGACTGTCTTGCTTCCACAGCGGCCTGCTCCCCAAGTTGCTGGTGCATGAGCATGCGCTGGTGCATGTCTCTGTACTGGTCCATGCGTATGCTTGGATGGAGCCCTCTGTGATCACTGTGAACCATCATTACATCTGACTGGAGCTGGGAAACTGAAGGTCTACTAAGAGCTTGGTTGAAGTGTCTGGGCTCTTCTTCGTTTACACTGTTGCCACCAATACCAGACACTGATCCTTGGGGACTTGAATGAGACTGCAACACCATGTCTCGAATGACATTGGGCTGTGGTGTGTTTGAGCGCTGTGGAGGCCCTGGTAGTGGAGAAGGCAGGGAATCTCCTCGCCTTCCATAGTTTATCCCAGACATCGGTGGATTATTCATTCTCGCTTCATGAGCCATTGACTGAGTGACACTGTGAGGCTGAATTATCACAGAGGACTGTTCAGAGTGTGAGTGATGCATACTAGAATGGTATGTAGACAATGGCGACATCCCATGACTAAGAACAACAGAGGTTCCAATCGGAGAGCTGCTGGGTGGACAAGCTTTGACGAAGGGTGAAGGTGAATGACCAGCTGTCCGTGGAGACTGGGGTTCTTGCTTGAGGTGTAGAGCTGACCGATCATTTGAAATGCCAGGGCTGGGACTCATGCGTGTCCCAGAAAGCGATGGATGGTGTGGACTCATGACTGGGCTTAGGTTAGACTGCTGAACAGCTTTGCCTATGTCCATCTTTTTTGGCAGGGGGTCTGTTGTTAGTCCTCTTTTTCCATGCTGCTGTTGAATCACAGCTTGGTTGTACATCAAGACTTGAGAAGAACTAATTGGCGGTTGGAACATCTTTACCACACCCTGAGAGCCTATGTGATATGGAGCTTCAGACTTGTCACATCCAAGACTCTCCTGCTTGACACTGGAAATGACAGGCTGAGAATTGTAAGACTGGCCTGTCAAAAGGACCCCTGTGTGTCCATAACCTGTAGGAGCTGGAGATACTCTTGGGGTAGTTGACTGAGATGATGAGATGAGTGGGTCTTGTTTTATCTGAGATTTGGATACAGACTGCTGAAATTCAATATCACCAGCACTAGCTTGAGGAATCTGACTAATTTTGGCTCTCATCCTGTGGGGTCCTTCAGTTTTCTGACCAGAATAACTCAGAACAACAACACCCTCTGATGTATTGACCCTTAGACCAGGACTAGAACCTGTCTGATAGGGAGTGGGCTCGACAACTGTACGCCCTCTTGTCCCATCCTCCACTATATCCATGCCATGGCAACGGCTATTTTCATTGGAATTTGATCTAAATTTTTGTTTAGGAATGGGCAAGCTAATGCTTCGGTTGCTTAGGGAAATTCGTGGAGTTTCTTCTGTGTCATAAGGCATAGGAATTCGACTTATCACAGAGGTAGGAGGAGAAATGACTGTATGCTGCATCTTTTCTCCACAGTTCTGTTGGGACTCTGTCAGAGGAGATGGCTTATGGTGTACAGGCTGAGGTGGGAATGATGGCCTCTCTTCGGGATGAAAATGTCTTGATGTCATCGTATCAGAGGGGTTTTCACTTTCTGACATTCGTGAAGGATCTGACAGTACAGAAGTGATTTTAGTTGTAGGTATAGAATTGCTGTTTGATGCAGAAACATATTTAGGTTCCATTAGGATTTTCCTTAAAGTACTGGAACTAGGGTCAATATCAGAGGCCTTGGTGTCAGGGGGCATTGGGGGATTTGTAGTGGGGGTTCCAAGTGCAGTTGATACAGGAACAGAAGGAGTTACCACTGTGACATGACACGGAGGAGCAACATAGATTCTGCTTTCTTCAGATCTCTGGGGCCAGTCAGGTGAAAGTTGCATTTTGGCAGGTCGCAGCAGGGGTACGCTGAACTGGGAAACTGGCTGTGGGCGAGCAGGGCTAAATGTAGTTGTGCAAGGCTCTGGTGCAACGGGATGCTTTTTACAAGCAGAGATGTTAGTTGTATCTGAATGAAATGCAGATTCTTTAGGTACAGGCTGTTCAACCTCAGGCTGCTCTGCTTCTTTGGGTGTGTCTACAGTTATAGCACTTGTAACGTCACGCCTACAAGTTGCAACAGCAGTAACCACAGAGGCAGCTGCAGCATCTCCAGCTGTAACAGTAGCTGCTTTTGAATTAAGGGTTTCTGGATCTTCTGGGATTGACTCTGGTAACTTGACAGGGGAGGGCTCTGATGGAGAAACCTCTTCAGTGGTATCCCCTTTTTTGCTAGCTGCACCTTTACGACTTCTTGATTTCTTTGGGGTTTTAGCTCTAACTTTGCCTGTTTTCTTAGGTGTTTCAAGTAGAATAGGATCATCAGCTGCCTTAGATTCTACCACTGACTTCTTAGGGCTTGGTGACTGAGAATCATCATCTAAGTCCCCTGCAATAATATTATTGATCACCATGTGTGTTTCAGGCTCCATAATCTCATTGGAGGAGGAGGAAGTGGATATGACAGATTCAGGGGTAGGAATGAGAGCTGTATAAGTAGGAGGAGCTGTGAACCCATCTGCATCTCCACAGATTTCTTCTCCTGTAATGGAATCAATAGCAGCTGCAAGTTCAGTTTCGCTTGCAGGATTTGCCCGCTTCTCCTCCTCAACTTCACCTTCTGGTTCCACAATGACAAGGGTGGATACGGTAGGTTGCCCTGCAGGTGGTTCCTTGTTCTGTCGAGGAGTTTGATCAGCTGTTAGTTTGGCAATATTTTCAACAGCCTGTTCTAGTTCCATCTGTCGAGCTAAAAGAACAGCAGCTGGATCAGCAGGAAGTTCAGGCTCTGACAGTGCATCTTCTTTTTCCTGTTTACCAAGCTCCTTGGAATCGTTTGGAAAGTCTGCTATCTGTGCTTCTTTGTTGTCTTGCACTGCGGTCTTGGTTTTTGATATAGCAGCAGCTTTAAAAGTCTCAGGCTCAACATCCTCAGAACGAAGCAAGCCTTTTACATCATCAACACTAACACGGATCTCAAGATTTTTCAAACTATGTGATTTGTCTTCAGTGATCTGCTTGGTATTCCGTTTCAGCCTCGGGGTTTTCATTTTAATATTCTTTTCAGTTTGTTGTTTCCTCTCAGGTGGGCTGGTGTCTATCTTTTCAATATCAGCCTCAGGTGATTTTTTTCCACTGGATTCTTTTAAATCTTTTTCTTTAGCGTTCACTGGGCAGCTTGCGTTTTCTACCTTGTCTGATAACTTGCTAAACAGCTCAGAATCAGCTTTAGGGTTAAGCTCCGAGTCATCATTACTTGTTGAATTAGCTTGTTCAGCTAATTTGTTCCCAGACGATTTATCCACTCTACTTCCTTTCTTGTTTGCTGAACTTTGTGACGCTTGTTGAAGTTTCTGTGTGCGGGGTGAACGCCATCCCTCAGAAGCTTTCACAACTTCTACAGAACTTGATGCTTCTTTGACCTCCGTATCTACATCCATCGTTTTCTTTGGATCCTCTTTTAATGGAGATGCATCTTCAGTTCGTTTGACGCCTCTTTTGGGAGGGCGTCCTCGTCTGGTGTAAGTAGGAATTTGAACATCTTGCTGTACTGGTTCTTTATCAGCACCACGTTTGCGCATGCAGCGTGGTGACTCTGCAACCTCTTTACCAGTTTGTTCATCTTCATGTAGTGTGGCGTAGACAGACCTTACATTCCTACGACGTGTTCGCCCATGAATCAAACTCAACTCAAGGTTTTGCTCTGAATCTGATGCATGTACTGGTGACTTGGATGTGGTTTTAGACTCAAATGATACTTTAGGTGCTTCTGCTCGAGGAGATGAGGCCCTTTTGAGTTTCTCCTTGTCGATCCGCTCGCTTTTTCGTGTTGCTGGTTTTTCAATACTGGCATTTTGGGTCTGCTGTGCAGCACGCAATGCGGGCAAGGGTTTTGCCCTCTTACCCTTAGGCTGTCTGCGGTTTGGTAATGGTTTTATTTCAGCATCCAGCTCTGGCATACATGGCTCATCATGTGTCTCAGTTTTCTGAGTTTCCTCCAAGTGTTTTGTTTCTTGATTTTCAATTTCAGGCTCCGTTTTAATCGGTTCAGATTTTTCTTCCTCCTTTGAAGCGTTAGAGAAGGAAAATTCTGCAGTCTCTCTTTCAAAGGCACTTAGAGAACCACCAGGAGTGAGAGGCTTGTCTTCCACAACAGGCTTACGTTCCACTTCCAAATTATCACTACATTTGGGTTTGGGTTCAAGCATCTCTGCTTTTGCTTCCATTTCATTTTCTGGTTCTGAAACTGTAAATGTAGGTATACTGTCTAGTTTAGGAGTAGTGGATTTAACGTCTTCCATAGGAAGAGAATGAGCTGGCGACACCTTCTGGACTGGTTCCACTTTCTCTTCTTTGACAAATGGCACAGGCTGATCTGAGGATGGAGTTAAAACTTCCTTCTTTTCTGGTGAAGATGCTTCTTTGGGGGAAGGAACAGATGGTAAAACTGTCAAGGTTAATGGGGGGCTGACTGATTTGTCATTAGCCTTCAATGCTGGCTCAGATTCCTTTTCAGATATCACATTATCACAGTTCAGAACTTCCTCTCTTTTAACATCCACCTCTGTTGAGTCATTCTCAGAATCAGGTGGGGGATGCTCCTTGTCTTTCTGTTGCTGAAGTTCCAAAAATCTACTATGGAAAAGTACTATGGGCTCTTGTGGGATTTCAGCTCCTCCAGATTCAGGATGAGCCTCAGCAGTGCCAAGCTTGGTAAAAAGCCTATTACCTCCAGTTTCAAAGTCTTGGTCTTTACGTTCTAGTCGCTGCAAACGCCGAGAATCCTGCTCAAAGATCGAGCTGTGCAGAAAACGCGAGGCAAATAACTCCTGACGCTCTTGGTCCTGTGGCTTGAGGTCCTCCTTTTTCCCATGCAGCTTTTCATCAGAATCCGTGCGAATCTTTTTCTTTTTCATATACCAAGACGGAATAGGTCGAGGTGCTAGCTCTGCTTTATCCTTATCTGAGCAGGTGTGGGAGGCTGGGAAGCGTGAGGGAAGAAAAGACCAATTATCTTCCCTTGAGGAATATAAAGTTTTGGCTCTTTCAAGGAGTGCTTTTGTATCAGGAGTTATTGTTTTATCCAAAGCGAATGAATAAAACTTGTTTTTCTCCAAAGAGCCTGAAAGCTTGAGGTCTGTCATCCTCTCATCACGATCCCTGAGGATGTATTGCAAAGAACTACTTAACTTGGGAGAGATGTGCTTGTTGTCTCCATCATCATCAGAATCGGACTGCACTTCTCCAGGTTCCAAATCTTGGCTGATGCGTTTGCGGATGCTCTCACGTTTGGAAATATCACTTGGGAATGTCATTTCCATTCTAAGAGAATCCGACTTCATCCGTCTTTCCCAATGATGCATTAATTCATCATCACATCCAAGCAAGGATGTTTTAAGCTTTGAGAACTCATTGTCAGGCGTCTGAAAATGTCTTCCTGTTAGGCCCTTCAATGATTCTGAATGAGAAAATTTATCATCCGTTACTGGAGGGGATTTTCTTTCTTTCTTTATAACTGACAGAGAAATGTGGGCAGCTTCGTCCTCTTCATTTTCAGAAAACTGGGCACCTCTTATAGAAGATGGCATATTGTATATGTCCTCATTTAACTTTTGGGAAATTGCGAAATTGGATTCTCGTTTGACTTTGACACTTTCATAGTCAAAATTGTCCAATTTCTTTCTTTTACTCGAAGAGAAGTCATCACTGGTCATGTCCTGAAGTGATTTTCCAACATCATGAGGGATAAAATCCTTGTCAAAATCACATGTCTCATTGTTTGGTGACTTTTCGAACTTGACTAATTTATTGGGATCGCCAAGCTTGGATCGGAGCCATCGACTCTGCTCAATTTGTTTCGTGCAAATATTAGTCTGGTCAATGTTCAAAAAATGCCCATCTCCCTCAGAGTCTCCACACTTTGCTCTCCCATGTTCATTTTCAGACAAAACTGCTTTTTGTTCTTTTAATTCATCCAAATCAAGACTGCCATCATGTGATATCTTTATGTGACAAGAGCTGTTTTCACTTTTTGAGCTCTCTAAATCCATTTTAAGGTAGGGAGAGTCTAACCGCTCTGCAGAATCATCAGGGAGCTCCCCAAGATGAGATTGTCCATCCAATGAAAAGTTGCTTTCACAGTCTCTTCCATCTTTAAGACTATTAATTGAACCCATCCGGACACATTTTTCTTTGTGGTGCTCCTTTTTATGCATTCCTCGTATAAAAAGGTTCTTCTCAAAGTCTATCTCCTTTGCACTGTTCCAAAGTTTGTAAAGTCCAGCTCTACTGGACTCCTCGTCACTGGCTCTCTTTTGTCGATCAATTCTCACAGATTCTTCAAAACGTCTTTTCCTTGCAGCTAATCGGTCAATATCCACAGAAATACTATTATCAAACCCAATTTCGGATTTTCCGTGTTTTTTGTTTTTAATTTTACTGTCCTTGTCAGTAACCTCCACTGAGCTGTGCATATTTTTGTCCCTGGGCATCTTCCCATGCTTAGAGAGATCACCTTTTGTTGATTCTGAGCGAAAGGGAGGACTTCTCTGATCAGCTGTTGGTGATGCCAATCTAGGACTGTCACTCCCACCCCTCAGTATTTGTTTGTCCAGAACAGCATGGCCAATCAATTTTCCTTCTTTTTCTTTAACTCGTGTTAACTGCACCACACAAGGCAGAAGGTCTAACCTTCCTTTGCTCGAGCTTTCTTTTGAGATTTTACTGGTCTTGCTTCGTAGAGCAGACTCTGGACTAACATCTCTTTCAAGTTCAGGTTCTGTCTCACATGGCTGGATGATGGGTGATGTGACTTTAAGCTTCTTAAGCCTTTGTTTCTCACTTTTGTCTTTGTCCCCTCTATCTTTTCGCCCAGTTCTCTTTTCCTTTTCAACCAAACTCCCCCTTTCAATTTCAAAAACCCGATCTTTCTCAAGTTTTTCAGTTTTACTATATCTTTCGGATCGGGCTTTTTCCAGTTTCTCAAATCTGGGTGGGGAGATTGAGCTGCAGCTGCCACTTCTTTCAGACGATCGACAACAAATTCGCCTGTCTGAATCACTTGGTATCCTCTCAGAGAGTGAAGGAGATGCAGTAGGACTGGCTGCACGACGACTGGAAAGGTGAGACGGGCTTTGGCTGCGCTCAATGGTCCTCCTCCCATGATCGCGCCCGCGATCTGTTTCAAAGCGCTCCCTCTCTCTTTCACGTTCCCGTTGCAAATAGCTGTATTTGCGAATATCCTGCTCATAAGGGTCAGCTCTGTATTCCCGATATTCCCGAGGGTCTTCAAAGTATTGTGGATCATAGTAATCTCCCTGATACGGGTCCCATTCAGCATAGAACTCTCGACTTCTTGCAGAGTATTTCCGTCGTGGATCTTCACTATAAGCTCCAGGTGTCCGTACATTCTCATAATATTGTCTCTCTGCTTGGAATTCATATTGGGTTCGTCGATCTTCCCTGAAAAGGGATTAGATCAAAATTATTTTAGCTTTACAGTCAAACAGCATGGTGACTGAACCACTTTTCAGATTTAAAGTACACAAACCTTCTTTCAGAGAGAATGTCATAAAAGTCTCGAATATCCTGCCCCGACGCCTGCATTGAACGATAAAAAGCCATCTGACTTTCCTGATTTGCAAAGTCCACCTGTAAAAGAAAGGAAAAAGTCAATGCAATGTTCTGGAGATACACCAGAAAACAAAATTTTAAAAGTATTTAACTCGCCTTAATTTTACTGCCCCCGATCTTCCAGCCCTTTGTGTCTTTGACTGCAGCTTGTGCATATTCGATGTTGTTATACAGGATAAGGGCCATTCCTTTCATCCTGTCAAATACGACCTGCAGGCCACAGAGAGAAGTTAAGGAGACTCCACTAATTTAAAAAAAAAAAAAAAAAAAAAACAGACCAAGGAGGAAAATAAACAAACTTACCTTGACAACATGTCCATAGCGAGAAAAATGGCGAGTAAGAAACTGCTCTGTTGTGTTTGACGCCAATCCATCCAACCAAACACATGTTGTAGGCATACTCTTTCCAAAGCCCAGCTGGAAAAGAAATGAGTGATTTTAACTTTCCAACATCTTACATAAGTAGTTCTTATCAATATTGCTGAGTAGACAGGTGAGACAAGTATGTAGTAGAACTGCAGACATAACGCCTCAAATTAAATCAACATAAATCTCACCTTGAGTCTGTTGTTTCCAAGATACTCAGCATCCATCTTCTTTATGGCCTTGCAGACACTGGCAATGTCACAGTATTGCAGAAAAGCATACTGCGGGGCTCCATTCACCTTTTTAATGTCAATATCCTTTCAAGACAACACAAACAAATCTATAAGTAAGTATGACAATTCCCAACTGTAGAGTCTCTGCATGCAGTTAGATTCTCAACTGCTTAACAGTGTGAACCTACAACTATTTCTCCAAAGCGCTGAAAGACATTTAGCAGGTCATGGTAAGTGGTGGTCTTCTCCAGGTTTCCAATGAATAATGTCCGTGTTGCCTTTGGATGAAACTCATCGATCCTCTCATCCAAGGGTCGAAACTCGTTCTCACTTTCTGTTTCTAAAAGGGGGCAGATCATGAGCATGTGGAGACTCTCTCATAATCACCGAAATGTTAGTGAAAGATCTGAACTCACCGGGGCCATTCCAGGCTGTGACATCGATTTGCATGCCAAAAAAAAGCTTCCCCTTTGATGCTCCGAGAGCTTTTTCTTGGTCTTCCTGCTGGCGGAAAAAGACAAGTCCATAGCGCTCCTCTGAAGCTCCGTGGATTTGCACAGATGTAACTTTCCCATGTTTTTTGAATTCGTGAAACAAACCATCCTTTAGGCTTGTATCTGTAGGATGTCAGATGCAACACTGAATAAAAAGCACCTTCATACCGTAAGATTCCAGGGACTTTTGTAGCACCATAAAACTTACCTGTAGAGCGCACAGGAAGATTTTGGACCTTGATGCCAAAGCTTTTACGTGGTTCATCCTTGTCAAGGGAGGATAAAGGAAGAGCTGAGGGTGCAGGGACAGCGGCGGACTGCACTGATCGTGCTGGAGAGTCATCACTTGAGCTACTGCTTGAATCACTGCAGCAAAAGATGAACATGGACTTAAATGCTGAATCAACTCCTCATATTTCAAATCTGAAGAATAGTGATTGCCTTCATCTTCCAAAGAAACACTTAAAAATTCTCTTACAGAATTGTGCATGATTTTAAATTAATATTTAGCAAACATAGACTATTCATTCTGCAGTGCTTCATGCTCCACCCCAGTGAAAAAAATCCACACCCTGGATAATACATATTAATAACTATATTCTAATGCACACTCGGTAACAGATTATATAATTCTTTTCATTGCTGGTTCAAAAGTGGCTAAATCTGTTTGCTCTGTGTAAACTCCAAAAATGGAAAAATATATTACATAAAGTAAAAGCAATATTTTCACAAAATCCTGATTCAATATATAAAGACTAATCCATTTGCATAAAAGCTTGCATTGTGCTACGAATGTTTTCTTTTTCTGTCTTGTTAGCTCTTTCCTCCTCATTTAATATTTATGTCATGCTTCTGCCTTAAAAAAAAAGGGCGGGGGGGGATGCACGAGCGGCAAATTCATGGCTGCTTCGTGCACCTTCTCTCTCAAAACGATTCCCATGTCTGTCTCAGCTTTCTAGGCCCTCTGCTGTTTGTTTCCTTCTCACTTTCTCCTCCTGTGCTCAGACTCTCCCGGAAGTGCCGCTGACGGAGCCTGGCCTGTGGGAGTGGGCAGGCAGCCAGCACTGGCCAGAAATTTCCAGTTCCAACTGGATCTCACGGAGGGGGGGAGCAATTACCCATACACAGAGGTAGGCAGTGAGAAAAATATAGCAGCCGTCTCCTGAAAATCCCCCCGTAGCACTTCCTCGTGAAACCACATGTGTCGCTACATGTCGTTCAGAGCTGTATCCAAAGGTGATGCGGTAAAAAAAAAGACAACTGGGGAGGAGATAAATTCATGAAGTCGAAGAAATCCCCTCTGACAGACATGCTTAAACCGCAGAGCTCTCCACCATTTGATGATTTAATCTTATGTTATTATTGATTTTAAAAGAGCTTGGTGAGAATGTGATAAGAATTACTGCAAATGCAGCCACTCTGCACCAAACAAAAAGGGCTGGATTAGCAAGTCAAATTCAAAACCAGTCAGACTTAAATGGCACAACAAATCTATCTGTGACGCCAAAGATTTGGTTTAACACCTGAACGCAAAACAAAGCCAAGATAATGTCCAAATTATTTCCTATATGTCTGCTGTCTGAACGTTAGTCTATCAACACGAGAAACGTAATCATTTATGAATTACTGTTCAAAAGTTTTAAATGATGAAACAAGAGGCACTCTTAACGCAACCATGTGAGAAAGTCAAGCATGCTGAGAAGAGACTTGCTCTGTCTTAAAAGAAAAGCAGACGTTAACACAATGTAAGTCTAAACAATACAAAATGTGTCATTACAGCCATTACAAAGGTCACTTCTCTGACTTTGACTCCTACCAGCAACTGCTCAACCAATAATTCTGAAAACAATCCACCATTTGAAAAAAAAAAAAAAGAAGAATCACATATATAAATACACAGTACATTTTCAAACATGTAGATACTTCTTTTGCCTATTAAATGGAGTTTCAAGATATTTCACAATATTAACTGCAGATACAATCATGTGAGAAAATGGAAATGTTTTGGTTTTGCGTCTGAACAAACTGATGAGGAAACTGATGCAACAGCTAATAAATAAAAGATAAAAGTCTTAAAAGCGACTGATAATATAAACCACAGCTTCCACATTGACGGGTGTTGAGCAACATCATGTTATAGATTGCAGTCTCTGCAAACCATTGACTGAAACTAAATTCACATGTCTTGCACAAGTACAGTATGAGCTTTTTAGAAAATGTTGTGTCGACTTATTAATAGTTGCGTGTCTTCATAGGGCAAGCATAGCTGCTTAAAACATGCTGCGGAACATGTTTTATTATGAAGACAGCAATAACACAGCTTATGTGAAATCTCAATTCATTTCCAAGCACAGTCAGTCTGGATCCAACAGGTCCACAAATAAGAGGTACAAGAGGTAAACAACAGTCACATCTTGACAGCAAGATTAAGTTGCACTCACCTGCCACTCGTACTGCTGCTGGTACTGCTGACTGAGTCCGAACTGGAGGAGCGGCTGCGAGAGCCTGACCCGCTGTGGGAGCGTGGAGGACGGGTAGCTTGACTCACTAGTCTCTGAGGAGAGGGATTCCGCGAATGTGTTGAATGTGGAGATCGGCTGCGACTGTGGCGGTACGACCGCTCCCCACGCCGCCCCCGGTCCTCCCGGTAAAGGTCCCTGTGAACTACACTGGCCAAAGTGAAGGGTTCTCTGGAACGAGACTCGTAACGAGGCTCTGGTGTCTCAAAGCGACAAGGGCTCCTGCTGTGGGAGCGGTAGAACCCGACCCCGCTGGATGCAGATCCTGCGCTTCCTCCAGTCGAGGCTCCTGCTGATCCACTAGCTCCTGCGTTTCCAGCAACGGTGCTAACTATAGTTCCAACTCCCGATGACACGGTTGTACCACTTCCACTAGATGTACCAGACCCACTCCCAGCTGTGCTTAGAGTCCTCTCTCTTGCATCACGATAATAGTCGGTTTCGTAGTGCCGTTGACGGTCGAAACTGCTACCAGGACGCTCGTGATGTCCATAGGCACCATGATCATACGCCCGATCCCGACTCTCAGCAGTCCTACAGAACATGAAGAGAGAGCAAGTTACTTTGCGGGTACAGTTTAATTCTATTTAAGACAGGTGCTGGCATCAGACAAATTACCAGGAATCTGGAGGGTTTGTCATGTTTAAGACAGGGAAAGACAGCAAAGTGTTCCAGAAGAATTGAGAGTTTTTAGCATATTAGAAGAAAACTTGACTGGCCTGCAAACTGAGGTGTAAGAGGGTTTAATGATTGGCTGGTTAAGATAAGCACACATCAGGTCTTTCATGTCTCCTCTGCAAACTGTTCATGACTTCATCAGTTCCCTTTGCCATCAAAGGCAACTGTCTTTTACGCATTCCTATGGACTTGGAGATGTTATCATAAACTGTGAGATTATTACAGCTAAACTGCTTATATTTTAAGTTAGACATTTCTTTCAACAATTTATCCTCTCAAGAAAAAAAAAAAAAAAAAAAAAGGATCTTACTGTTGAGGAAAAAGCTGAAAAGGTGCTGCATAAAGACACTGCCGTCTGCAGCTTAACTCAGAGGACAAACTGTAGCAGGCTCGCAATAACAAAAAAAAGAAAAACTTTGATACAAAAGGATGGATGGATTACATCTTCATAGACCGTCATGTCATTCTGATTTTATAACATAGTAGCTACAAAAAGACACTTTAGAGGTGAAATCTGAGGCTTTTTTCAAAGGATTTTGGAGACGACTTATGATGAGTTTGTTGTCTATAATTTGACACCACTTGTTCTGTGTAAAACAGACCTCTTCAAAGCATCTTTTGTCAAGTTGTACTTGGGAAACGGTACCAATTCTTTTAAAAAAAAAATCCTCTGTTTCAATACAGTAATCAGAATTTAATTTGGTAATACAACTGCTGTGTCATTACAGCAGCCATATTACAAAACTCACCATAATGAGCGGGACAGGACAGCAATTACTGCGGTTTGAATTCAGATCAAATTATAATCAGCAAATTAGCCATGGTGTTCCAACACAGGGCCCAATATGCTTTAATATAACAACACTTCAAACTCCTGATTAAAGTGACGCTTCAAATTTGAAACTCGTTTTTTTTTACCCAGTTAAACAAGATGATGGATTCATAGATTTTAGTTGTTTTTTTGTTGTTGTTTTTTGTCATTGTTTGCTAATGTAAAATGACTTTACTACAACTTTGAGTAGTAGTATCTAGCCAGGTTTAAATCAGGAGTAATATCAAAGCATGAATTGCACTAAATAAAATGTGCTGCGAATTCTTCAAAAAAGCTACTTAATGATAATAGTAATAATAACAACAACAGTCTTCTGTATCACTTATAATTATTTCTTATTAAATATCAAGTCTGTGTGTAGAATTGTACCAAGAAACTTCCAAGTAGTGTTACAATCAGATATTATGTTTGCTGTACCCGACAAGCTACATTTGATTGAAAAGAAAAATTGATTTGTCTGGATTCTGTGCTGAGATGTACGCAGTACTTTCTTTAAAAAAAAATCCACAAACATCCACCGAAAATAAGTAAGAACAGATCATTAATACAGTTCTGGTAAGTGTACTTTAAGTAATTGTGTTTAAAGTTGATGATTCAAAGGAAATCTTTGGTAACATGTGTAAACTGTGAGTATGCCTCAGTGTGTGTCTTTTTCCTGGCCTGGTCTGAGTGTTAAAGGCAAAGCAAGACAATGTTTCTGTTTTAGGTTTATGATACATCCTCAGTTTTTACATTAACTATAAAAGTATAAACCTTCTAGAGTTGGTGTAATACAAACTAGTACTCCAGTAGTTGATGTAAGGCAGGGAGAGTCAAGTTGGTCCTATGAGAGCCCCAATCCTGCAGGTTTTCAATGTCTCCCTGCTCCAGCACATCTGACTCAAATTAATGAGTCATTGTGCAGAACTTCATAGGCCGTTGGGTCCATTTAATTTATGTTAGGTGTGCAGCAGGGATACTTTGAAAACCTGCAGGATTGCAGTTCTTGTAGGACCCATTTGAGTAAACCTGACATAAGGGGTAAAAAGAATTTAAGAACCGGCAGCTGGTACTGGAAAAATAAATGAATAAAAGTTGTTTTCTGTAACTAGTACTAGGAGGGAAAAAAAAGACATTTGTCAAAGTTGTGTGAAAACACAAGAAGATTGACCTAGTTGTAGATTTGCAATGGTGCATCCGCACCATTTCCAGGCTGCTCTCACGCCTGCTGCAGCCTGTTTTATTGATTCTAGTTGAAGTGTAATGGTAGCAGTGGCTCTGCACGTTATGTGTCGAGTGTAATCGCAGCTTAAATTTCAACAGAATTGGATGTTCCATCTCTTCCAGGGAGATGATCACAGACACGAGAACTAAAGTATGAACTTTAATCCGCTGATGGATCCATCCATACTCTTTACCTGCTTTGTCCCATTCAGGTGTGCCTAAGACTTATTTCCTAAATGGCATCTGATGTTAATGTTACAAATTTCAGGATTTTCTTACTCTCTCATCGCTTTGACACGGGACATCACCCCTTTGAAATTTCCTATTTGTTGTTTTGGATAAAAGGAATAAAAGAAATACTTTAATGTAAAATCAAAAGCCAGTGTCAGGGTAGCGGACATCCCCCTTACACTGATCTACACAAATTTCATGATTTCAAAACAGCTTTGAATTGAGACGCTCGTGTTCTTGACAGGTTTAGAAGCCAACTAAAAATGTGTGCTGCAGAAAATCTGTTGCTCTGAAGATACATCGTATAAATATCTTTATTGCTGTGACGCCCTGAAAGGTGATTTGGTAAATGATTGCTTAGATGAGCTTCTTGAAATGATCAACTTGGCCTTTGCACCTCACACCTACATTTTACTGCTACAACTGTGAGGACTTTAACTGATGGCAAAGACCCTCTATACTGGAAAAAAAAAAGCCTTTGTACTAAAAGCATAAGCCTTTTCTAACAATGTCTTTGTTCTCTGTGATGTGGGCAAGCTGAAAATCTTCAATGTAAAGCACAAAATATGACACAAAAGTCCAGCCTTGCATTAAGGCTTTCCACCAAAGGCTCTTGCCATGGGGCATGAGAACAAAAGCTCGTACGTGCTTTACATACTGCCCTAAATGTTGAAGATAAAATTGGTTTAGGAGACAAGGACCACATCTTTTCATTGCACTATACATGAAAGTACAACGGGTCAGGGCCCGATTCTGTTTCAGCTTATTTCATTCAGTCATCTGTGTGCTGGATTCATGAATAACGTGTATGGCATAAGGATGTCTGCTGTGAAATTGATGGATTACCTTGACCCCCAGATGCTCTCCAAAATGCTAATTTGGTGGCGCAGGCTTACTGCTCAACAGATACCCTTCAATTTCACTTTGCACAAATCAGGCTCTACATTATTCATAGAGCTTAAAAATAATTCAGTTAGACTTTTTTTTGGCAGAATTTCCATCAATATGTGATTATTAGTCTACTCTGCTGCATGCTAAACACATCAACTGTTTTAGGATTACGTGAGCAGCATAATTATGAGGACGCATTTCATCAAAAGGCGTCTTATATATGTAGGATCAGTATTACGGGAGAAATTCATGCAGATTCATCTTAAAATTTTTTTTTTTTTTTTTTTGCCAAACAGGTAAACAGATTAACAGGTTGAACAGCATGTTGGCTAAAACAAACTATGAAGGAGGGACGTTACAGTTTTATTCAGTAATAATGAAGTATAACGTATCTTATGCTCTTTGGAAACTAGATTCTGAAAAAGAATCTGGAAATAAACCAACCAAAATATGACTGTTTGTTTTGGAGTTACTGAGTAAATCAATTCCAAATCAACATAATCATTATATATATATATATAGTCATCAGTCAGTCAGTCAGTATAATAAATATATATATATATATATATATATATATATATATATATATATATATATATATATATATATATATATATATATATATATATATATATAAAATCTGATCATTAAGATAAACAGTAAAGCTGCAAATTAATTTCATGACCTATACATATTTGCATTTTATGCACTAGAGATCAATTTTGTGTCGGTTTTCATCCACTAACAGGACTTACAGAATTTATATTGCATTACCTTTATTAAACGTTTTCATTGCCAATTTAAGGATTTATTTTTAACAATCATTTATTTATCAAATATTTGTGCTACCATATGTTCTCTGAGCTTAAAATTGCTTCTTAAACTGAGTGTTTTCCTGTCAAAAATGTTAAATTTTCAAAAAGATGCGTACAGTGGAGACAGGTGGAAAATTCAGCAACAATTTTCAATAATTGTGTTACTTTTTAAACTCCGATTATGAGCTACGACTTATAAGCAACAAAAATGTTGATAAAAAAAAATCATATTTGTTTAGAACCATTTCTAGAATATAATCACGGTTTTTAAATTAATAAAGTAGAAAATACTAACAATAAATGGCTTTAATCTGCATCTATCCTTACTGATACCATCCGATATCAACCCCTTAAATTATCCTGACACCTCTTTTTCATTGCTTTTCTATACCACACCAAGGGAGCGATAAAACAAATACGAAGCCTGGACCCAGTATCTATCCTTTTGCACTACAGGTCCGAAATGGTTAGATTTTATTCTGCATTTTTAACCCACTTATATTCTCTTAGTTTTGCACCTTCCATGTCTTGTATATGAATTCTTCATTTTATGTTATTTTAGTAAAGATGTTTGCATGCCTCTGTGTTTTAATCTTTGCAAAGCTGTTGGAAAACGTCATTTCTCTTGGTGATAAATGAAGTAGTATTCTACTCTATTCTGTTCACGGCATCTATTGCACATATGGAGATGTGGAATCTTTAAAATTTTCTTTTAGAAATCCTTCAAAAGATTCATAAATTCATGATTCCCTAAAAATTACAGTCCCTTTTCAATTAATTGCTTACTACCAGCTGCATTGAGTCTTTTAAACACAAGAGAGCAGAGAGGGGAGGGGGTGGGGGGCTTAGGGTGGGGTCAGGTGAGAGGAAGAAGAAGGAAAACAATACAAGGTAAGTTACAAACTTCTGCATATAGACATTCAGGCAGCAGTTAAGTCTATGCGCCAGCTACTTTGGTTAGTGGGAAAAATGGAGAGACAGGGGTTCAAACTAGGGGGTTAGAGAGGACAGCTAAAATACACAGGGCAGGACATACCAACCTTTTGAGAGAGTGGTAACTTGACCTATAATTCCAAATACAATTTAGGGAGATAGAACTTTGTGAGCAAAAATTTCGGCAAAAATGCTGAGTGGAGGAAAACTGAAGCAAAAATGTTCACATTTCAAAGCATAATCCTCATCTTCTGGATGGATGACCTCGTGTGCAGAGATGAGCTGGAGCATCCCTTTTAGTTAGAATAATGGAAAAGGGGGGGGGTCACAGATCCAAATTTGGGTGTTTTGTATGCTGGGAAAAGTCAGAGTTCATATATCCATCTCAATATAAAGTGGAAAAAAATACACTTAAGTCCAGTAATATCCAGAGCCCATCTTCATTAAGCTGGTCGCTGGTTCTGCAGCATTACTAAAAAAAAAAAAAGTCTTGCACCTTGTTTACTGAAGTCCACTTTGTTAGCACTGTGCACCACCATAGAGAAGTCAAATTCCTTTCGTACAGGGAAGAAAATCTAACCAGGTTAGATTCGTGAAGAGGTCTTGTGGAGTAATCCAGATTTTTCGTTCTTAGAAGCATTGCACTCCTCCCAACGACGGAGATGACGCAGAACAATTCTGAGCCACGTGGATGTTTATGTCCGTTTCCCGTCATCTCATTCACAAGCAAAAGAGCCTGCATGTTGTCCAAACCTGGGCTTAGTCCATGGGAAATGTAGTTCAAAAGGTGCAACTTGTTTCTCTGATTCTGTAATTGTATCCATGGTTCAGATGTAACTCCACGTTCAGAACAGAAGGCGGTAATCCACAAACATGAGGTAGGTTTATTATCTCCATTGGAAACGTAGCTTAAACTTTCCAGTCACAAGTTCCAGCATGCTTCTTTGATCTCTATGATCCAAACGTAGTCCTTGCTGATCCTCAGCAAATCTCAGTCGTTGCAAAGTTAAAAAAAAAAAAAAAAAAAATTATCTCCACAAAAATACGGCAGAAAAAAAAAAGTCTTTTGCTCACTAGTTTCTGTTGTCTCTACTGGATGCATCACCAGTAGAGGTCTCCCAGCACTCAATTTGTAATGCCCTGACTTGATATAATCCCAAATAAAAACAACAAAACAAAAAAATGAAAAAGAAAAAGAAAAAAAGAACCGAAACAGCAACCCATACCTTTTGCATGATAGCTTATTCTTCGTGTGTCTGGCCAGTGTTAATCCAACAGTGGGGGAATAAATATCCTGTGTAGGTTATCCATTTGACTCCAACCCACGAAAGAAGTGAGCACCTCCATGAGGTGCGCACGATAACTGAGAGCCGAATCAGACTAATCCAAACAATGGTGTCTTATACATGTAATGTGTGTTGGTGTCTTGATTGGTTTGTTACATGAGGAAAAATGGGTGACATTAATCCATCGAACAGGGCACGTAACTCCAGATTAGGGGAATCCCAGGGATGGCCGCTGGATCACTCTCTCATTTTCTTTCTCTCACTTTCTCCCTCTCTTTCTCTCTCCAGCAATCTCCAATAATCCTGGGAAATTTTACGATATCCAATCTTTGCCCCGTGTTTTCCGCAACTGATACATCCACCTCACAGAGATGTTTAAACTCAAAGATAATTCCCAATAGCCATTTAAACTACTGACTATTCATTCAGACAATAGATACAGTGTACAAGCATGTTCTCATTTAGGGACCATGTCAGTGTCTACCTGTAAGTATGAATCCAGGAGCTCTGGCCACACTCGGACGGACCTTAGAGGGGATCCCTACAAGATTTTATTCTTGAGCATGAACTCTTTTCCTCCTCTTTAACCCCCAAACAAGTAAATGAATAGATGGTGGAAAGATGCTTGGAGGTAAGGTGTTTACCAGAAACCACGGTTCGCCCTGCCTTCAGAGAAACTTTGTCCACTTACCCGTCTAGTCTGCGTTCATAGCGTCCATCTCTGCTGTGAAGCGACGTGGGGGCCCCATACACAGCCCCCCCTGCCGCCCTTGTGAACCCTGAAACATCCCGGCCACGAGAGCCTATAGACAGACTATCGTCCAGCCCTCTCGCTGCACTAGGAATTGTGCCTGGTTCATTGTAATCAGTGCGCAGGTCTCTGTCCCCCATCTTGTTGATAGCATTATGAGCCTTTTGAGCACTTTTAATGTCCACAAAATCCACAAAGGCTGCGACTCCACCTTCTGAACCCCGCTTGGGCAGGACCTTGACACTCTCCACCCGTCCATATCTAAAATAAAAACAAAGAAAAAGCATGGTGATCACCAGGTTTTTGCAAATATACGCCATTGGTGTTCATGGATTATAACACAAGGTGTTTGGTTCAAATTCTTTAAAAACAAAAAGATTATTAATTTTCCAAGTGGTTCAACCTCATTGTACTGAAATCCATGGTGTCAACATCAGTGCATGTGTGTGTGCAAGGGAGGGAGGTTTCGTTACTCTTGCTTTCCACCCTCAGCTTCATTCGTACAAGGCAACAGTAACCCAGCAACTAAACTTGAACCTTGGAACATTGCATGTTAATAAATGCATACATTTTCTAACAGTGGTGTGCTCTCTTAGAGGTAAAGGCTCTTGTAAGAATAACCCTACAGCAGCTGGAAGATGCACAGAAGAGGGCTGAGCTGTTTAGAAATGGCTTTGATTTAGTGTTTTTTTTTAAAGAAGAAAATAAGAAAATCATTCCCCCTTCTCTCACTCGCATCCTAGTTTCCTTTACGTAACTATAAATGCCAAAATGTCTCATTAAGTGATGATTTACATGGCAAATAGAAAGACACAAAATTTACGAGCTAATGGAATTACAAAATTCGCCATCATCTTCCTGCTCTGAGTCCTGCCGGAAAAAAGGGGGTGGTGGTGGAGGCAGTTGGGGGGGGGGGCCTCGGGAGTGCGTTTTTGCTGTTTGAGAAGGACAGTAGGGTGCCCATAAATTTATTGGCATGCCAGTTCCCAACACTGAACAGCCCCCGACGCCATTTTAGAAAAGCTGTTCACACTGCTTACTCATTCTGCCGTCCCCCATCTTCAATGACTTCTATCACACATTGGGCTGTCATGCACCTGCACACTCCGACTACCACTGGGTTAACGCTGGAGCTGAGGTAGCACGCTAAAGGGGGGAGGGGGGAGGGAGGGGGGTTGCGAGCAGTTTTCCTCCCCTTCTGCTTTTAGAATATAAAGCTGCCAGTCACCATCCCCCCCAAAACATTAACGTTACGCACATCACACCATGGGATTATGTAAATAAAACGTATGTAGCTCATTATTTCGCGTTCTGTACGGCTGCATGAATCAGACACGAACCTCCTTCGTTCTTTCTCTCTCTTTCTTTTTGTGGTTTGCTGTCAGCATCAGCCCCTTGTAAATAATAGGACATGAAAGCGCCACATTAATATCGTCTTATAGTTCATGCATTCATATGTTTTAGGGCAGGTTTTGCCTCAGATGGCGGGTTCTGTTCAAGATTAGGCTACATAAAGATTTTCTAAAACCTTACGTCTGATTTGGCGACGCTATTTAAGTAAAGGAAAATGCAGTGTAGGTAGACTTGAGTGGCTTTTGGGCAGTCTGGTCTCCGGCACATTTGAGCGGAGGAGCGGGCTGCTATTTCCTTGACAGCCGAGGTAGAGGGAGAGAGAGGAAGGGGGGGGCGCGCAGACAACCGTGATAGCCACACACACGCTCACACGTACACAAACCTACACACATACACACAACATAGCCTATTTACATTTTCTTCAGTCCAAGGAAGACAACAAAGAGCTAAAAGCTCTTAAATTGGTCTGCCCCAGCAGCCCAAAACAAACGGATGCAGCTTAGTGGGGAATGTCGTAGGCTACATTAAAATAGAGATGTGCAGAGGCTTTTTTTTCCCCTTTTCCTTTTTCTTTATAGGCCTACTTAATTCAGATCCCGCTGCAGGCTGTGCAAGTCAGCAGCTGCGGGAAGCAACGCGGTTTTAATGTGGCACAGACAACCATTTTCTGCGCTCTCAGGCGCACAGAGTAAACACAAGTAGCTGCTACAGCGGAACAATGTTGCACATCAGCCCGTTCAATCACAGCCAGTTTGCAACAATGCTGCGGCGTGGACGGCGGCGTGATGTCGCGTCACCTTTGAAGGGTTTGTTGATTTTAGTGTTAGATTATTTATTTATTTGTCTAGGGGTGGTGTATCTGGTTTTACAAACAGCTTCATTACATTTCAATAGATGAGTGCACAGTATGCTGATTAACCATAGGCTACTTTGTGCAGGGCTCTGATTGGAAGCAGTGACCTGACAAACTCAAGAGTCAAGTCTCACTCAGACACTAGAAGCACACCGCAAAACACTTAATTTCTGACAAAAAAGGTACAAGCTAAATGTGTTGTCTGTGTATGAAACGAAACGAGGAAGGAAAACTCGCCAGGTAGACTCAACTTTGTTTACATTGCTGTTAATGTCTACGCGAGGTGGTGTTTTCTTTATGGTGATCCAAAGGTAGGCTGGCTTTAAGTCAGTTGCTTACCTGGTAAGAAAAATGTGCAACCATTCGACATGAAGGCACGAGTTATAAGTTATCAAGCAAGCAAGCGTTAACCGTGGCAAAATCGTAAAACCATATGTTCGCAAGCTGGCTGGTTGAGCCGTGCAAGCCGTTTTTTTCCCCCTTCCTTTTTTTTATTTAAAAAAAGCGTCAGCTCAAATGCAGCACACAGTGTTGCTTATGGAGAGCTGACAGCACAGTTGCCAAATGGGACTTTGCTACAGGGGAACCTCCTGCTTCATCCCGACTTCACTAAAATGTGACACAACAGAGACAGGGAGATGCTGGTCGCTCACTCGTCGTTACATTTCAAAAACACAGAGAGACACACATCTCTCAATAGTGGTTCTACTCACCGCTTGAAGTGCTCAATAATTTTCTCCTCTCGTACATTTTCGGGTAAATTTCCCACCCATAAATGTCTGGTTTCCCGGACCATACTGTGTGCTCCTGCTCCCCGATCATACAGATGAGTTTGCTATGTCAGTTTCTCCCCGTGCAAAATACAAAAGATCTGCAAAATAAAACGCTGGACAACGAAAACGATACTTGGCGCAAATCATTGAATGGTCGTTGTGACCCAATGTAAACCATTTGGTTGGATCCCCGCACGCTGTTTGATACTCTTCACTGTTAAAGCGCGATCTTGCACCTCCTCGTGAACGCGCTCCGGTCTGTTCCCGTGACTAGGCGCGTCCCTGACACCATGCGACCTTTGGGTGTCGAAAGAAAGCATGTAGCTTCCTAAAAAGATGCAGCAACTTCGTTCGTAATGAGAGGCACACCGCGCAGGCGTGGCTTTGTGTGTGAACTTCTTTTTTTCCCTCCCCGATGAGATAGTCCTCCAGCCGTGCGCATGCGTGAGAAAACCCCTGGTTGAATGGTGGTGCTTTGACATCTGAGAAGCTTTGACTCACTGGAGGATCCCATCACTGCCACTTAACTACAGCAAGGTGAGGCAGTTTGTATATATTTACAACAAATGGGTCCCAAGTATAATATTCACAGTGTTTTAATAATAAAAATGGCCACACGTAGAGCAGAGAATAGACACTACCCCAACATTATCAGCTGAGACACTGAAAAAGTAAACTGCACTTAAAAGTTCGACCAAAGACAGGATGGGTTCATGCCAGACCAGAACTGGAGGTTTTAAAATGACTATTACTGATGAGCAGTCTGATTCCTTCATTTGCCCTGAAGCTGCACATTTATAAGTTGTCCCCTCCACTCAAGCCAAGACTATAAAGTCTGTGTTGAAGATTTAAACTGATTAAGCGAGGACTTGCATGCAGGAAACTGGAAGCAACTGAAGGAGACTCAGATTGCTAATGATGATATCCTGAAACAAATACAGATTTGACCACAATAGCCTGTCGGTATACTGTAATTTAAGAAGAAACTAGGCATCTGACGCCATATTTAACTTTGTTTTCAGGTATCACAAAGTCTTACCCTTGACATGAAATTTTGCTGAGTCACTGGTCGTTTTTAGAGAGAAGACATTCATGTTGGTTAATCTATAAATGCAGGAATGGATCTTTAACCCTTTAGATGGAAGAAAAAGGGAGAAAAAAGTCAGAAACACTTTAGGCAGACACCTCTCCAAATGTATCATGTTAACAGCCATATTCAGTCTAGCTCTGCTCACATTTACTCATTCACACAGACAAAACAGAGGCGGCGAGCGCCTTCTCAATATGTGTTTTCAAATGACACATCAGTGTTGTGGGATCAGAGGCATGACAACAGAGTCGGTGCCCAGTTTGGCGTTTCTGTTTTGACAGCTCTCCGTCACACACACAAGACTTTTCCAGCTCCACACCTTACAAACCGAAATGTGTAGTAAGGGTTGGTTTGGTTGTGTAGGTATAGGGTCATCACGACAGCAGCCAGTGGGCGTAGTAGTTCACCATTCTCATGTTTAGTGTTTTGTTAACCATAAAGGCTCCTGGCTGGTGACTAATTCAATTTCATGTTTATGTTGCATTAGAAATTGTACACATGTCTATGTAACGTAACGACTAAGAGATAGAGGGAAAGACAAGAATATTTTTTCTTATTCTGGCTTTTTCTAATCCCCTTCCCAGATTTATGCCAAAGCCAACTTTAAATATTTTTTTCTCTTGCTGTTTTCATTGATCGTCCAACTCAACAACAGCACATTACATTATGGAGTTACGCAATGGTCTCCAACACCTAATCAAAAACATAAAATGTGGAGTGTTTCTTCCCTTTAGTGTGTGAGCTTTGAGAATCTGACAAACATTAACACTTTCACCCTCTTACTTTCAGTTGTGTTATTTAGTTACAGTAATCAGCTATGTATTGAATAATTACCCTAACCTTAAAACTAAAAAGGTCACAAACCAATATGGTGCACAGATGTAGGGTACATTTGTAAATATATGAGAAAGCCCTTTTTTAATTTACTTGAGCTAAAATTACAAATATCCCACGTCTGTTATCTGACTTTATTTTTTCATTGCATTGTTGCTCTGTTAAGCTCATAGGCACTAGCAGCTCTCAAATGAAAAGCTTATATGATTTTAGAAATACAAATAAATACACAAACCTTTCCCATTTTAGCCCAGTGTTATAAAGCACATTTAAAACAAGTGATTGAGTTTGACTGTTTTGTTTTGCATGCTGTACATGGTATTTTGCAAGACAAATAAAACTAAGAGGAAGCTCTTAAGTCAAGAACTTTGACCTGGTCTGTCCTCTGCTTTAAGCTAATGAGTAACATGAAACAATTGTCTATGTCCAAAGGTCCAAGATTGCAGTGATGATAAGAACCGATGAGAAGTGAATTTAAAAAGCATGGTTTGATGCATTTTTCCTTGTAAGATGGTGCCTGTTAATGACATTTGGTATGCTCAGTGCGCACATAAATTAAATATGACAAGACTGCACCAGTGGTTAGGTTTTTTGTTGGTTTTTTTATGGCTGAGTTAAGGTATTTTTGTCATTTTATTCACTCCTCTAAGCATTTTGTCAAGAATTTATTCTGAAGATGAATGCATTATATTTTAAAATGTAGTAAATAGTTAAGAGAAGCTCTGTTTCTAAGGTACAGCATCAGTCTGCTTTTGTTACTATATTAAGCACGTCGATTAAAAACAGAAGTGCGCTTGCGTTGAGATGCTGGTAACAAGGGACACGCAAAACAGATATGCGCATGCGCATCAATTGCCTATCAGATGAGGACAGAACAGTCTGGAAATCTCCAGAGGAGGCGTGAAGAAGCGCCCAGTCACTCCAGCATCTTCACCGAAATCGGTTGCTCATGGAGAACGTCCTCCTCATGTCGACCGAACCCGTCCTGATGTGGAACTTTATTCTATTAAAAAACAATTAAACCCATGGGAGTACAATTTCCTATTTTGGTGGATCGACTAGACACCAAAACTAAATTTCATCATCCGTGATTTTCAGACTTGGATTACTATGGAAACTGGACCATCAGGCTTAATGTGCTCCCCCTGTAATTTTTGGTGAAGGAATGCCTGGAATGATTATAACAAAAACCCTCTCTTGGAATATGTTTGTAGCTCTCCTCAGCTCAAAATAAAGACACGTCTATTGGGCATTACACCGGAGTCAATTGTGGATTTAATTCGATGTGGGTGTCACAGAACTTAAAAAATGTCGCAAGAAGTCAGGCTCCATTGTTGGGTAACGTTACTGAGATAACGTAGCAAAAAGACAACGACGCCTCATAACTGCCTGTGTGGTGATAAAGGAAAAAAAGATCGAGTCTGGCGACCAAAATAACACTTAAATGTTGATAACCGGCGTTTCGTGAGTGCCTTCGTCGACTCACAGTCAACGAAGTCACTGGTAGCCTAGCCCTTCCTTTGTCTTACGCCATTTTGTGAGACTTTGCAGCAGTAACGATGTTGTCAGCCATTTTGCTTTTTCTTTTCAAGCAGCCAGACTTTGGTAACACACACGCAAAAAAAAAAAAAAAAGGTTTCCCTCATGCAGACCAATGGTTGACAACAATTACACAGAAAGAGATGCGCGTATACTTTTTAATCTGTTTAGTTTAATGGATGTTTGTGACTATACTGGTTATGGGAATTCAGGGACTGTTATCACTGAACTGATGAATATGAATTTTAATATGTTAAAGAATTAATAATGTATGATGATCCCGAGGAAATACATGCTTCTTTCTGTTCACAACAAATGATCATTTTGCTTCTAAGTCTTGATAACTTTCATTACAGTTTAATACTTTTGTAGCCTTTAAGGGTAAAAATAGATTAGTAAACTGATTGGAAATGAAGGTTAATAAAAAAGGGGTTTTCTGCTATTTTTTGCGTTCCTTATAATAATGAGACAGTGGTGATTTGATTTATAATAAAATATTTATTCTCCTTTTTAAAAAAATAACAAAAAGCTTACTTTTTTTTCCTTAACTCGTAAGTACAACAGGGAGGATATGATCCTTAGCTGCAAAATATTCAGAAGAATGCATTGTCCAACTGTGTTAATGTTAATGAAATCACAATCAAGAATTTTTTTTAAAGAAAATATTAAGTCACTGCTGACTCAAACAATGAAGCATCTAAAAATCAAACAAGGTGGCCCAGAATGAATGTTAGCACAGCAGAAAGAGTCCTGTTTTGTTCCCACAGTTATTGAAACAAACAAAAGAGCAATTCAGAATTTTTTTAATGAATACACATAACAAAACAATAATTCGATATTTCCTAAATATGTCTTCCACTGATCTGTGCCATGCTAGCTGTGATGCACCTTCTGATGCGTTCGTGGTCTTTGTCGACGCTCTCTCTTTACATAGTCTGTATAATCCTCTTCATCCTGCATGCACACAACAGACATGACAGATGAAATCATGTAATATGCAGTGATAACAGCTGTTTTCTCAAGCTGCTGGCCAGGAGGAGCACATCTAAGAGAGTATGGCAGAATAATATGTGACTGCTCTGTCTGAAATACAGAATGTAAAAAATATTAATGCCAAAAATATGTTGGGGGACATTTGGTGGTTTTAATGAGCTGATTTCAAATATTCACATTGAATTTATCTCCCTTAAACATAATCTCTGTACATTTATTTGTCAAAAAAAATTCCAACTCTGTTTAAACAAAAATGAATAAATGTTTTTAAGTGATTTGCATTATCTAAAAATATTTGAAACCCTTGACATTCAAGCATTGACAGGATATGTAGGGTGCGTTTTCTGAATCAGAGATTGCTTTGACCTGAATCTGTCTTGGGGGGGTCCTAAACCGTCCCCCATCTGGGATACAAGTTTGAGAAGTTTAGCCTAATTTTCGGACCCAGTTAAATGAACACATAGATAATCTGGCCCAGTTAATTGGTCCCGATGGGTAGAATATGTTTTTGGCCTTGAGTGCTGCTTTCGGAGACTCACTGACCTGTGAGGATGCTGCTTCCAGCAAATCCTTGGTGGGGATTAAACAGCTGGCCTCACCCAGAAAGCACATTAGGATGTGGAGCACGTCAGCCCAGCGTCCCACAGTCAGCATCAGGACCATTAAACCCCCGAGACGCACCACCACTGTGTTGAGGACAGCCTGACTGCTTGGCAGACGATGCTGCTCCTCTGCATGAGCAATAAATCAGAGCAGCGTTAGGTGAAAATAAACAGTGATGGACAGGTCTGCACAGCCAGAACATCACTGATGATACATTTTGAGATGTGATCACACCACCATACCTTTTAAAGGCAATGATCTGATGAGCTCTGTCCCATAAAAGTTAGCATAACTGTTATATTTTTACATGTTCCTCACCCTGCATGTACACCACCAACAGTGTGTAGCAGATGGTCAGGGGTGTCCAAAACCTGAGGGCCTCCGTTGCAGATAGAAACTGTTGGTTAATGATTGATACAGCTGCTAGCGCAGCCACAAAGAAGGTGATTATCATAGTCCTGCACAGCATGGGCAATAGATAGCAGCCTGATGTGAGGAGGCTGATGCAAATGCCGCAGTAGCCCTTCGAGCTGTGGAGTTTATAGAGAGCAGTGACATGATGCAGGAGGCCGGTGGCCTGCCTCGCCAGGAACCAGCTGAGTGCTGCTGCCAGGAGCAAGCATAGCCAGCGCTGGGATGCCCCCTCATGGAGAAAGTGCAAACTACAGCTCAGGGCACAGCCCAGAGAGAACTGGCTTTGCACTAACAGCTGCTTAAGAAAATTCCCGGTTTCCTGGGGAATAAAAGAAAGATATGATGAATCAGTCAACGCAGAGGATGAGCTGTTTGTTACGATGCATATTATGTCAGCCCAGTGTTTCCCTCCTGGCTGTTGTTCTTTAGATACAGCACGGGCAAAAAATGTAGACATACTTCCATTAAAGAAATGCAAAATTCACATAGTGATTCAAATAACAAGAAACTGAAAAATGTAATGGTAAATAAAAAAAAATGTTAGATTATGATTTAGTAAAATAAATAGGGATGCACGATAATCGTTTATTAAAACCGATAACCAATACCGACAGCACACATAAATAACTAATAATACCAAGTCAAAAATTCTAACTGTATGGGATAGCTTGTGTCTAAAATAAGAAGGGAACGTGGTTTGAAAGCAGCTTGGGGGTCTCCCCTGTGAAGCAGCAGCTTTCTTTCCCCAATATCAGTATCTCAGCGCAATTTTCAACTTCTGCATGTCCGATCTTAAAAATTCGTGTGTGGGTATAAATTATCGGGGCAAGTCGTCACGATATCGGACTTATCAGAATGACATAATAATTATGTTATTGGCCCAATAATTATCGTGCATCCCTAAAAATGAAACATTGATTTTGAATTGTGGTTATATATAATGATAATTTTTTAAAAAGCAAACAAAACCGTTCTATGTTGGTATTGTATTTTAGTGATGAATAAGTTTTCTTCTGTCAGTTGATTTTTTTAATTTCTTTTTTTAACACTAGGTAAGAACTCTTTTAGGAGGTTTTTTTTTTTTTGTTTTTATTTTAATCTCACCTGCACAATTTGTTTTTGTGTTTTTGATATTTTTATACATTGTTCATATACTGTGCAAATAAATAAATAAAACTCCAAAAAGAAATGTTTTATGAATTGTTTAAATTAATTGTTTTTTTTTATTTGCTTGTTTTTTATATTTTTGTTGAACCACAATTTAAAATCAATGTCATGATTTTGTCTTTTTTTATTATTATGATAGTAGTAGTAGTAGTAGTATTTATTTTGCCAATTTCAACTTATTTTAACTGACAGCTGATTTTTTCTGTCTTTGATAGAAGTGTGTCTAAACTTTCGGCCCATACTGCATATGCATCTGAGGGCCAGAACAAGCAAAAGTGCTTCACGCCCACACGTACAGCTCATGTGAGTTCAACGTTGTGAGTTAAAGACTGAATATGGAATACGGATAGAACAGCGACATCGCATGTGTCTAGGATGTAGTTGCAACGGCAGAAAAACGACTCCAGCCGCTGGGTTGCCAGGCTCGCCGCCGTTAGACAAGTTTCCAACAGCCTGTAAGCCACGTTAGCAAACAAGTTAGCTTATGGATCCAGGAGGAAAGTCGCCATTTTGTTTCGATGCCGTGGAAAACGTTTATGTGGGTCCATCTAGTGTAGTATTCACCTAAATTTAGTCTAGTTTTCCTCTTCTCAGGTCACTCCTCTTCTGAGAGGGATAACAATATCTCCAGGGCTCTGAAGCAGCTGCTTGACTTGCTGATGCCACTGTTTCCCCCTGTACCAGCCTAACTGTGCCCAACATACTGTTGCCACACAGATGTATTTGGCAACCCGCAATGGCGGCGTGTATTGACTTGTAGATGTAAACATAGTGCCATTGTTAAACCCGTTAAAATTTATTTTATATTTATTTTCAGGCTAAATATAATTTTTTTTTAGGAAATGTTTTACTTTCATTCTGCACCACTCCAAATGACTCGTGGAGGTTTTTTTTTTTTTTTTTTTTAAGAAATATAGCTTTTAATAAAAATGTTCCATATTCAACCTTTAAAGGGACTTGAGACAAGATTAAGAAACGAAACTCGCAACTGCCGCGACTGGCGCTTCAGGTAACTGCAGCCACGAGCCAAGCTGTCACGGGAGCGTGCACAAACTGAAGCTATAATGTTGTTTACTCACCTTTTTCTCCGTAGTTACACTTTTTAGTGTCTTTCAGTTGATCTGGATCGTTTGCTGACGGCAGAATAATCCATAACTATCGCTTACAGTGTTTGAATTTACTGCGACCGGCTTCGTCCTATATCAAAACAGCGGATGTAGCGTCGTGTGACGTCATGTCCGCATGGCAGAGTTGGAAAACTATAATGTTGTTTACTAAGCTTTTTCTTCGTACTTACAATTTTTAGTGGTCTTTCAGTTGATCTAGATCGTATTCTGACGGCAGAAGAATCCATAACTATCGCTTACAGTGTTTTTATTTAACGTGACCGTCTTTTTCCTGCATCAAAACTGCGGATGTAGCGTCATTTGACGTCACATCCGCAGGGCAGTGCGGGAAATTCGGACACCGAATTGCAGCGCATTTTGCAGCACACAGCCTGTTCAAGGCAACGGAGAGAAACGTGGGTGGAAACGTTATTTTTGGTATTTAGCGCTTCATCACCCATTAGTATGAAAAAAAGGGACATTCATGTTTGGTTTTTTTCAAATTCCTGCCTCAAGTCCCTTTAATATCCATTTATATTACAACTTTCTCACCGGTCCTGCTGTAACCAATCCAGAAATGGCCCGGAGGGAAAATTCTAGTACCACCAAGGAAGCCACACGGTAGCCCACTACAGCCAGTAGCCCAGTCACTAAGACAAAATGGAGCATCCCAGCAAGTCCAACTTTCGTCTTCACTTGGTGGCTGGTCGTCTTTTCGTTCTCACTTGAGTTTCCTTTAGCATTTTTTACATTCCAGCTGTGATTCACAGAAAAAAGAGACAAATCATATCTCCACAAGAATGATTTAACAAAGGGATCCTCAAGCACACACTTTGTGTATCAATGGGAAATTTCCTCACCTGTCCTCTAGTAATATGTGCACTCTTAACAGAGAACACAACACAGAGATCCCACATGCCCCCACCAGCCCTACAGATCACACAACACAGAATATTCATCATAAACTCCAGCTGTTTACACAGTTAAGAGACAGTTTGCACGTTGACGTCAGAGGAAAATGCAAATGAGGAACTTACCTTGAAGGAAACCATGCAGCGGATTTGTATCCAGAATCAGCCACTCTGGTAGGAAGTAGGAAGTGGGAAGAAACGACGTGATAAAGGAAAACATAGTTCCACCTTTAAAAGAATTCAATACGAGTGTGGCTAAACTCAATTAAGCCATCACAAAGTCCAGATTCCTGTTTTGTGTTTCTGTTAAAGATCGAATTTCAGTCATGTGGAGTAGTTCATCTGTTTATTTCAGCCTTGAGCTTTGCTCATCCAGAAGTCCGTTCTTTGTCTCGGACCAAAGGTCATCTGAGCGTTGGTGAAGCAGTTTGAGTCGGAACAAGATAGTGGAGGTTATTGCACCATGACAATAACTCACACTCTCCATAAGGCTTCACTTTCCTCGCTAGTGGTCTGCTAGCTACAGGAAACTGCTCTGACTGGGACACAATGCTTATGAAAAATCAAACTTCATCTCAAGCTTGATTTACAAGTAAGGTTTATTTAAATAAGTTAAAATCTTAAGGGGAAATTATTTCAGTTTCCGAATATATACATGAATATGGTGCTTTGTGTTAAAACAAAAGAAGAGTTGCAGAGTTAAAATGAACAATATTAGGCAGGCATAGAAAGGATTAGATGGTGTCTCAAATGAAAGCCTTTGGGATGAAGTGAGGAGAGAAATGTTTCTGAATATAAACGATATGTTTATTTGCTTGGACACCAAACAGAATCAAAAGTAAAAGCTGTATTGGATGGCAGCATCAGCAGCTTTATGCAAATAAAATGATGCTTATCAGGACAAAAGGCTAAAGAAGGGACACGGTGAAAGTTTCCTGTGAGCTCCTGAGTTCCTGGAGTCGTGTTTAATAACTTTTGTGTAACTGAGTTCACATGTAAACCAAGTAGTGACTTATTATACAGACATAAATATAAGCAGCCGAGACTCTTGAATTCTTTACTTGTTCAATAGAAAGGTGGGTGTTGTTGCTCAGGCAAAACACACATCTTTCTGTCAGACATCGAGTCATTAAAATGATATTTGTGGTGTTTGATGTGTATAAACTATTGTGAAACTGGGGACTGCAGGAGTTGGACTGGCTTTTATCAACAAGGAGTCACACAAAGAGGTGTAAAACAACAACTGGATGGGGAGTAATGGATTTATGACAGGCTGACCTGAGCGAACATGTGAACTATGGCCGAGGTTTCATGCAGAGCAGCAGATATGACTGTCAGTGGTGGATTTAACAGTGCTGAGCCGAACGCCGAGTTTCTGGCTTACAGGTGAGGACTGACTTTCACTTAAGTGACAACATAGGAGTAAAATTATTCCTTCAGTATGATCAGTTGAGCTTATTTGTTCAATTTTTATATATAAAGTCAAATAAAAAAATGTAAGTGTATTATTAAGAAGTACAAGTAGATGATTAATGCTGCACTAAGTAGAAGATGCCTAAAGGTTTCAGGGAACTGACTGTTAACAAGATGTCTTGTAATCCTTTATGTACATGCTTTGCTACACGCTGAAAACTGAATCTTTACCGTGTCAGGATAGAGTTCATGCGTTCAGGCTGAACAGTGAGCACAACTGTTTTGCATTTCTTCTGGGAAGAAGAGAAAAGCTCTGTCATGGACTCCAGCAGTGGCCGCAGCGTGCACTACGATCGCTGGAACGAGGACATCAATGTGAACGTGGATGCTTCACAGTCTGCTAAGAGGAGGTGAAACTCGTGGACATGAAAGGATTTTAATTTAGCTGGCAAATGCAGAATGTTTTTGTGTAGTTGTTTAAAGCTCCATCTTACTTTAAATGCAATTTAATTGTAAAAGAAAAAGTTAGACTGAACATTTAATAAACAGAATAATGTGTATGATATTAATTCCACATTCCAAATAGTTTTCAGTTAATATTGTAATCCCAAAAGCTCTTGGCTACAGTAAAAATCAGATTATTCCAGCCAATATTGGGGATTTACTACAAAGTACAATGCAGTTTTATCTAGGAATGCACCATATAATTGGCCCCCTATTGGTATCAACCTATATCGGCCTTAAAACTGAGCATCAGATATCGGCCTCCCCACCGATATTTAACAAATATTTAACCAATAGTCTGCTGTTTCTAAAGTCCAACAAACCCCCCAAAACTTCCTCTTCTTCTTCAAAAACTTTTTTTTTTTACAGACTTTAAAACTACTAAAGACTAGAGGTGGGAAAAAATATTGATACACTGAAATATCGCAATATTTTCATATGCTGATATCATATTGACATTTGAAACTGCGGTATCCATCTATTTTACTAACAAAATCTCACGATATTTCATCATTCTGTTACGAAATCTCGTGAGAATTCACCAAAAATTTGCGATATTTTCATATGCTGATATATTGACATTGAAAAATGCGGTATCCATCTATTTTACTAGCAAAATCTTGTGATATTTCAACGTTCTGTTACAAAATCTTGCGAGAATTCACAAAATATTGTGAAATTTTGTAACAGAACGATGAAATCTTGCGAGATTTTGTATGTAAAATAGATCGATGCCGATTTTTAAATATCAATTTGATATCGGCATATGAAAAAATCTTGATATTTCGGTGTATCAACTTTTTTTTCCACCCTTATTTTCCAAAGCATTGAAAACGGATAACAAAACTGCTATTTGCAATGACTGCTTATTTTTTTCATCTTTAATATTGGTATAGATATCGGTTATCAGCCACATGAGTTTTAGAATATCGGCATATCGGATATCGGCCAAAATTCCAATATCATGCATCCCTCGTTTTATCGGTCCTGGTCCATCTTGTTTTTATTTTCCCAAGCCGGTCTTATTATGCACCTTGTGGGTGAAGAAAATATAACCTGATCAACCTGCCATTGTTCCTCTATGGAAACTCCCACATGCCAAACAGAAGCAGGTCAGATCAGCATCATTGTGTGGTTACTGACGCTCATCGAGCTGGTGTCAGCTGAGTGACGGCAGCATTTATACAGCACAGAGTAAATTCTGTGTTGCCTCTCTCGGGCAGATCACTCCTCCTTTGTCCCATTTAAGGGTCATAAGACCTCCATATTCCACTTTCTTAACACACTGCAGTTTCAGATGCTTTTGACAAAAAGAGGATTTTTACCCAAAATTCAACTCAGTTTTTTTGCATATTCGCCTGTAAATCTACCATATGACTCCTACAGTGCTGTTGCTAAGTAACGGTCAACACTACCTTACTACATACAATAAAAACTCATGACTGCTTGACATGTCCCTCCCTTTCTTTTTCATTTACAGGATCTACAACAGAGTGTGTTTCGGCAGCACGGGCATAGCAGTGAAGATATCAGGAGCTGTAGCCGCACTGGTGTCACTTTACGTCTTAGGATATATGACAGGATACTACATCCATAGGTGTTTATAGAAGAAACCAGGACAAAAGGAAACGTTTCAGCATTGTAGATATGTTTTTGATAAGTTGACTGGAAATGTTTTTATTTATTTCAGAAATGACACAAATTCAGTATTCTTACCTTTAATCTTACCTTTAATTTGGAGGTTTGTAAAATTGCAATCTATTAAATGAATGTGAATTATGAAACTGTGCATGGCTGCTTTGTTTCTTCAACAGGGAACAAACTTCAGATTATGCTTGTGGCATGGCAGAGATGGGTCACTTTACTTTTTACAGATACTGCATCATCATTGTTTGTTGTGATCTGTCTGCTGCAGCAGAAAAGAGACATTTTGACTTGGTCGGGTACAGATTTAGCTGATTTTGCACTCATATAAAAGTTAATAGATGACTGAGTAAATTCAATGTCTGCAGCAGCTGGTTTTTCAGTGTGTCCTCCAGCATTAGTTTCAATCATCCAGACCTGCTGCTCTTGTTTGGACCTGGTTCATTCTACACGTTCTGAACAGCTGTATGTAAATACTTCAATCTGCAGCTTCAGCAGTTTGCTTCTGTTTGAAAAGCAGATGTACATGAATCATTTATCAGAACAAAATCTCCAAAGATCCAGTGTCAGCATGTAGGGTTGTTTTTCTTATCAAGGTAAAAAAAGAAAAATGATGCTTCCATATGGGGCTGCAGCATTAACAAGAGCAGTGTCACTTAGTAAAACTAAAATCAAAAGTTGCATGAATGTTCATTTTTTTGCAATAATAAAGATGAAAATTCCTCATCAACTCACACTGCAAATATAATTTGCTCTTAATAAATCTCTGGTGTGTCCAAACTGGTGACTTAACTGAATCTAAATAATTAACCTGCTTTTTTTTTTTTTTTTTTTTTGTTATACTTGTATGATCCCCGAGGGGAAATTAGGGCTCTGCATTTTACCCATCTCTGTACTGTGAGTATCAGAGAGCAGTGGGCTGCTACTTAAAGCGCCCGGGGAGCAGTTGGTGGGGGGTTAAGGACCTTGCTCAGGGGTCCACAGTGGTACACCCAGGAATCGTGTCAGGGAATAGAACCCAGGTCCTCCGCGCCCAAGCCCACGACGCTACCTGATGCTACCACTAATTATTAAAGATGCACCGTGAATTTGTGACCACTATGGGCACTACACCGGTAACTTCCCACAGGCACCACAATGGTCACAAAATTAAACAGTCTCCATCCATGTCATCCACTTTGACCTGCTGATTTGAAGTCATTGAACCATGTTTGGTTTTTGAGGATGCACTCAGAGCACTGACATGAGTCAAGTGCTGTATATTGACCCCAGAAATCATCTGTTATTACTTACATCAATAATAATATTATACTGTAATACAGTATATTATAATAATTGGGTGATATTTGGGTCAAAAGTTACACAATAACCCTTTAATTCAAACATAGTTAAAAGTATCAAACATGGATGTACAATATTGCACTTTTGCTGAAGTCTGATATACCTCCAGATAATTTTAAACAATGGCTTATGATCATAAAGTTTTTTCTGTAATGGATTCTGTAATTGAGATTTTGTTTCTATTCTTGTTATGATCCCTCAAAGATAGAGTAATTTGTAAAAGAAAAAACAAACAAACAAAAAAAACTGGTAATAACTGAAATTTTAATACATTATAATTTAGTAAATGAAAACATTGATTTTGTACTATGGTTTTAAGAAATAAATTTTAAAAAAAGAAGAAGCTGTCCCAGACAAATTAGAGCACCTTGCTCCTGAACAGTGGGCCAAAATACCTGTCAACAGGTGCAGAAGTCTTTTTGAACAGAACAGAAAACATCTGATTGTTGCTCAACAAAATTAAGGTTTGGAGCCCCATTGTGATTTGTTTGCTTGTTTTATTTTTTGTGTGTTTGTTTTTAATATTTCTTTCAAACCACAATTCAAAACTCATTTCATGATTTTCAATTTTTTTTTTTATTTATTGTTACTTTTGTCAATTTCATCTTATTTTGCTAAAAGCTGATTTTTTTTTCTTCTTTAATTTGAGGGTATGAATAATTTTGAGGACTGCATACTGTATATATAATTTGACGCCAATATTATTATTTAAGGTATTAATTGGGCCAAAATCAGCATCAGATTATAAACCAAACAAGCCAAAAAACATCATCTGAGGTCAGATCGTTTTGAGGAAAAGTGTCAGAAAGCCCACCAACCTATTCCTACCGATGTTAGATCACTTCTTACAACAATGAGCTGTGTTTTTGAATGCAGCAGCTGATTTAGCTGCTGCATTCTGTCTTTCATTGTGTGTCAAATGTTTTGATGTTTTACTCTATAGGGAGGCCAATTAAGCATCTGGACTCCCTATGCAGAGCCATGCTGTCGTAGCATATATGCAGAATATGGTTTAGTATTGTCTTTCTAAAATAATGGAGGTATTCCTGAAAAAGGGGAGTCCTACTGGCAGCATCTGTTGCTCCAAACCCATTTACAGTATTTGATTCAGCATAGCTGTGCCAGTTTGCCCATCACATCCAAAAAGCCATATGGTGCCTTTCTCATTTTGTCCATCATTTCTACTGTCGCAGATCTTTTTATTTATACACTTTTCTCTTTGTATTGTTGTGTTAACTCCTAATTTTTTTTTTAATGCAAAGAAAAAACTATATTCTTTGTGAATGATTTGTAGCAGCCGTGTTTTAATTGCCACAGGCCATAATGACCTTGTAAGTCAACTGGCAGCATGTTAGGTCATCAAGACTAACTAAGAGAGATCATATTTCTCCAATTTTATCTTTTTTTCATTGATTCTGTTAAGGGGATGCACCGCAAGTGAAAACCTTGTTTTTCACCACCTGGTCAATTTTGAGATTTTTTTTTTTTCCCTCCTTCAACATGCTTTCTTTCAGACTGGTGTAAAAGTCTTTTTCCTTAATGATGTCATCTCAACCAAACTTGATTTTTTCCAGCTCCTGAATCTGATTGGATCTGATGTCTGTAAATAGTGTTATAGAACAAAAATGTGTGGAATTTTACAATACAAAACTTTGAAGGCTGTTTTCTCAAAATGATTTTTTTCTCTTAATCCGGGAAAAAAAATCTACACTTCAGGAGCACTTACAGAAACCAGACTTTTAAGTTTTGCTCCTGACTGTATTCTTAAAGTTTTTAAAGAAGGATTTTTTTTTTCGATATCTCATTCACAGCCTGATTTATAGAACATTTCCTCCCAAAAATATGCCAAAAAATTGGTTTTTTCTTGTTGACAGTATATTCTAAATTGTGAAATGATCTATAGAGATATATAAAACCTCTCTGTAAAAAATTTTGACTTTAATATGTGAACAAAATTCAAAAGGAACTTTGAACCTGGTTAAATCCAGTGTTGAGATTTTTTTTCCTAGAAATGTATGCAAATTAGCGCATTTTTGGCTATATAACACCTAATTTGCACATTTAAATATGAAATTTGAGAAAATTTGCAATACGCAAAATGATAGCCTTAATGTGAGGAATAAACCAGGAAAGTTTCATGGTGATACCAGTTAGTTAAATTTTTGACCCTATTTGCCTGTAGTGTCTCGCCTTCATCTACAATAGATTTGACAATGATTTACTCACATATAAATCTCTTAAAAATCAACTTCTGTTGTATCTTTGAGATTTCATAGTTGGAAAGTAAAAAAAAATTATGAAGCACTTTCACAGATAAAAATCACTAAGTGCTGTACATAAAAGGGGCTCCATATTTTCTGAACAGACTTGATTCCATCGGTGTCGCCAGAGTGCCCCCTAACAGAGGTCTGTGCCCTGTAGGATCTCAAGAGTAAACACAGGAGGTAGGTAACCATCCAGCAGTGAGCTACGGTACATTTTTAAAACTCTAGAACAATACAGTAGGCTGCTTAGATCCACACAAACAGACCAACGTTTCAATTGCAGATGCTTTTTTTTTTTAAAAAAAAGAGGTTTATTTCAGTTTAAAAGTCTGGAGGATTTCTCTGAGGACATAAAACATCAAATGTACACACAATATGCAGAAGTCCAACCAAAACCTTCTGCAGCTCTGACTCCACATTTCTGACAGTAGGCACCAAATAAAAAACAATACAGTCAGTCAGGACAACATACACAGAGATGGATGAGATATTTACAGTAACTGATCAAATAACCAGGTCTAAACGAAATATGCTGACCACAGACAGTCTATTCCTCTTTATTCCCAAATATTTTAATTTCATCTTAAATTCTACAGCAACAGAAACATCATGACTACACAAAATCAACCATCCGTGGAGCAGCTTGTTGGAGAAGAGCTGATTTTTCATAAATGTCATGTTTCAGTGCAGCTCCTCGCACCGCCTGCAGCAAAATGAATGCACCTTAAATTGATTCCAAAAGGAATATGTCATGCTTGATATCCCAAGTGTTCAGCAAGAACGTATCGATCCGGCCTGACAGGACGCGTTAAGCATTCTGCTCATGAGTTGCCGTCGCCACAGATTAGCTCATCCAGCAGCTGCTGCATCAGGAGAGTTCTACGTTTTCTGGGCTCTCTCTTCCACATACAGCTGCATCTGGAGACCCCAACAACAAAATGTGAGTAATAATTAACACAAGTCTTTAAACAGTTTGTGTTTTTGCTGTAATCACTGACAGGGACCTGTAATCTCACCCTGACTATGTCAGACGTCATGGACTTGAGTGGGATGAGTCTCGGCTCCTTCATGTGAACTTCCTGCTCATCAGCGACTATCCATGGAAAATCCTGACGGGGCAAATGCACAAATGTGACCAACACCCAGAAGTAATGATTGTGTTTACATTTTATTGGAGCTAAAAGCCAAAGTATGGAATAAAATCATGCTGCTGTCTCGGTGCATCATGCATTTCATTGTGTTCATAAATCTCACCTTGATGACTTGAACCTTCTCCATATTACGTGTCGCAGCATCTCTGGTATGCACTAGTACTGTGAAAGAACATCCTGTAACACAAAAAACACACCACATTATAATGTCACCAAAGTCTTACATCCACAGGCTGAAAAACTCATTCTACTTTTTTTTTTTTACTTTGCTTATTCACCTCTGTGTATTTTTTTTCTTTTATACTGTATTTTGTATCATAAAAACTTGGGACAGACTATAAGGGCCGGATTATACTGTACGTGTTGGTTTTTCACCCTGAACTGTGCCTCACAGGTTTCCCTTTCTTCTCAGCATGATTTGGGCATACCCTTTCTTTCAAACAGCTAAAAGTACAACAACACTGCAAAAACTCAAATCTTAGCAAGTATGTTTCTCTAATTTCTAGTCAAAATATCTCATCACACTCAAAATAAGACAAAATTTAAGTGAGATACAAGATCTTGTTTTAAGGGAATGCATCCTATTTCAAGAAATCTTATCAAGAAAATTTAGCTTTTCTATTGGCAGAATTATTTTTTTTTGTTGCTTAATACAGGCAAAAAATGTTGGCCTTAATACAGTAAGTTAAGTAAGTTTTTGCTTGTAATAAGCAAAGAAATTCTGCCAATAGAACAAGCAAAATTTTCTTGAAAAGATTTCCTGAAATAAGATGCACTGCCTTAAAACAAGTTCCTATATCCCACTGAAATGTTTTTCTTTAGGTAATTTTGTCTTATTTTGAGTGTGGACATATTTTGACTAGAATTTAGAAAAACATTCGTGGTAAGATTCGAGTTTTTGCAGTGAAAAGCATTCAATCACCACAGTTTGCTAGTCTCCTTCTCTTGCTGGGAATAGTGACCTACTGTATGAAAAGTCTCCTGTTATAGAAGATGTTTCTTTCAACAGTTTTTGCAATATTCGGTAAAATTGGGTTCACCACCCCATACACTATGATAAATTAAAAGCTTTAATATATAAACATTATTATACCTCAGCTGTGAAAGTAAAGGGGCTGGAAAAACATCTGCCAATCATCTCTGCATTCAATCAGTGATTGATTGGTGAGAGCAATATTGCATCCCAGCATCTGCGCACACTCGTCTGACATTTCCAGCTGGTAGCTTACGTCATTCTGCTAGCAGTTAGCGACGTTCAGACAACAACATCTGTTTTACTTGCATTTGTGACATGATGGAGAATCTGTACTTGCTGTCTGCTAAACACCGGAGTGGCTCGTGCACGTTGTGCTGTGGTCGGGGGAGGGAGCTGTGATCTAGCAGGTTGGTCTTGCGCATGCGTATTATTCTAAAACTCGCTAACAGTCTCTGCTTTCTAAAATGCCTAAACATCTTCTATAGTGCCTTTAAGGCAGGGCTGTACGCTTAGCTTTTTCACTAGGAGCACTAGTGCTCCCAAATGAAAAAATTTAGGAGCACAGAAAAAAATTTAAATTTAAAAAAAATTTAGGAGCACTATGAATTTTCTTAAATAGCACATTTTAATATTAATAATAATTACCTTCGCCCAGGCAATAGGCCAAATGATGCATTACACCGAGAAACAAACAGTTTTAAATACAGAGAACTTCCCTGTCCTACAGTTTTTTGTTGTCCAGTCACCTGCCACACTTGGCTGTGTCCATCCAGCGGTCCACAGCAGGATTTGGTCTGGGTGGGGTTGGTCTGGGTCAGGTGGGCTTTAGTATGGATGTTGATTTTGCATTATGCATTGTTGTTAAAAAGGGCACCAAACCGGTGTTACAGCAAAACCTGTGACCCATGAAAACCTATGACTGTAGGGGGCGATAACACCTGCTCCCTGATTCTTCTTCTGCAGATACTAAACTGTCAGCAGCAGGTAACCTCTTCATTTAATCTTTGTTAAACAGCAATATGGAGAGAAGTTGCCATGTTGTGACCCCCCATATCTGTTCTCATGACTGCAAAGGTTCTCATAAAAACCCAGAGACTCATTACTGGTTTCACTACATGGAAGAAAAGCTGGACGAGCCATGCTAACGATGTAAAAGACACGTCTAATGGTTTAGATTACAGCTGTAACCAAACATCACCTTCAATCAGAAAATCTCCCAGATGTATTATTATTAATATGATGATGATGATGGTGATGATAATAATAATCATGATTATTTATTATCATTATTATTTAAAGCCCACAAAGACGCTTGCAAAGCTAAGCTTTGACGTCACCAGTTTGGTTGGTTTGGCTCTGAAGAGGAAACTTCTGACTCCTGATCATGTGTGAACATTTTATAGAGAAAATGAGGAAAATGATCTGAAGACTTTTAGTCTGGTAGACTAGAGGCCCGCAGAGGAAAGCCTGAAGCTGCTCTGAGTGTTTTTAATATCACCAGCGGAGCTCCGTTTACCGGTATCGGTATCTGCGGTATCGGTCCTTACAAACATCGCTGCGTAATTCACCAACTCCGTTCCTCTTTAAGCCTCTTACCCGTCTTCACACCTGGTCCGTGACGTGAGCGCAGCGCAGCGGCGTGCCATACGCACCGGATCGCGCCCATGTAATCAATGGTTTGAAACAAAGTGATCACACCGCGGCACGTGAGCGGTCAGTCGTCGCTCCGGCAAGCCGCGCCGCTGCGCTACAGATACGCGCCAGCTCTATTTTTGACGCTCCACGTACCGACACCGCGTTAATATCAGTAGTTCAGATCGAACCAGACAGGAAGTCAGACACAGGTTCAGCGTAAAATATCCATATAATATCCATATTATCTATATAACATCATACCCATACCAAGAAGCTCCTCCCCTTTCCTTGCCAAGCTTCGCCCCACAAGACCATGACAGTGGCCCCATCCCAATACCCACCCTAAACCCTACACCCTTGTATGGTATGTAGTGCGCACTTGGCAGAAGTGCACATTAAGGGTTGGAGTGTGCAGGTTGCAAAGGAAGAATTGGGACAGTGATGGTTCCTCCATTTTGCACCGCGTCATTTCATGTCATTGCTGCCAAACTCAGCTTCATTTCTGTTCCTGGTGAAGAGGCGTCATTTTTTAAACATAAACTGAATAAAGTTCATTTCAGCTGTTCTTGTAAAATAGATGTTATGAAATCCACACAAGTTTGATTAATAAATAAATGAATTACTGAACTAATTTATGTAAGATGGCTGTAGAATTTCACCAATACAGGTTAAATAACTGTTACATTCTAAACAAATGTATAATAATGATTAAATTGTTGCTCTGTGACTGTTATCATTAGCATAGAATGTCCATAAATGTCAACATGTCCATAAAAACATGTATAAGTTCTTTGAGTTACATTGGAAACTGAGACCCATATTAATTACATGAGTTGTAAGGCTTACAGAAGTATGGCTGCATAATTATTTTTATCCTTAATTTCATTGTAAATAGATGCTTTGGTATTGTATACTTATTTAGTTTTAGCTTTTTTCAATTAAAATGTTTGCTTAGTATTGTATTTTAATTTAGTTAACCTGTGTTTTTGTTGATTGTATGTTCAAAATTTATGTTGATCTTGATCCCAGGAAGAATAGTCTTCACTGGTGAAGACTAATGGGGATCCATAATAAACTAAACTAAACTAAACTATGTCAGGTAAACAGGTTTCCCTTGTTAAAGATGCTGTCTCTCGACTGGACTAACCTGTGTAAATAAAGTTTTTAAATAAAAAAATAATTTAGCTACTTTTATCAGTGAACTGATAACTTTCATTATTCATTATTTCATTATGACGTCCCTCGCTCTGAAGGGCCAGATTCATACCCCCTACCCCTCGTTATGTCCACTGCATGCAAAGAGGGATTGGGACACCACTACCTTCACGGCAACGCGCAAAATTTAGGGGGAGGGCAAAAAGTAGGGTCAGTGGGTGTACCCTAAATCTGTTTGGAAAATTTCCAACGGAAAAAAAAAAGTGAAGGCTTTCAAATAGTGAAATAAAGCAAAATAGAAGCAAAACGTTCCCATGAGCAAAGTGCACCGTCCCCTGGCCGGTTACTTTTCACTTAAGTAATATAAGGTTGCAGAATGTGTTGCCATAAGGCAGGAATCACCAAATCTAGACCTCTTGAACAGTTTCCAAAAGGTTTTCAATGAGTGCGTGTCCCAACATGCCTGACTCAAATTATAAGTCATTGTGCAGAACTTCATTGGTTGTGTGCTGGAGCAGGGAAATGTTGAAAACCTTCCGGTTACTGGTCCAAGAGGTGCAGATTTGGTGGTCCCTGCCATAAGGACATCCTCCAAATTGCAACCAAACTGCTTTCAGTTTCTACCATCCTTCTATTGCTATGTGTAAACTCTTAGAAGTATGAAGGTCTCCTTTTTGCAAACTATTCCAGCTTTTCAATGAGACTTAAGCAGGAGTTCTAGCTGGATACAGTAAAATATCTGCTTTTTTTTTCTTAATACCTGCTTTTAGTTATGAGTCTTTCATAGATTTTCTGCTGGATCTGCACCTCCGCTTCAAACCTAGTTTTCTGACAATGAACAAATAATTTAGTTGTAAAAAAATAAATAAATAAAACACTTGATAACCCTTTGATTTCATCATTCCTGTGTGGTCAATGCCGCCTTGAAAAAGCTGCAAAGCATGAGATTCCCCCAGGTTTTACTGCATGTAAGATACAATTTCCTCATGAGGCACCAGTATAAATTAAACAAAATAAAATAAACTGATGCACTGCATTATCAAAAAGATGGACTTTTCAATTGCACATTGCCATCTTAGTAAGTCTGGTGCTTATCTATGAAGGTTGTTGCAGATTTCTGTTGCTTTTCTTTCAGTAGTGGTGTCCTACTTGGGTTTTAACCATGTGGTTCCCTATTTAAACAACATTTAAGTGCCAAGACAACAATGTCAGATTGCTCCAGGTCAACTTTTAAGTTCTTTAGATATCCAGTGTGGAGTTTCTTCTGAAATCCACATAGAATGCCCCAGACTTATTTAACTATGTTTAATCTTAGTAGAATATCTTGAAGGGATATTTTAATGTTATTACATTAAAACATCTTAATATTGCAACTGTTGAAAGAGGGATTTCAGCATGGTTTTCAAAATGAAACTGGAAAGACTGTCCTTTATTTCATTACATTATTCAGTATTCATGTAAGTACTGAAAATCACACAAGTGATTCTCATTTTTCATTATGTGAGAGAAACTCAAATGATCAAAAACTGGTAATAGTTTCTAGCTGTGTAAATAGTTGTATGCAACATACAGTTTTAATTGTACCATTTTAAAGACTTTCATTGTTGTTAATGTATTTTTTTTTATTCTTCTCTTTTTAAATAATTTTTTAAAGGTTTATATAGCTAATCTAATTTACATATAAAGACATAGTGATTACCTGGTGGGTTGTTGTTTAAAACAGCATCACACACACTGATCTTCAGGATGAACGCCCTCAAAAGCTGCTCCACATGTGAAAGCAAAGTATCCGAGCTGCGATGACAAAATAAATCACTTAATACCCGACAATATATTTCAAAGCAAGCAAATTCTTTTCTACTTAATGTGGATGGAAACCTGATGGAGAGAAGGGTAGGCTGTGAAATCTCAAACACAAATCTCTCCACAGGGTGATGCTCTTTGTCCATGATGACGACAACTACCTTCTCAGCATCGTTCTGGGAAGTCAAAAGAAAATTCAGTTTATACAAGTAAATGTGAATGAGACATTTCTGGGTTTGATACCATCAGTTGCAGCAATCACCTTACCTTTTCAATGAGAGGTTTTAAACAATGTAATGTATCTTGGATATATTGATTCAGTTCAGGGTGACATGACATCTAGAAAACCAAAGATAAATGTGAGAGATGCAAAAAGGCAAGCACTATCTAGGAACTGAAGGCAGGTAAATACATATCTGTACCTGCACAGGTACATTGTATTTCTTTCGCTTCTGAAATATTCCAGAGGGATAAACTTCACGGACATATAAGATGAGGTGAATAGCGACTTCCAGGAACTCGCACAAAATGTCAGCAACCACTGGATAAAAGAAAAAAGAGAAAACCTTGATGCGACTTCTAATGCAATCCTTTTCGAGGCGTTATGGCCAACAACCTTAACACAAGAGTACTTCTATTTTATTATGCATATAAGAAGACAGTCCACAAATGTATATAAAGACAAAAAGTACAGCAACAAATAACGTGATTAAGTAATTAGACTCGAAAAGTCTTGGATCAGATCAATTGAAATTGATCGTACTTTGTCGTAGCTTAAATTATATTGAAATTATTCAGTTTCATTAGTTTAAATGCCATACCTTGTCCAAAACTGAGGTCTTGCCTTGTTAAAGTAGTCATGCTGCACTTTCCAACAGCTCGTAAACAGATCTGAAAGCTATCCTCCGGCTAGCTCTCCTTGGTAAAGCAGCAGTTTGTCGGCGGTAACTGTGTCGAGGCTGTTTTAAATGGATACAAATCGATCTTTCATCGGTTGGTAATTTGACAAATTGAAAGAGTAAATGTCAAAATTTGCAACTAGTGACAGAAGCAGCGCATAAAAAAGAAAAAAACCGAAAGAAACCCACAAAACGCGGTGCTTTTCGTGCTATTCGATGCTTCCTCGCGCAATGAATTGACGTCATTTAATGTTTACAAGCTCCTGTTGTGCGCTGTCCACTTATGATGACGCCACGTGACTAGTCCAAAATTGCAGTTCAAATCAAATCTTTAATAAGTTGGTTTTAAAGAGTTATTACTTTGCATATCGTGGCTTACATATTCCTTTTCCTTCTTACTCTTCTTCTTCTGAAGTGGTAATGAAGTGGGTTTGACCCTGCCCACAGTGGGAGCCAAAGATCACTCAGCGACTGTGATTTTGCGGGAGAAGTGTGATAAGCTATGCAGTGTGCAGGATAGCCAGGATACCATATAACAATGAGGTGACGCCAAGAAAAGGTAAGTAACGTTGTCTCATTTAATGACACCTTTACGACAACATTAACGAAACTAATTCGCGGAGTTTTTAGTTTGTTTTTTTTTAACATTAAGAGGTGGAAAGAAATCAACTTCTGCAGCAAAAGTATTCGCTATTTCCATAGGAATCATAGGTTTCCCATATGACATTAAATCCTCAATGACCTTGGTTAAATTCCAATCAGAATTATGTGAATTAACTAGTTTTGTTTCTATGGCTTGTACATATATAAGGGATTTTTACTTTAGACTTTGTTTTGTTGAAAAAAAAACCCTTATGGCTAGTTATTAATCATTCATGGGACCTGTTAGTTTGCTTTATAGTAGTTGTAAAGCGGCACTCTTCATAACATCACAAGTGCAATGATCTTTTTGCAGGTTGTGAAACTGTACAAGTCATGTCCTTCGTGGAATTCATAGCTGGGAGCATTTCAGGTAGAAAATGCTTTTAACTTGATTTAATAACTTAAATATAGAGCACCTGTGTATATGTGGACACATAACATTCCTCTGTTGGCTCTAGGTGCAGCGGGACTTGCAGTTGGACACCCATTAGACACTGTGAAGGTTGCACAACACTCTGAAACCAATAAATATGATATATAAAAAAGTTCATGCTGACACATACTGTCTCTTTTGTAGGTGCGTCTGCAAGCCCAGTCTGGATATAGAGGAATATTTCACTGTGTGGCTAAAACATACTCTCATGAAGGGGTATGTCACCTCCCTTTTTTGTATGACATTATTATTACAACTTCATGAAGTAATAGAGCCTTAACCAAAAGGATGTTTTTGTTATCTAGCTTCATGGATTCTTCAAGGGGATGGCATTTCCCGTGCTGACCACTGGCATTGTCAACTCTGTAGTCTTTGGTTCCTACAGTAATGCTTTACATTACCTAACTCAGTTTCAACACAACGACCACAATCAGTGCAAGCCAGCCTCTGCGGGACAGGTCTTCACTGCTGGTTGCTTCTCAGGCCTGGTCCAGGTACGTTCTACTGAGGTTAAAGGGCAGGAACCCGCCATGGAGGGCTGTAACTGCAGATGGATCCATTTGGACTTCACAACATAACAGTGAAAAATTGGTGTGTTGCGAGAACAAAAGTCTGACAACATCAAATCAAAAGTGTGGACGTCATTACTCAGCTTTTCAGATTTCTTATCTGTAATTGAAAATACAGTATTTGCCTTTGTAAAGACAGAAAGAATAGTAGTTATGCAGCTGTTTTTAACACATGCATCCAGTCATAAGGTTATGCATGCAGGCTTCATGACATTGTTGGCTTTTAGTTTTATGGCACGTAATGATAGCACAAAAGCCAGTATTCTGCCCAAGAGCTCCATGCAATTGTTGTCATTAAACAGCTTTCTGCTCTCATCTTTGTTTTGCTCTAATATCAGTAAAAAATTAATTTTCTGTTCAGTATTTACTGGTTCTTTGTGCACTTGTGGAACTAAATTACATCCAGATATGTCTGGCTCCAGTCAGTGCTGTTTAAAGCATACAAAGAAACTCTACAGCCATAGTAACTGCCTGGTGGTAGGTTGGCAGACGATTTACTGACATAATTACCAGAATGTTAAGGGTTACTTGCACAGGCCATGAACTTTGTGTTAATATTAAAAAATAAATACCAAACAGTGCAGTGCATTGTTAAAATGCATGCAGTATTGTGTGTGACCACCAGGGGGCATGCAAGGGTGTTTTCATGTTGGTTCTTGCTCTCTGTGATGTGCTGGTAGTGATCAGCTCCTTGTTGGTGAATTCGTCAAGAAAATACAAAGCACATAACACAAACTTTGTTGCAGTAAGTTGGGATATTGTCCAGTTGCAGAGCTTACTCCTCACTTTCCAGAGCCGATCATATTGAGTATGAGTTGCCTGGATGGTTTCAGCTTTTATGAACTTTTAAATAATCAGACAATTTTTCTTTTTAAAAAATATTTTTGAATATGTATTATAGAGATAAGCAGAAGTATTTAGAACTCAAATATGATTTTCTTAAAGCACACGGACAAAAATAAGAACTTATTCTTAGAGATCTGTTAATTTTATTTGTAAATATGTTTACAGTCGTCCTTAAAGTTCATACCCTCCAATTAAAGAAAATGCTAAATTCACAATAGTAATTCAAACAACAAGAAAATAACAAAAGTAATAATAGTTTTAAAAAATTACAAAATTATAATTTAGTGAAATAAAATATTGATTTTGATTTGTGGTTGAAAATAATATTTTTAAAAAACAAAAAAACTGTCCCAGACAAATTACAGCACCTTGCTCTTTAACAGTGGACCAAAATACCTGTCGACAGGTGCAGAAGTCTTTTTGGACTTTAAAGAAAATACCTGATTGCAGTGATTCCCTCAAAGGGTTGCTCAACAAAATTTTAGTTCAGGAACCCCATCATGCTTGCTTACTTGTTTTGTTTTTGTTTTTGTTAATATATACACATATATATATATATACATATGTATATGTATATATATATATATATATTTCTGTTCAAAATTGATGTTATGATGTCATAAAATTATTATGTATTATTACTTATTCCAATTTGAACTTACTTTACCAACAGCTAACTCTTTTCCTTATTTAATGGGAGGGTATATTGTGTTGTCAACTGTGTATGTGTGAATACTTGAATAGTTCTGCTGATCAAAAGAGTATTTAATCATAGATCAGTCTGATGAACCACATGTCAGTTTGACAGAAGCTGACATGGAAACCTGCAAAGCTCCATTGTCATCAAACCACAACAGCTCATGTTTTATTTTGAATACATGGTGCTATATGACACAGAGAAATTAACTTTGAGGCAAAACAGCCCGAACTTGTTGGTTAAATTAACCTGATGTCAATTTTATTCTTTCCATGAGATAAGTTTTCCCATACTAGCTGGCATATTGACACAGTCTTCCTTTAGGTGCTGGTATGTGCTCCCATCGACCTGGTGAAGGTGCGTCTGCAGGGTCAGACAACTGCTGCCCGCTATCGTGGACCCATACACTGCATGGCAGTCATACTGAATAAGGAGGGACCCCGGGGTCTATTCAGAGGCGGCGTGGCTCTGGCTCTGAGGGATGTACCCTGCTACGGACTTTACTTCCTGCCTTATGAGGTCATTCGCAAGGCTCTAACTGAGACCGGCAATGAGCCAGGTCAGTCTCAGAAGTTGACTCAGGAATCAAGATGATTGAAGCGAGAACTAGATGTTATGTAAAATACCTGGTAAGATTGATGAAATAATCATTTCTGCTGCGCATAAACCTGAAATGTCATGTTCGTGTCTTTTCCAGTCTAGTGTTTATTCTAGCTAATTTTTCTTTTTCTGCCAGAACAAAAAAAAACAGCTAACTATATATTGAATGACATTTTCTCTTCCTCTATTTATGTTGAAAACTGGAGACAAAACGGAAGTTTTGCAGACGCTGAGACTTGGTCATGCTGAGAAACCTTTCTGCTCACTTAAGCAGAACTGAAATATAGCACTCAGTATTAAGTCTTGAGCCGCCCTGATTTGTTCATAAATTGCCAGGAAAATGGGAAGCAGCTGTGATATATATTGAAACATATACAGGCAGAAATACAGTGACTAGACTAGACCAGAGTTTATACAGTTCTATCAAATTTAAAAGTCAATATGAGTTTCTTTATTCTTCAACACAACCTAAGCCCTCTTTAAGCAAGCTTACTTGTAATTTCTTCAAGTAGTATTGCGAAACAGTTCTTCAGGTTTTTTTTTTTTTTTTTTTTGTTATACTGTTTATTAGAAGGACATGGTTTTTCCAGTTTGGGTTGTGGGCAGGACTCATCACTTCCTGTTGCCACTGGTTCGCCATTCTTTTGTCCTTATCATGTCCAGTTTCTTGAAATTTAATTTAAAGGCCGCATTATGCTGAAATATGCCAAGAAATATGCTGAAATATGCCAAGTTTTTTTCAACATGTGTGTAAAGAAAAGACTACATTCACAACAGTAATTCAAATAACTAGAATCTAAAGAAACGAATACTAAATAAAATTGACAAAATTATAACTTAGTTAAATAAATTATTGCTTTTGAACTGTGGCCGGAAATAATAATTATGAAAAAAAAAACAAAGTTGTCCCAGACACATTAGAGCACCTTTCCCATGAACAGTGGACCAAAACACCTGTCAACAGGTGTAGAAGTCTTTTTGCACATTACATAAAATACCTGATTGCAGTGATTGCCTCGAAGTGTTGCTCTACAAAATTCTAGCTCAGGGACCCCATCATGCTTGTTTACTTGTTTTATGTTTTGTGTATTTGTTTAAATATTTCCTTTAAAACGCAATTCAAATCAGTGTCATGATTTTCATGACACTGATATTTATTATTACTTTTGTCAATTTCAACTTCAAATATATATATATTTCAAAATGAATATATTATATACTGTATTAAAAAGTCATTTATCTTCTGAAGTCACTCCTGGCTTTAAAAACATCTAACTGCATTCCATGCAGTTAGAGGTGTAAATAATAATATCAACCTTGAACCAGGATGTGTTTTTTGTCTAACCATGACTCTGATTTAGACGTGGAAACATTTACAAAAAAGGGAAAAAAGTAGAACTTTTCTTGGCAAGTTTGACAAGATCTTCCAAATGTCTCCTGTAATTAATATTTGCCATTTATAAACACTGTCAAAACTGACATTCATTTCTAAGTTTCCTATTTTCAGGAACCTTTGCGATCCTGACGGCAGGGGGGGTGGCAGGTGTGGTGACCTGGGCTTTCGCTACGCCCATGGATGTTGTGAAAGCTCGTCTCCAGATGTCCGGCGCCGGCGGCCGAAAGTACAGCGGGGTCCTTCACTGCATGAGAGAGAGCGTGAGGGAGGAGGGATTCAGGGTCTTCTTTAAAGGCCTCCTGCTAAACAGCCTGAGGGCCTTTCCTGTCAACGCCGTCACCTTCCTCTGCTACGAGAGTCTGATGAAGATTTTCTGTCCACCAGCAGGATGAAGTTACTCCCAAATGGGGGATAATTGCCCACTCTGCTGCACACTGTGGAGATTTCAGCAGTTATATGACTGTAGGCTGCAAGTCTCCAGAGTTCTCAACATTTTAAAGTCTGTGCCAGGGTTCAAGTAGCTGCCGACAGACACCTGAACACAACACGTCTAAAGTTAACCTCCATCTGAGAGCTCTGATTAAACATTTCAGAGTCAAACTACTTCCGTTTGCTGCAAAACAAATCTACTTTACCTCAGCTGTTTTGGGGGGTTTTGCAGACAGAGCAAGAAATGTGTTTTTCATCATAGATTTTTATTATTATGATTAAATTAAAGAATTATACTGCTGCTATTGATGAACACTCTGAGAGATTGTCTTAATTACAATATTCAATATGTTTTATTATCTAAGAAATAGTTGAAGTTCAGATATTAAGAGGTATGGAAGAGGATTAGGGCCACTGAAGAAAAAAAATTCTGAGAAAAAAGTCAGATAATGACTTTAATCTCAGGATTCTGACTTTTCTCCAGAACATTTTTTTTGGGGGGGATATACTGTTTACATCCCCGAGGGGAAATTAGGGCTCTGCATTTTTACCCATCTCTGTACATTAGTACCAGTGAGCATTCAGTACCTGAACATCGTGTCGGGGACTCGAACCCGGGTCCACTGCGCCAAGACCCACAACACTACCACTAGGCTACCCATTTAAAAAAAAAAAGTTTCAGGAAAATTTTTTTTCAATTTCCAAAGATGTTGGAATTCTGACTTTTAACTCAGAATTCTGACTTTTTTCCAGAACCCTAAAAATAATTTAAAAATCAGTTGTTTTTTTCAATTTCCGAAAAAGTCAGAATTCTGACTTTAAACCAAGGGGCAAACTCCGCCTCAGAACAGTGAAGCTCGTTTTCCTCGCTCCAAGAGCGAGCAAATCCCCATAGACTCCCATGTTAAAAACGCCAACTTCACAGCAGAAATAAACAGGTTTACAGCCTGGTTCAAAAAATCATTTTAGGTTTATTAGGTCAAGTTTACCTTCATGTCAACTGTGAGGGGGATGAATTTTTTTATAACTCATTCGTTTAGATGTTATTTATTCTTCAAATTACACATAATTAAGGGCGTGTCCTTATGATTGACATGCGGCAGACCGGAAGCTCCGCCTGCCGACCGGAGGCTCCTAGTTAGCTCCTTCTTTGCTCTTAATAAGGTCTCAGTTTGTTACAGAGTCGCACAACGGCGGTGTTTAGTCAGCGAATTGCAAGTCTAAGCATGTCTTACCTTAACCATGCCGCTTAGGGGGCTTATCTTTGTTAGCTCCTCTTATGTTTCGTGTTAGCTCAGTTAGCGTTTAGCCCACAGTACGTCAGCTGTCAATCATTTGCCCCGCGGCCGCGCTGTGCCCATTTTAGGATTTTCCTGGAGTGACGACGTACGTGACACGGCAAGATGGCGACGGTAAGACACGCCCAACTGGCTTCACATTTCTCTATTCAGAAGAGACCGGAAGCTACGTCCAGTAATTATATACAGTCTATGCTTTAAACTCAACATTCTAGAACATTTAAAAAAAAATCTGGATTTTTTTTTTCAATTCCCGAAAAAGTCAGAATTCTGACAAAGTGAGCATTTTGACTTTAATCTCAGAATTCAGACTTTTTTCCAGAACATTTAAAAAAAGGATTTTTTTTTCAATGTCCAAAAAAGTCAGAATTCTGACTTTTTGTCAGAATTTTTTTTTTTCTTCAGTGGCCCTAATCCTCTTCCGTAATGAGGTGTAAGATTCCTAAATCAAAAAATAAACTGTGGTTCTGACATAGTCAACATGACGTTCATACAACAAACCGGTGATGATTTATTATATTATTTATTACGTATCTATTAAGCAGTGAGTTAACCTCAGTCTGATTGGCTGTTTCCGTGGCGAAACAAGCCCAGTGCTAACATCTGCCTCTGCTGAATGAGATCCATATTCGTTTAAATTGCAGGTTTTATCACCTTTTTATGTAAAAGAAATCAAAAGCAGAGGATTGTGTTAGAAAAATAGTATTGTGGGTGGAAACTCGTACAAGCTGGTAATCAGCTGAGTCTGATCTGTTCTGATCAGAAGCAGACAAACTATTGATTAGATTTAATATCCTAACCTGCAGGCTTTTGTCCCCTCATCTCTATATTCCCATCCACCTTTCACACATCGAATTCTGTCTCCTGTTAAATGATTCTGTCGCTACCACGTTACCTGCTTACCCATCTTACATAAGCACTTTTAATTAATGTCATTTATAATAAGCATCCCTGCAAGGCTATGTTTAATGAAGCAGAGTCATCAGCAGCTGGCGTACAGCAACCATAGTTGGAGCCATTTCAATTCAGCTGAAATTCTAAATAATTCATTTACATTTTGGTTTATTTTTTTTAGATTGTGGTAATAAATCATCTCCACTAATAAATATTCTAACTAATAAAACAAATAACTATTTTCAAATGAAAATGTCTATTGTTTTGTAGTTGTCATTTCAGCTTCAGCCCCAGCTATATGAACACTGATGAGTTCTGTAAAAAGAAGCGACTTCACATGTGAATTGCTTCAAAAATGTACATTTATATTAAATAAATGCAGAAAGGTTTTTGTAAAATACTTTTCAAAAGTCTTACAAAGAGCTGAGGGAGTGCGATGAGCCAGTGTTTCAGTTTGACTGTTTTCATTTTGATCTTTATTCTGAGGTCTGAACTCAGAATTCACTTTGATGGATTTCACATATTCAGGTGAAACGTTCGCCACCCGCCACATTAATCCTTAAACCTGAGAACTGCTGGTTCTGGTGGTATTTCTCTGCAGACAGATCTTAAACCGGATTCTCAGAACTGCAAGCAGAAGTTTTTTGCTCTCAGCTGGTTTTGTCTGATACATGCCAGCAGACCGAGCTCACATTATAGGATGATGACGAGTGAACAGGATTAAAGGTGAGGGGAGAGTCCTCCCTTCTTCTCTGGCCCTCCCCCTCAAGTTTTAGCCATCAGTGCCATGTTTGTGCATCCATCAACGTCAAAACTTGTCCAGAAAAGGTATTGACCGATAGATTTTTTAGGGCATCAACATGCTGAGACCAATACTGCAATCGACTCCCAAATTAATATAATGGATACAATGAAAAGTAGTTTTACAACTCTTAATATTAAGAACAAAGCACTTCAAATAAACGTGAAGAACAGTGCACTTTTAATCAAATATTAAATATAAAACATTCAACTTGTTATATATACTGTATATATATATATATATATATATATATATATATATATATATATATATATGCCACACCTGATGTTTCGACCGTTGCCGATACCAGCAAAAGGTGCAAATATCGGCCTGAAACATCGGCTGGCCCATGTATTGGTCTATCTTTAGTGCAGACATCGGCATTCACCAACTAACTTCCTTGTACACCTTGCTAATTTAAGGTTGGACCCCTTTCACCTTCACAATGGCCCTAATTCTTCATGGCATAGATTTAACAAGGTTTTGGAAATACAGTTGTTCTCAAAATTATTCTTACCATTCAGTTAAAGAAAAGGCTAAATTCACAATAGTAATTCAAATAACAAGAGAGTGAAAATAAATAAAAATGTACAAAATTAGAATTTAGTGAGATAAAATATGGATTTTGAATTGTGGTTGGAAATAATAATGATGAAAAATAAGCAAAGCTGTCCCAGACACATTGGAGCACCTTTCTCATGAACAGTACACCAATATACCCGTCAACAGGTGTAAAAGTCTTTTTGAACGTTACAGGAAACACATGATTAGAGTGATTGATTGAAGTGTTGCTCAACAAAATTTTAGCTTTGGAGCCCCATGCTGTTTGAACTTCAGCATGTCATTGTGACCTTGTCTGCATGACTAAATGCATTCATGTGATTGGCTGATTAGCTGTTTGTATTAACTTGTACCAATATTTTGAATAGGGATGACAAAATTAACATGTTAATGCAAAGAGATCATCTTTGAAGTTTCTGTAATAATTTTTTTTCATGCATTAACAACGAATTCATCACTCCGACCATAAAAATCAGAATCAGAAAAATCTCAGCAGAAGCTAAGTTTTGGGCATGTAGATGCCTTGTCACATAGTCGTCCTCAAATTATTTATACCCACCATTAAAGACGGAAAAACTGTCAGTGAAATAAGATGAAATTGACAAAAGTAATAACAAATAAAAAATTCTATGAAAATTATGACACTGATTTTGAATTGTGGTTCAACAGAAATATTAAAAACAAACACACAAAAAATAAAGCAAGTAAACAAGCATGATGGGGTAAAGTTTTGTTGAGGTAATCACTGCAATCAGGTGTTTTCTCTAATGTTCAAAAGGACTTCTACACCTGTTGACAGGTATTATTTTCCACTGTTCATGGGGAAAAGTGCTCTAATTTGTCTGGGCCAGTTTTTTTTTTTTAAACATTTATTTTCACCCACAATTCAAAAGCAATATTTTATTTCACAAAATTACAATTTTGTGAATTTTTATTTATTATTAGTTTCTTGGGTTTCCTTATATGTTAATTACCATTGTAAATTTTGCCTTTTCTTTAATTGGAGGGTATGAATAAGTTTGAGGATGACTGTAGCTGAACCAAATCCAGCAAAAACAACATATCCTCCTTATTTGGGACAGTTTTCATGCCTTAAAGTATCAATGTTACTACTGTAGTACAGATTGACATCATTGCCAACAACGGTATCAATATATTACCAATATTTAGAGTAATCTGCCCACCACTCATCAACATGGAACTGAATACCTGCTGAAGTGGCTGGTGAGTGTGTTACAATTATAAACACAAACTCACTGAAGCAATAACAGCTGTACTGTTCATGTCTTTATTGAGCACACAGTGTAAGCACAGTACAAACTTTTCCTCCATGTGTGTGCTTTATGCGAGTCAGCAATACAAATGTCATTGCCATGACTCACAAAACGCTCCAGTTACCCAACTTGCAAAAGAGAAGATCTTTTCACCCTCTGCAGTGCTCCCATCTTCACAACCTCAACATTTTTACATCTTTGAATATTCCTAAATATATAGTTTAATACTTTCCTCCTCTGACAGGAAAAGTGAACATGCTTGAACTTGCCTGTCGAGGTCATCTTTCAAATAATTTGGTGGAAAATTAGTGTAGACGCATTCTTATGGTATGAATATTAACTCATAACCCGTAGAGTGAGAAAATCGTAGACAATAATATAGAGGCATGGAATGAACACATTTTAATGTACATAAATTACAAGTTCAAGTCAGTCAGCTGGTAAACCTCTGTGGTCTCGACACAGATTAGAGAAATCGAGGCTGCTTCTTTTGGCACAAAAACTGCAGCAAAAGTGAAGCATTAGTAAAATCTTTTTAAAAAAAGGGGGTAAAAGATGAAGAGAGAGTCAAGTGGAAACTTGATGATTAGCACAGACGTGTCCCATCAAACACACGTTGAACTTTCTTGTTCGTTGTACTGAGGTGTGTGCCTGTATTAAGTTCTGCTGAGATTATAGATTAACAAAACAACTAGAGGTTTTTGTGAGAAGATGAGCATTCCTAGAATGCAGTGTTGCTCTCGAATGTTTCACACATTGTTCAAATTGTGTTACACATCCAGTCTATGTTTTGGCTGGATAAGCCTTTTAAACACAACAAAACACATCATGTCAGGCACCAAACCCCATTCATTTCATACATTCAGAAACATGATAGTTTACATTAGATGGTATAGTGCAGATTACCCTACCATACATTCAGCAGCTGCTGCACCACAGATGATCAACCAACAAACCCTGGAAAGCAAGTGTTCATTACTTCCTTGAAAAAGCAGAAAGTCACCCTGAGATTCCCTCTTTTACTGACCAATAGCAACAAAAGACACTTGCAATGGTATTCAGGTGAATGGACAAAGAAAAAACTACCTGCATAGTTCCTCGGAACTGCTGATAGGTCGCTCAGACAGACAACACAGTACTTTCAGCTTAAAGATGTGACTGCAACAAAGCACTTAATTTCTTTGTCTGGAATGTGTCGACTTCGTGGCCTGTGCCCGTTTCCCCAGTCCTCACTGAGGCTGGAAGTCCTGGCTGTGCAGTAGTTGTTTGTGGTTCTGTTCAGCAGCCATAGCCTGTAAGGTTCTCCTCTGGATCTGCCTGGCCTTGTTGTACAGGAAGACTCCGATGAACACGAGGACGGTGCCGGTGGCGCTGAGGACTGTGATCTGGTTGCTGAACACAATGACACTCAGCCAAACCGACAGGGCGTGCTTCACAGTACTGGCAACACTGAGGAAGAGGGAGGGTTGGAAGAGGATGAGGATCAGTGTGTCAAGCTCACCTGCTTATTAACTTTCCCAGCCTTTAATTACAATACTGTAAGTCAATGCTGTATTCAGAGCATGTGGATAGTCAAGAGGTTTAGTAATAACACAGCACAGGTTTTCAATGTCTTCACTGTCTCCAGTTTTGCTCCTCTGATTCCTGCATTAAAAGGGGTAACAAAACGTGACTGTTAAAGCATCCCTATTACACCTCATTATACAAAGGTTATTACCATTTTTAAGTGCCAATAGTAGGCAACAGATCAATGGAAATAACAAACTGGTTAAAGTCCATGTCATGTCACAATAGTTTGTACAGAAGACAGCAGAAGATGAGGACCAAAAGACAAAACATTTTAAAGCTGAAAGACACTGATAAACTTTGAAAAAGACTACAATTGCGACAATGTGCTGATTACACAGATCTGTGAGTGTAATGTTGTAGGCAGTGAGATATCAATCTGGCACAGTACAGCACTCATTCAGCAAAGGAAACTGTGCAACACTGTCAAAAAACTTAAATAACCAAATTTTTAAGTTTCATGATGGTAAAGGCGCTAACACAGACAACAATTTTCCTTCTTTTTTTAATAAGGATAAAAAATCAAAGCAGAACCAGAGTCCCTATGTTTTTTTTACTCTACTCATTCCTCTTTGTTAAAATATAGGGATGCAGGATATTGGAATTTTGGCCGATATCCGACATGCCAATATTTTAAAACTCGTGGTTGATAACCAATATCGATACCGATATTTAAGCTGAAAAAATAAGCAGTCATTGCAAATAGCAGTTTTGTTATCCGTTTCCAACACTTTGAAAAATAGGGGTGGGAAAAAATATAGATGCACTGAAACAACACAGTATTTTCATATGCCGATATCAAATTGATATTTAAAAACATGGTATCGATCTATTTTACCTTTGAAACTGTCGCGAGATTTCATCATTCTGTTACAATCTCTCGCGAGATTTCGTAATAGAACAAAGAAATATAGCGAAATTTCGTTAGTATAATAGGTCGATACCATGTTTTTAAATGTCAATATGATCTCAGCATATCGCGATATTTCAGTGTATTGATATTTTTTCCCACCCCTAATCTTTAGAAGTTTTAAAGTCGTAGTAGTAGAAGGAGGAGGAGGGGGGCCGATTATATTGTGCATCCCTATTAAAATCCATTGTGATATTTGTGTCACTGCAGTTCCCGTAAGAGATAATGAGTCCTAATGAATAGCAGCATATGACACATGGTTAAAAACCTTGCAGGAAAATCATGTTATCTAATGAGTACAGACTATTTCCAGGATTTAACTGTACCAGGACTTTCTGTGAAGATTATTCAACACAGGACAGGTTTATCAAAGTTAGCAACAGGATGCACAATTATTTTCAACATCAGCCTCATTAGAAGACATCCTGCAGATAAGATACAACTTGGTAAATGTAAACAAACACTTTAGGTCAGGGGTTTAAAACTCGTTTGAGCTCAAGGCCACATGCAGCACAATTTTATCTAGAGTGGGTTTGACCAGTCAAATAATAGCATAATAACCTATAAGTGATGAAATCTCCACATTTTCATTTTGTTTTAGTGGAAAGAAATACAAATACATAATCAAGATCTTCATATTTAATGAAATATTCTTTTAGAAAATATAACGAACCCAAAACTCCCTGAGAAAAATAAGAACTGAATTTTACTCATCCTGGGGTCACACCAAACGATTTTCACCGTTGCAGACTTAAAACTGGAAGTCTTTAGTCAATCTTAGGAGTTTTACTGGAGTCTCGTAAAGTTTGAGATGGTAGTCTGCACTGTTTTATATCAGCCTACTTCTCGTCTTGGGCTTGCGATAATATCAAACGTGTTTTTGCGATAATATCAAACGTGTTTTTGCGATAATATCAAACGTGTTTAATATTATTGCAAGTCACAGCAACGCAACACAATCGCCAACCAATAGCTGGATGAGCTCTGAGAGCAGCGGAAACAGGTGCTGGACTCCAGAACAGTCAATACTCAGAGTTGCATAATATATTGACCAGAGCCAGAGAAATACAGAGTTGCGATAGGCGTTGACTTCAATGTAAAAGCGGTCATGTGACTCACGGAGAATACCATGCGATCTCCGCGCTGTCGTATCTCACTGCAGAACACACAGCAGCAATCAGATTACTGTCAGTAAACACTGAATATACATCGCTGCTGCACAGACATGCTTGTGCTGAATGTTCTCGGTTAGAGAGCAGATTATGTTTAGCATTTTTAGTGTTTTAACTTCCTGTTTTTAATGTTTTATGTAGTTTTTTTACTGTGCCTTTGTGCACTTTGATAAGGTGCTTTCGAATAAAATGTATGATGATGATGGGAACAGATTTTTATATTTTTATCTTATATTAAATTTTATTATATGTACTGTGGGTTTGAGTGGACTGTAATTTTATCTGTGTTTTATCTAACATGGGGTACATTTGACAATAAACTTAACTTTGACTTTGAAATTGCATGATGGGAATAAAAATACTGCGAGAATCTAGTTGTAATCTTGTAAATAGTGACCCCGCAAGATTCCCAGTCTTTGTAAAATCTCAGTCTCATTAGACTGGAACGCACTAATGGTGCGTTCCAGTCGTCTCAGGATTCCGAGAACTCGGGGAAAAAAATAAACATCTCCAAAACAGCCTATTTGTGAGCTAGAACAGCTAGAAAGGAACTAATTTCTAGCTAGAAAAATGACACAGGTAACAATGTTACCATGACCACAACAGCCAATTTCAGTGTGTGTGTGTTTAATAAACAACACATAAACATGCTGTGTTTCAAAGGAAAAAAAGACCACTGTGACACAGTAAAACTCAATAACAACAACTTGGTGCTGTTTGCACTTGAAACTTACGAACAGAAAATATCTTCTATAGAAGTTTAATAAACACAACAATGGTACTGGACGCAGCCATCTTCAAATCTACAATTTCGGGGTCCTCTGCAAATATCGAGCTCATATCTGGGAAAAATGAGTTTCTGACGTCACTTCCTAGGAAAATTACCTCGGAAAAACAAGTTCCAAGACAACTGGAACGCACTATCAAAACTGTCCTTAGATGTGAGCTAGTGCGAGATGGTGGTCTTCCAGGAGGCTTTTCCAAATCTTTAAAAAGACCTTTAATGTGAGGGAGGCATAAATTACACAGGTTTTATTAATTTACATCTTATTTGATTTATTTTTGTGTCATCTAATTATGCATGTGTGTGAAAAAGTGTTTGCCCCCTTCCTGATTTCTTTTTTTTTTTTGTTTGTCACACTTATATGTTTCACACCAAACAAATTTAAATATTAGACAAAGATAATACAAGTAAACACAAAATGCAGTTTTTAAATGAAGATTTTCATTTTTAAGGGGGAAAAAAAATCCAAACCTTCATGGCCCTGTGTGGAAAAAGTGGTAGCCCCCTAAACCTAATAACTGGCTGGGCCACCCTTAGCAGCAGCAACTGCAATCAAGCATTTGTGATAACTTGCAGTGAGTCTTTTAAAGCGCTGTGGAGGAATTTTGTTCCACTCATCTTTGTGGAATTGTTGTAATTCAGCCACATTGGAGGCTTTTCAAACATGAACCTCTTTTTTAAGGTCATGCCACAGCTTCTCAATTGGATTCAGGTGGGGACTTTGACTAGGCCACTTCAGAGTCTTCATTTTGTTTTTCTTTTAATTAAAATTAAAAACAAAAATCTTCATTTAAAAACTGACAATTTGTGTTTTCTTGTGTTATCTTCATCTAATATTTAAATTTGTTTCATGATCTGAAACGTACAAGAGTGACAATCAAAAAAATAAGAAATCAGGAATGGGGCAACACTTTCACACAACTGCATATGACGAAAATAACTTCATAAATAAGACTTTTTTTTTAACAAAACAAAAATCCAAATATACATCAAATTAAAATGTTTTATAAAATTTTGTTTCTAAATTTAAATACAATAACGATTATAAATTTCCTTTTATTGATTCCAACTAGGAAATTTATCTCTGCATCTAACCAATCTCTAAATAAACTAGAGAGCAACGTCATGTCACAGCCCCCGCCGGAGCAGTAGTCGGTTGGGGTGAATGACCTTCCTCAAGGCCCACAATGGTTCCCCTTTGGTGCCATGCCAGTTACTCAAACCCTGGTTTCCCAGATCAAAACCCACCACTAACCACGAAGCTGCCACTCCCCTTTGGGTTCCCAGGCCATATGTTTTAACACCCCCTCTTTCGTCTTTGTGCTCTTATCCTACCTGAAAGTAACGGGGGAAATCCGTCCCATGAGGGCATAGGCTGTGACGCTCTGCAGGTGGAACAGACATCCATCAAAAAGTAGCAACAGGATGATATCCTGACTAAAGATGAAGCTTTTTCCACTTCCCCCAATCACAGGAATGTCCTGGAAACATGGAGATAATAGTCAGCTTGTCCCAATTGTTCCTGAACTCTCTAACATCAAACACAAAAACGCAAAATCAAAGTATATTCATCCATTTAATTAATTTTACCACAATAGTATGCTGATTCAGTCTGATTCAAGAGTCACCCTACGGACACACCGCATGCGGAAGCACGCCGAAGCGCAGCAGTTTCATTTGGTGCCCATGTTAAGAGACGTGTCGACCACATCAGACGCAGCATAGATCGTTTCAGCTTCTGTTCTATTTTCTGCGCGAGCCGCGGCCGAATTTGTCGAGCCAGGCAGGAAAATAAGCAGGAACACGAGACAAATCTATCAAAATAAAACCATTTTCAAAGTAAAAACCCGCAGATAAGCTTTAAAACCCGATCTCTTTTTAATAGATCTAATTATACGTCAGTCATGTCTTCATCTTTATTGAAAATAAAAGTGGAAGGATTCACACAAAGAAATGTCGGCTTTCTGCTTGTAAATAGTATGAAAGCAGAACAGGAGATGTATCCATTGTGGAATTATCAGCTGTATAAGTACAGCAGAGAAGCAGGGCTGCCTGCTGACTGTGCACGTCCGATGTGGACAGAAAGAGGAGCGGCATCCACAAGAAAATCGGCGCGCTTCCTAATGCAGTGTGTCCTTAGCATCAGCCATCAATATAGACGATTATGCAATCACTTCCATTCACATCAATTCACCAGAAAGCAACAAAAATATTAGAATATAATCTAATTCCTGAGTTCAATCAGACATTTATTTGAAAGCCAATCGGTTCTTTCAACAAGGACCAACTAAAATGTAAACCTAATTTTATAAAAAAAAATGAAAGGATGAATTTCTGTAAGTACACATTGGACCAGGATACAGCATAAACCTTGTTATTTAGTCCATTAGGCCAAATATTTGTAGAACTTGGTGATAATAACCACTCACACCACACCTTTGGACATCAGATTTACCAAATCAAAATTAAACAAAAAAGCAAACATAAACAACTCAATATAATCACTCGAGTACATTTTACAAATGATTACTGGATTGATGTTTGATCTATATTAGTCTAGATCGATCAAACATTGATACTAATCTACAAAGCAGGCCTTGAAGGTAATGCCTGATGAGTTGATGTACCGTTAAGCCGCAATTAAACATACAGTTTGAATGACTGATGTCTGTTTACTATTCCACTAATAACAGATTTTTAGCTCAAAACAAATTGTCATGACCTTTCCGTGGCTGAAAGAATAATTCAGTACACACAAAGGAATTAGTGTTTTGTGTTGACTTACAAGGAGGAACACCCAGGCAGGTATGAGCATGATGACTGCTGCTGCACTGGTGTAGAACTGCAGTTCTGGAGGGCTGAAATAAGAAAACCCAGTTTGAGGTTTTTGCAAACACATCAAGTGTTTAAAAAAAGATCCCAGACTTACTGTATACCTGAATCTGTATGTGTCTCCACTCAGCAGCTTCTTGGAGAAAACGTTCTGCAGGCTGAGATCAGAGAAGCAGAGTTAATCAAAGCGTCACGCTGCTGGTGGACAGCTGTGACCAATGTTTCCATACAGACCAGTCCATGATGTTGGTGGAAAGGGCGGCGGAGAAGCCGAGCATGTTGAAGCTGATCTCTGTAGCCGTGCATAGGGCCAGTCCTGCCATGACAGGAAACAGGGACAGGTTCACCCACAGCCCTGCAGGTTAGAGAACAAACAATGTATACAATGAAATGAGTCACTGCTCCTGTCAACATGGAAACCCATGACCTGATTTCCATTAACTGTGAATGTTTTTCCAACAAGACTAGATAGACGGATACATCGGCCGGCCGATATTTGTATTTTTTGCCCGTATCGGCCAATACGTCAGGTGTGTTGGCCGATACCCCCACTCAGCATAATTTACTGACTTTTGTTAAATACAGTCGTCCTCAAAATTATCCAAACCCTCCAATTAAAGAAAAGGCTCAATTTACAATAGTAATTCAAATAACAAGAAACTAAAGAAGCTAATAATAAATAAAAATTTACAAAATTATATTTTAGTGAAATTAAATATCACTTTTGAATTGTGGTTTGAAATTTAAAAAAAATCTTAAACTGCCCCAGACACATAGGCGCACCTTTCCCATGAACAGTGGACCAAAATACATGTCAACAAGTGTAGAAGTCTTTTTGAACATTACAGAAAACACCTGATTACAGTGATCAGGTGCCTCAAAGTGTTGCTCAACAAAATATCAGCGTCAGAGCCAAATTATGTTTGTTAACTTGTTTTATTTTTTGTGTTTGTTTTCAACATTTCTTTCAAACCACAATTCAAAATCAATGTCATGATTTTCATAGAATTTTTATTCATTACTTTTGTCAATTTCATCTTATTTAACTGACTTATTTTTTGCTGCGTCTATGAATAATTTTGAGGATGACTGTATGTATTTATTAAAAGTTAAATGTTTCTACTTAATATTGGTTTACAAGTGCGCTGTTTTTTAAAAAAAACATTTATTTGAAGTGTTTTGTTCTTTTTTTTTTATTTGTTTTAAAGAGTTGTAAAATGACTTTTCATTGTATCCGTCATTACATTAATTTGGGAGTCAAATGCTCTATCAGCCCCAAATATTACCAGGTTGTATCAGAATCGGCTGAGGCTGATGAGAAAATATCGGCCCTAAAAAAAAAAAAAATCTGTCGATTCCTAAATAAGACCATGTACCAAAAGATGACAGTGCAAATAGCTAGGTATCAGTGAACAGATCATTGCAGCACGTTTCAACTATCCAATGCAGCCAAGTCACATCGCACAGTGAAGGTGCTCAACTGGGAAATACTTCAGAGTTCACGTTCACCTGTGCAGATGTGGAAGAAAATAATTTTACCCCACTAACAGTCCCTTGCACAATTATGCTGCATGTTTACCGGTGTACTCCCCAAGGATCAGCCTGGACATGATAACAGTGAAAATGGGCGCTGAACTTTTCACCGTCTCAGCAAACGACACTGCGACATTCTTCAGGCTCACTAAGCCCAGAACCACTGTGGTGAACCTGACAAAAGCAGATACATGAAGAAAATAAAGTGAATCTAACTTTTACTTTCTGCAGCTTCATCTACATGCAGTTAGCATGACACAGCCCTGAGTAATAATCCAGTTAAAGGCAAAAGCACCAACCTCATGAGACCAACAAACAGCATGATCATGGCAAAGTTGGGGGGATACTCGGCTCTGGATTTGTGCTGGTACAAACAGCATGGGACAAACATCTTCAAGCAGCCTATGATGGTGGTGGAGAGCATCTGAACAGCACCTGGCAACCACGAAGGCAACCCAATGAAGTTATAGCAACAAACAGATTTATTTCAACTCATCCCAGTGGATGATAAAAACTATATTAAATCATTTGATAGAACTATTCCATCAGAGACCAATAGATCTGTTCATTTGTTCTAATGTCAAAGAGCATCAATAGGAAATGTCTTGAAGTTGACCACAATGGACTTGTTCACATTCCTCAAAACTGTCCCTACACAATACAGCAGAACCGGTTCTTCAGGCTGTTACACTAAAACCTGTCAAAAAAACAAACAACGGAAGCAGTTTATCTTTTCTTACCCAGCATGCTGGGCTCACCCTCCAGCAGTGACAGGATGTACTTGTTGAGGAACAGGGTGCAGAAGCTGAAGAAGTACCAAAGCCACAAGTAGGTCAAGGAGCGCGAGTTCCACACCCCAGACTCAGTCTCGATCACCGTGGTCTCTGTGACTGTGATCTTCAGCACCTGTTCCCCTGGGAGACTCTCGCTGCGGGCCAAGACCACCCGCTCCTGCCGAGTGCGGAATGGTGACAGGAGCCCCCACAGCCAGGGCCTGGCAAAAGCCCTGCTGCTCGGCATCACACCCGCTGTGATGAAGGAAGGGGGCGTGAGGAGCAGATGGGATGTTTTAATGGTTATTCCATCCCCTGATGAAGGGAGTTATTCACCTCGCATACTTGGAGGGGTTATTCTTTACGCCATCCCCCTATAAAAGAAAACTAAAGTTTAGCAAGAATGCCATTTCTGTTTGAGCAACAGATGAAAGCACATGGTGCCCTTCCCCTGTTCTCTCACTGGTTAAATGGAGCATTTTCCCTCTCCACTGTTACCCACTGCCACATGCACACTCTAAGTTAGAGATGCACCAATCCAGTTTTTCCCCATCCAATCCGATACCGATACAAGGATTGAGCGTATCGGCCGATACCGATCCGATACTACTTTCGAATGACTAACTGGCATTCCTTGCCATGTGAGTGAAGGCATCAGGATTCACATAAACATTTAGCCTTGTTTAAAAAAAAAGGAAAAAATGAACATAAATACATTTATAATTAATTTTATCTTTTAACAAATAAAGTGTATGTTTCTTAATAAAAACAGAAAAGACTGGATCAGCCACATTCATCCGATATCCAATCCAGCTAATATGTCAATATCGGAGCTGATATCCGATCCAGGTATCAAATCGGTGCATCTCTACATATAACAAGACCTAAAAATATAGAAATAAAAATGTAATAATAAATCTGAAATCCACTCCAGACAGCCACTGTGTTGTGTTTACATAGATACTGCTCCAGTGTAAACAATGGAATGAAATCAATCAGTTCTGTCAATAGTTTGCTGCAAACATTTCAGTATAAGATTTCAATTTAAGTCGGTCACTTCTAATAAATTATCATTACTGATTAAAATGATATTTCACCCTTTTTCACCAAAGTAGTATGGAATATATTTTCCATTTAAAGTACATTTACTAAACATAAAGGTGGGGCTATCAGTGAAAGTAGCACACATGAGGTAACAGCTGGATCAAACGACTGAAGTTTGTATATCATGACTGTGCATAACTATATCGATCTTTCGAACCCCGTTAACAATAGACAAGGAAACGTTAGCTTTAATGACTCTGGACAGACAACTGTGAGGTCGCTAGCTTCTTCTCGCACGAGCGCAAGGTGCCAGACAGACACGCAAACTGAGAATGTAGCCGTAAGCGACAAAATGAAGGCTTACCTCTCTGCAAATCAAGGCGCTTCAGTGTGTTTCGAGAGTTACAGCCAACTGCTCAGTGGGGGCAGAGGACTTTTATCAAAGGAGGAAGCTCAGCCCAGTTACGTTAGCTCGTCTTGGTCGCTTTTTGCAACGTGGGACGCACGCGAGGGTCTTCCATATAAGCACCCGCCCCATCAGCTATGCTACCCAACACGAAAGGAAGTTTTCTACACAAACATCTCGCCACTGCAACCATGAAATACTCTGTGAGGGTAACGAGTAGCTGCGCACCTTTGGGGACGTGCCTTGAAACAATGACAAATGTCAAGTTACTTGGAAACAACCACCGGAAAAAGTGAAACAGTTGGAAATAAAACTACGTTTTTCAAAATCATTTTCAAATCTATTTGTCTGTAGTGTTTTGGTTACCTTATTTTCACAATTATATAAATATTTGATATAATTTAGAAAGAAATGCGCAAAATCTTCTCCAAGGCAAACTTTTTCTCAAATAGAGGAAAATTTCAGAAAAGGCGTGCTTTTATTTTCACGATACAACGTCTTAATTTCCGGTTTGATGCGGGTCAAACTCGTCAAACTTAAATACAGTTAGACAAAGTATGCTCCCATAATATTTTTCTATTTTTAAAAATGTATCTTTAGAATATAAAATAAAGCTTTTGAACTAATAAACTGACAGTGAAAAAAATACGTTTTTGGATAAAGCCTAAAACTCCAAGAGTAAATAATAATTAGGGTCTCCTCTTGCAGAGATTGTAGTTCCTCACTGTGACCAGTGGAGGGAAGTGAAAACATACACTTACTCCTTTACTGGGATACACCTGCCCAGTTTTGGGTTGGACCCTGTATTTTCTTCCAGAACTGCCTTATTTCTTTATGGCATTGATTCAACAAGGTGTTGGAAATTCCTTTGAGATTTTAGTCTATATAATATGAAACACTACCACCTCGATTGAACAACAACTACACGCGCATAGAGTATATGTATAAAAAGTATAAAGTCAATTTCTTAGCTAATATACAGTACTGTGTGATTAGCATTTTCCCATCTTACTCACAAATCCACAAAATCTGCATGTCACTGTTCTTTTCTTTCACGCATAAATAAAGGCTTCCTGTGTGTGTGTGTGTGTGTGTGTGTGTGTGTGTGTGTGTGTGTGTGTGTGTGTGTGTGCGTGTGTGTGTGTGTGTGTGTGTTGGGTTAAATGTTTCCTGTTCATTTGTACCTGCAAAGTCAGCAATAAATTGGTTAAATTTGAATATAATGGTTGGGTTGAAACAGGAAGAAATCTGTTAACTACTATCACTTGGTGTTTGAACATTTTTCCAGGACACTTTAAGGAAATCAGGGATTAAATTATCAATTTGACCAAAAATTTCATGGCTTATTTTCCAAGCCATATGCCACACAAAAAGAGCAGCCCCCATGGTTTGAAATTTTCCTCCAAAAGTTAAAAAAAAGATGTTAATTTGAGCCCGCAAACCTCAGACTGACAGGTGACGGCTGTGCAAAGACCCACCCTGCTCTCTTTCTGATTGGATAATATAAATGCTCAGTCAAGATTTATGGTTGAGAAAAACATTTGAATCTGCTTTGTTTTGTTTGTTTTAATAATGTGAATAACTTTAAAAATACAGTTTTGCTTGGAAGTTTATGTACTCCCATTAAAGAAAAGGCTAAATTCACAACAGTAATTCAAATACTACAAAACTGACAAAAGTTACAAAAAATAAAAAATGTACTTTTAATCATAATTTAGTGAAACAAAATGTTGACTTTGAATTTTTGCTTTAAAAAAAACAGCAAACAAAACTGTCCCAGACACATTAGAGTCCCTGGCTCATGAACAGTGGACCAAAATACCTATTAACAGGTGCAGAAGTGTTATTGGACAACACAGAAAGACTTGATTGCAATGATTGCTCAATAAAATTTAAGCCCAGGAGCCCCATCATGATTGTTTACTTGTTTTATTTTTTGTTTGTTTTTCATATTTTTGTTAAACCGCAATGCAAAATCAATGTCATGATATTTATATAATTTTTATTTATTATTAGTTTTGTCAGGTTCAACTTATTTCACTGGCAGGTGATTTTTTTCTGTCTGTAATGGAAGGGTATTTATACTTTTAAGAGCAACTGTACCCCTGTTTTTTCCACAGGGCCCATTTTACGATATTTTTGATAGGCCTATCGATAATGACATTGGGATTATGCCAAAAAAGGTTGATTAACAGATTTAGATTAATTGATTCCTAGTACTTTCTGATACTTTTTTAATATACTAGCGGTAGCTTCAACTGGACTCTGTTTAAGTAGCCTGATACACCATCCTGGCTAACGCCATGAATAAGATACAGTATACACGGCAAGTAAGTTCAGGGTTGTGGGAGAAAGACAACCATTCATGCTCACATTCACTCCCAGGGGCAATTTAGAATGATCAATTAACCCTCACGTGCATGTCTTTGGACGTTGTTTGTTGAATGCTGTTAAATGTTGAGATTCATTATGGCTTAATAGTCTTGTCGAGGTATTTCTAGAGTTTTCGATGGCTATTATTAAATCTATGATCATATGAGAGAAAAGAAACTATTTTGCTTTAATTTATTTGAGTTTTATTTTCTGACAGAGTTTATTAATTTTAAATTTGTATTTTTGACATATGTGGGGATAATAGATTGTTTCAACGCTAAATTAATGTGCTGTAGGGTACCAGACATTGCTTATGTCGAGTGCAAATGCTACATTACTCAGGCTGACAGCACTGGATGTAGAAAACTCTTATTTTATTGAAGATCAGAGTGCAACTTTTTAGTACATCTGCACGAGGCGCATGCTTCACACACACTAGGACTCTTCCTCTGAGTATCTATACTTGCAGCACTGAGCCACAAAACTCACCTTCTAGGGATGAAAATATTAACCGACTGAACATATTTAATATAAACATATGTGCATGGAAACTATTGATCTGATGCACCAATAAAATGTACTCTTATAGGTGCTACACAAACCAAAAGAGAGCAAACAAACAAACAAAAAAAAAAAAAATCCACTGAGCTGTTGCAGCTTAGAACAGTTAAAGACACATTCAGAAGGATAAGAAATATGTTTTTTTTAAAAGCAACCATGTGGTAAATTCACACAGCGGCAACTAATTTAGCAAATTAAATAAAGCCGTTAAGTGCTTGACATTTGATTTGATTAGTAACTAATGCAATTTATATTTATTATTTAGTTTTTTATGGTCCGTAGACACGCTAGTTCATCATACAGCCTCTAGGTGGCAGCACCAACGTAGAGCAGCAGGAGAAGAACAATAAATGAGACCGTAGAAGAAGAATTCATACTGTTTTTGCTGTGGATGTAGTAAAATGTGAAACTGAACTTCTGACGGCTGAGGTGAGGACGCAGAGGCTCGCAATAATGTAAACTCCAGGTCCGAGTTCATTCTTGTCCGCAAGAACATGGATGAGATAAGGTCAGTGGCTTAATTTGTTCATTCATCCCGTTCTCTTCTGGTTAAAAACAGATAATTTGCGTCGTGAAAAATGTCAAAACTGTTGAGAGATCTGTTGGATGTTGTTCCGTTTATTAGCACGTTATAATTAGTCCCACTTCTTAAACAAATAACAACTGAAATGAAATGGAAACACTCAAAATATCTAAATTAGAAAAGGTTAAAGAAAAATGTGAGTTTATGGAGCGTTTTTGTTTGTTTTTTGGCTATTTGAGGGTTACACCTGAGACAGGTTGTCTCCAGTAGAATAAAAAGGGATTGATGTCGGTGGGGATGTAAAAAATATGCATAAAATAACTGGGTTCAGAGGTGAATCATGAACAAGTATACGAAAGTAAAAGAAAAGCCAACACCCATAAATGAATTTGCTGCTGTTGTGGTCTGACTCATCTTCTAAACCTTGTGAATGTTGAAAACATGAGGAAGTCCGGGAAATGTTGCAGTACTTCAGCGCCACATAGACTCTTAGCTGATGTACCAGCTTTTTATGTAGGGAACAGCCTTGAAGTGATTATCCTTTAAGTCTGTAAACTTGTATAGAAGATGATAATTACAGGGCTGCCACAATATCACTTTTTCCACTATAGTGCTTATCAAAGAATTTGTGAAAAAGGGAACAAAAATGACCACAAATAGTGAGAAAATCTATGTTTGGTGGATATGTTTTTTGTTGTAACAATGTTTCTTTGCAGTATTTCTTATAACTTTCGAAAATTAGTTTATTTCCCTTCTACATGTTTCTGCATTAAGGAAAATGAATTTGTGGGATGAGCAGCAGAGTTGAGTATGTGGGTTTCGCCCATGAAAAACTTGCCAAGCTGACCCGGCAGTGAAGTGCAGGCATGACAGTTAAAAGCAGAATGAGCTGTTTGGTTTTGGCAAAGAAAATTTGACAAGTTTTGCATGAGCTCCACCCACATAATCAACTCTGCTGCTCCTCTTATGGATGTATTTTCTGCAGAAATGTGGCACCAAGGCAGGGTGCTATATTTATTTCATACTCTACAGCAGGGGTGGCCAAGTTCAGTCCTCGAGAGCCGCAGTCCTGCAAGCTTTAAATCCATCCCTTCTCCAACACAGTTACCTACTGTACATGCCATTCAGCTCTGCACAGGCTTGGTAACGAGCCATTCATTTGATTCAGGTGTGTTGGAGAAGGGATGCAACTAATCGTTGCAGGATTGTGGCTCTTCAGGACTGGACTTGGCCACCCCTGCTCCATAGTAACTCTCTAGAAATGTGCCTTAAAGACTCAAGTTATTCACTATTTGCAAAGTCAGTGTGGATCTGTTTTAAAGTATTTGGGCTTTCAGTATACAAAGTGAAATTTTGCAGGAGGAAAAGCTCAGGTGTAAACGATGAATTTAATTCTCACTTTCTGGGACACATGAAATATGAAACATCGTTAATGTTATTTGCACCACCTGTGCTTTTCTACTGTGACCAGTTGAAATATGTATGGTGATGAAATCCTACTGTATGTTCTCATCTATTTCTCATGCGTGCACATGCATTAATTTGTTATTTTTTAACTGTTCCTGACACTTCTTGTGAATTCATGGTTAAATTTAGTGGATTTACTTTATCCACAAAGACTAAGCCATGCTTCAGGGAGAATTGTCAACAAAGTCACTGTAGATAAGTAATAATCAATAGAGGTTCACTTCTTTAATATTCATATAATTAAAGCAACACTGAGGCATTGAAATGAGTACGCAGTAAAATAAATGTTCTTTTACAGAAATTTGATTTCTTCTTTTTTTTTCAGTCCTTTGTTGGGCAACCAGCCGCAACCGAGCCCAGAATGTCTGTCTCCGAACCTGAGACCGAGACACCAGGATCTGATCCCCACACCCTGTGGGCCGGTAAGATAACGGAAAAACGCGCAAACAAAAATCAGCTAGAAAATATTGTAAAAGTATAACTTGTGGATTTAAATGCAAGCCCCTAAGCCTTGGTGACTTTTTGTGCTTCTTATTAACTAAGACGTACACATACTGTGGTTGAAAAGGAACATTTATTCTCATCTAAGGTTGTTTGACATTCCTGGTTATCTCCATTTTTGCAGATAAAGCCCTGGTCGGAGCTGTCATGCCTGCTGAAGCTCTATTTCTGCTTCACTATAGCGTCTCTGCTGGCGCTGCTTGGCCTCACCGTGTCCAGCATCTACAAGCAGCACATGAACACAGATGTGTCTGATGAGGACAACTTCACTGTATCACTAATCCAGCTGATCGGAATATGTGAGTTTGACCGGTCGTCAGCGGGAGGAAACAGCCATCCGTGCTGGTGACCTTGAGCAGAAGTTTTCCATTTGTAACCATGTGATGATAAACGTGGAGCTTATCAATGCCTCTTTGTACATTTTCTGGTGAAATTATTCCAAGGTGCTCGTGTCTTACTAACTATTCATTCAGGCAGAACATTACTTCTTCATTTCATAGATTGAAGTTCCCCTTATCCAATTAAACTACTCCATTTTTTGTAATACTGTATTAATCCCATTTTGGGAAATTCAGGCTCGGCGTTTTACCCATCTCTGGATTAACCAGAGAGCAGTGGGCTGCCACGTCTCAGTGCCTGGGGAGCCATTGGTGGAGGTGAAAGGCCTTGCTCAAGGGCCCACAGTGTTTAACCTTAGTTATCTTTTAACTTTTACCTCTGTTTATTGAGGAACAACTTTTACAAGATCTCTGAACATGTCATGCGGCTGAAACTTCTGGAAGTGGATAAGAAGAAGGTGAAACTATTATGGAAACAATACACAAATTTTTGGGATTTTCGTTTGACTTTGTGAAACACACCATAAACATGTTTGTTTTTACAGGGAATATGAAACCATTCAAACTTGAATTAAAGGTAGAGTCCGAAGTCCCTCCAGCGTTTCTGTTTGCAAACAACAGTATTCAAACTTAGTGCTCCTCCCTCTCAGGCTAATGGCCGCCTCGTTCTAGCTAGCCTATTCAACTTCAAGCTTCTACTTCAGAGCTCAGAAGCGGGTAAAAGCCAAACTATGATTAACCCTGGTTTTCCAAAGTGCATTATCTGAAGCTGTTACCTTTTCTTTGGTGCATCCACGGTGTTTCCCTTCTTTGTTTTTTTTTCCTTCGAGAGTTCGAGTGACTGGCGTCTGCTCCAATCATGAGCTTATTTCCACACAGCGTCATGCTCTTAGCTCTGTCATTGGCTGCCGATATAAACAGAAATCTCCACCCAGAAACGTCCCAAACACACCAAAACAATACAAAAGAGCGAATTACAGGCAGGGGAGAGAGAGTTGCGTTCAAACGCACCACGGCACGGGAGTAGAAGCCCAATGGCAGGGTTTGAGACGGATTTCCCTTGCTCAAGTCTAACGTTTATTTTTTACGAGGGGAACTTCGGACTATACCTTTAAGTAATAATTATAGAAAATATTGAATTACCTTGTTATTTGATTCCCAAAACAAATACCTGTACAAATTTTGTGTGCATGCAGGGGTGCCCACCTCCAGTGCTCCAGAGCTACTATCCTGCAACGTTTGTAGCATACCTTCTCCAACACACCTGAGTCAAATGGCTGAATTCCCTCATGCGCATGTCATTCAGCTCTGCACAGGCCTGGTAACGAGCCATTCATTTGATTCAGGTGAGCTGGAGAAGGTACTGCACTTTCTAAAAGCTGCAGGATAGTAGCTCTTGAGGACTGGACCTGTGCACCCCTGTGTTCATGGGTCTGGTACTGACCTCAGTGAACTGTTGTATCTGGCTGATTGACGGAAATATGGACCAAACAGAACAAATATCAACGGAAAAATGGAAAGTGATGATAGAACTCCTTCAAGATGATAATTTAACCTGCAAAAGATGTTGGTAGTTCCCTGCCAGCAGTGTGTGAAACTTGGAGGAAGTCAATGCATTTTTTTAAGTAATTTTATTTTTTAGAGACATTTTTTTTAGAGGGGGGGGGGGGGGCGTTTGGGCTCTATGTCCATTTAGTTTGCATGCATATGTGTTTGAAAGAGAGTACGTTTGGGTGTGTGCTTTGGTTTGTTTTGTGATAAACTTGGGTGTGTGACTGTTTGTGCTTTAAAGATGCAAAAATGCTGTTTTTATTATGTAAAGCACTTCGTGCTGCTGTCATGCATGAACGGTGCTTTATGAATAAGACTGCACACAGCCAGTCTAACTGCTACAGGGTGGGAGGAGAGAAGGAGGGGGGGGAGAGGAAGGGGGAAAAAAAAAAGGAAAAAAAAAAAAAAAAAGAGGGGAGAAGAAAAAGGGATCCTGCAACATTGAGATGCATCCCTTTCTCCAACACACCTGAATCAAATGAATGGCTCGTTACCGGGCCTCTGCAGAGCTGAATGACATGCACATGAGATGATTCAGCCGTTTGATTCAGCTGTGTTGGAGAAAGTGCTCTAATAGTTGCAGGATAGTAGCTCTTGAGGACTGGTTGTGTGCACCCCTGTTGCCAAGCAGCTCGACTCCCTTATTTTTGTGTGTTCTGGATCAAAGTGGATCGGAATTTTCTCTGAATCGGGATCGACTTTTGAAACATTATAGAACTCATTGAGATCCTTTCTTGTAATTTTTTTTTTTTTTAAACAAACACGTGGGCCATTTGTATGGAGTTATATGCAAAAATTTTAAAAACTTGGCCTATCTCACAATGATAAAGAATCCTTCAAAAAATGTCTGGATCCAGAAGGTGATCCGGATCACCACCAAAATTTAATGGGTTTGTCTTTGGGCTGAGGCACACGGCTGGTGAAAATTTCACGTCAGTCCGTCCTGAACTTTTTCCATAAAGTTGCAGACAGACAGACAAACAGATAAACAAACCAATGCTACCAAAAACATAGCCTCCTTGGTGGAAGTAAATTTTCCTTTTCCCAAACCGATCGCGGTATCATGTAAACGTTGAATCAGAAAGTTGTGAGGTTCTGTTCTTATAGCGCATGCTTCAACTTGCTGAAAACGTGCAACGAGTGACGTTTTCTCACTTTGACAGATGGGGGTGAACAACATACTGTAATACCCTGGACAGTGATAGAAAGTGTGTTTTTAATTCAGACTCTGTCTCTACACCTTTTTTTCTTAGTTGTTGCAGTAAGAGCGCATGAGAATTAGCTGCTGTTGGATTATAGTCCTGCAGAAACCACAACAACCACGATGATCAGTTTCCAGACCTCCGTCTTTAATAGATAACATGATGTAAGATCGTTCTGCACATCAGACAGAACCATTCTGCTTAGATGTTGGCGCATGCACACACCAGATTGGAATGAAAAATTAGTTCCCATGTAAACAGCTGCCCTGAAATCCTCCATCAGAATTATTTCGTACTGAAAGGGAAAAAAGGCTCCATGTAAACGTGGCTAATGAGAAACATTCAGGTCAACGAAGGAAGATGTCACAGTGTCAATACACAGCAAACAAATTGAAAACGAACAAGTAGAGATGCACCAATCCAGGTTTTTCTGATCCAGTCCGATACCGATACCTTAGCTGAGTGTATCCGACAATACCCGATACCGATCCGATACTACTGCTGAATGAATATCTTGCCATGTGAATGAAGTTATCAGGCCTGACATAAACATTTAGTTTAGTTTTATTGTTTTATTTTGAACATGTGGTGTAACAAGCACAAGAAAGTCAACAGAAAAATGCAGAAAAATAAACAGACAAAGCAAACAGAATATTCCAAATAACAACATTCGAAACCATACTAGTACCACGACTACTACGACTACTACTACTACTACTAATAATAATAATAATGATATATGCACCCAACAATTTAGCCTCGTTATAAAAGATAACAAATTAACACAGATATAAATGTACTTAATATAATTTATTACCAAATAACAAAGTGTACATTTATTATGATATTAATAAAACAAAATGACTGGACCGGAATGCTGGATCGACCACATTCATCCAGTTTATTTTGCCAGTATGGGAGCCGATATCGGTGCATCTCTACAAACGAGCAGAAGCAAACGTTCATTTTTGTGACTGAAATGTGATAAGTTAGTGGAGAAAGTGAGCTGGGTTTGGAGAAAATCCTCATGTAGACGATCAGTAAGAAGTTTACAGTAAAGAGGAGCAGTCAGGAGCTGTGGACATGTCCACACCAAGCACAAATGGACATCACAATTTGGGGCTTTTGCAATACTATTTATGGGAAGGAAGTCCAATGATTATTCTGTCATTTTTCAGGATAATAATGCGTCTTGCTACAGAGCAAAAACAGTCAAAACTTTTCCCCAGAAAAGATGTTTCAACTGGCCAATAAACAGTTCGGTCTCAATCCAACTTTATACTGGAAATTGACAAAAGTTGCCCTTACGTGGCTCCATCCTGCTAAGCTGATCTGATCCCACAGATGCTCCGTTGGAATGAGCTCGGGGGGATTTTTAAGGTGGAATTTAACACATTGAGCTCCTTGTCACATTCTCAAGACATTCCTAACATGTGTTTTGTGTGTTTGCGCATGCGGGATTGTGTGTGAAAGAAACTGTAATGTGCGTTATATACTTTGGTGGGAAAAGTTTCATATGTATACATTGTTTTTATTATGTAAAGCACTTTATGTTGCTTTTTGCATGAAAAGCACTTTATACGATACACGATTTCATATAAACTTGTCCAACTGAAACAAAATGAAATTGAAAAATGCAATTGTGGATAGAGGTGTGTATTGATGCACATGCTCCAAAATTTCACACTTTAGCATCTTTTTGTTAAAAACAGCAAAGCAAATGTGTTTATTTATTCAACCAAATTCCCAACAAAGCTGCTCTGATCCACAAAACTTTGTTTTTTGTATTCAAAATTAAAACACACCGGAAAATGTGACTTGAAAGCAACTCATTTAAACCACATGCCATCTCAAAGTCACTTGAAGCATTTCCAGACTGTGGCTTTGCTCTGATAAAATAAAATTTTAACTGTGCCGTCATTGGACAAAGTCAGAATGCAAGTAACTTGAAGACATCACCTGTGTCTAAACTTAAATGTGGGTTAATCTCCTTTGGAAAAAGGCAGAAGCAGCAAAAGGTCCTGACTGTCTGTTCAGACTGCATTGCAGCATCAGTATACTTAGATAATTAACTGGATTACATCATCGTACATTTCTACTGGGGCAGGGACGGTGGTCGTTTGCCAGGTTGAGCTGTAACAAATAGCCTCTCATGAGAATGTTTGAACCTGAACACAGCGCTATAAAGTCTTGCTGGCATACTGTACTTTTACAAACTGTGTAACAATCCAGAAATGTGGCAGCAGATTGTTGAACAGACTGGTTAAATCTGAGGTTTGCATGCTCTGGTTCCACAGTGTTCTGCATCTACTACATCAGCCGTGGCGTCCTGCAGGAGAACAGACAGGAGCTGGTGGCATTCGTGCTGAGCGTGTTGGTGGTCATGATCCGATCGGTGGTAAACTTCTCTGTGCAGGGGTCAAAGGGCAAGCAGGAGCTGCTGGTGGGTTGGCTCCACGACACAGACCTTTCACAAGTTTACTCTTTTTAGGGATGCACGATATTGGAATTTTGACCAATATCCGATATGCTGATATTTATATCGATATCAGCTTATAACCAATACCGATACTGATGTTAAAACTAAAAAAAAAAAAAAGCAGTCATTTCAAATAGCAGTTTTGTTATTCGTTTTCAACACTATGAAAAATAGGAGTGAGAAAAAATATTGATACACTGAAATATTGTGATATTTCCATATGCCGTTAAAACTCTTTAATTCTCAGCAAAGCTTCAGAAAAACGTGGAATATATTCAGCCTCTTCAGTTTCCCTGTCAGACAGCAAACAGCCGTGACGACCTCCGTCTGGGCGGACTGTTGCTGAATGAGAGGTGAAATCCAGAAGTAAAACAAAAATCACATGCTTCTGCTTGTAAAGCTTAATTACTGTGAGCACACACAATGAGATCAGCTCAGAACTTTTCAAAACAGACGGAGTATACAGTTTTATTTTTAGATTGTAAATGCAATTAAAACTGTAACAGTATTATGACCTCAAACTGGCATCATTAAAAAATAAAAAAGCATTCCTCCTGTTGAAAGAGGTCATTGTTCCACCACTTGATGTCAGTGTTGCATTTATGTATGGGCTCCATGCAGATCTCAACATGGATTTGTCTGTCTGGGGGAAATATCAAAAACTAACAGTTAATCTAAATGTCTGGGACCAAAGGCTGATGAATTTAATCATCCATGTTTATCGTTCAGATTTAAGTTGTTTAAGGTTTCTGATGGTAACCTGGGAGAAAAGGAGTTCAGCCTCAGTTAGCAGTATAAGCCTCAGATTACAGGAAAGCTGTGTTTTGTTATTAGTTTCAGGAGTTTCAGGGGTTTAGTAGAAAAATTTGTTAGAAATCGCTCCTAACATACTTTCCACACATAGAGTCGAAGATTTTTTTTTTTCTGTCAACAATCCCAGAGAGCTGCAGCAAACACTGCATGCCTGCTGTTTCTATAACCTTCAGTCCGTCTGTCTCTTCCATGTGAATCTGTGAAGGACTCAAGCTTAAATAATCGGACATAAATACAAAATAAAGGCATAAATGGTTTCATTGAAGATGGAAACAGATTGTATTACATAGAATTAGAAGAAAAAAAAACTATATAAGCAGCACTTTTACTGCTTTCATTTCAACACGTATAGCCGTACATTGGATTCATATCCTCCAATCAAAGAAAAGGACAAATTCACAATAGTAATTTAAATAACAGGAAACTAAAGAAACTAATAATAAATAAAAATTTACAAAATTATAATTTAGTGAATCAAAATATTGCTTTTGAATGATGATTGAAAATATATTTTTTTAAAAACAAGCAAAAAAAAAAACTGTCCCAAACACATTTGAGCTTTTTTTCAGTCAAAAGCGAACCAAAATACTAGGGATGCACGATATTAGAATTTTGCTGATATTTTAAAACTCATGTGGCTACTAACCGATATCGAGCTGAAAAAGATAAGCAGTCGTTGCAAATAGCAGTTTTGTTATCCGTTTTGGACACTTTGAAAAATAGGGGTGGGAAAAAATATCAATACACTGGAATATTGTGATATTTGCATATGCTGATATCAAATTGATATCTAAAAACACGGTATCAATCTATTTTACTTACAAAGTCTCGGGAGAATTCATTATTCTGTTACAAAATCTCACAATATTTCGTGAATTCCTGGAAGATTTTATAACAGAACAATGAAATATCGCGAGAATTTGTTAGTAAAATAGATCGATACCGCATTTTAAAATGTCAATATGATATCAGCATATGAAAATATCGCAAAATTTTTGTGAATTCTTGTGAGATTTCAAAACAGAACGATGAAATATTGCAAGATTCCGTTAGTGAAATAGATTGATACCGCGTTTTAAAATATGTATTATGTTATCAGCATATGAAACTATTGCATTGAGCCCCATCATGCTTGCTTACTTGTTTTATTTTTTGTGCGTTTGATTTTGAATTGTGGTTTAACAGAAATATTAAAAACAGTGTCATTATTTTCATAGAATTTTTATTTATTATTACTTTTGTCAATTTCAACTTATTTCACTGACAGCTGATTTTTCTCCTTCTTTTATTGGAGGATATAAATAATTTTGAGGACAACTGTAGTTAGCTTGAAAAATACAGAGCTAATAAATATATAAATAAGTGGACAATAAATAAATCAATAAAATTGAAACCTGAATGAGAAAGAATACAGATTATTGTTTGATATGGTTTGATGTTGTTTGCTTTTGTGGTGTTTGTGAAATTGTGTGACTGTGTTCCCCCCAGTTTTTATGTTTTATGTTTTTACCCTCATGTAAACCAAATTTCCCTCGGGGGTAATAAAAGTAAAATTGAAGTTGAAGTTTGAATTAAAGCACAAACATTACTTTATTTAATCTTATATTGTTTATTGTATATAATTATTCTATTAAAACCAATATATTTACTTGTTTTGTTTGCATTTAATGACCATTTTATATTTTAGTCTCTCCACAGGATAAATTCTAATGACTGTGGTGACTTATTCTTGTTTGGCCTTTAAGTTTAATTTATTAACTTGTATGGTATTCGGACTTTTGAGACCATAATTATTTAAACTAAGTTTGTGAAAACTCACTGACCTAATGGTAACCGTCTGTACTTGTCATTGAGTACTTCTGTGAAAACACGTGAAGAAGTGAACCTTGGGAACATGTTTGTGGCTTCAGTGTCATTGTCGACGTGAACGTCCGCGCCGCCTGCAGCTCTGCAGCCTCTGAGTTAAATTCCTTCATACTGAGTAACAGAACAGCAGAGGTATTTATAATAATTATGACATGTTTGTCCTGCAGGTTCGTTTCGTGTGCATTATGTGTCTGGGTATAGTGCACGTGTTTTGCACCACGCTTCTAATCCGAAGGCCCAACATGATGGCGTTCCGTGTTGGAGGGGCGTTGGAAAGCCTTCAGGAGCAGTACTTCCTCCTCAACCTCTGCTTCTCCATGGTGACCTTTGACCTGCAGGCTCAGGTACGTTCACAGACGCCACAAATGACTTTGTTAGCTTTGTTGCTTAAAGGCACAGAAGCTGATTTAGTCTCTGTGAACGAAGTGTGCGTGACTGAACTGGATGCTTCTGGTATCACCATCACATCAGCGTGGAGACATCAAGATAGGACGTGTGGACGTGCTCCATGTGAGGTGCAGCATTTCTCTATGAGGATGGAGAGGTTTTAGCTGATGAGAGCAGCCAGAGATCATGTTTTTCTGGTCCTGTCAGATGTCATTTTGCACATGTTGCTGTGTTCATTTCAGATGTATTAAGAGCTGCCTTCTTCATCCCTGCTGAGTCACATTCCTCCATGTTGCTGGAACAAAATGGCCTGTGAACGGCCCGGTGTTGGGATGTGGAAGAAAAGAGGAATACGGGTTTGTTATAAGTAATGTACAGGTATGGTTTTTTCCAGTTGTGTCTGTGCATCCTGATCACGACGATGGATTCGGCCATGTCTGCTGCCAACAGAATAATCCTGGGTGTCGGAGTGGTCTGGGCCTGTCTGACCGCCGCTGTAGGCGCTGTTGCAGTGAGTACTGTTCATCTCCATTGTTGTCTGGTCACATCAAAAGAAAAGAAAGAGACTAAATGATTGAAATATTGTACACAGATCAGTCACAACGTTAAAACCACTGACAGGTGCAGTGAGGGACATTGATTGATTCTCTTGGGAAATCTTGGACTCCGATCTTCATGTGGCCATTTCAATTCATTAAACACCATCCGTCTAAACACCACTTCCTCACAGCTGTGGCCTTCCCCAGCAGGAACATCCACCTCCCCAGGTTCCTGTCCATCCAAACAAGTCTGTCTCTGCAGTCAACGTCCCGCAGAAAACCCTGCGATGTCCAATGTTTGAGCACTTCACAGCTGAATGGCAGATAGTTTTAATGTTGTGGATGATCGGTAGTTTGGTAGCACATGTGGTGAATTCAGAAGCGTACATCTGTGAAGCCCGGCAAGGATGAGCAGGTAAAAAAAAAAAAAAAGAATCCGTGCTCATGCATTACTGGACTGTGATCTTCATTATTATTATTGTAATTATTATATTGCTGTCACATACTTTGAAAGCAAAACACAGACCAATGCAGAAGATCAGAATAATCCACAGTGGACAGTGCAGATAAATCTGTGCAAACCTGTGGCACCTTTTGTTGTAAACTGGGGTCTGCCGGTGCAGAGGCGACATATGCCGTTATTGTTGGCATTGGCAGTTTTTTTTTTATCTCTGCGCTGCTGCAGCTGAGGCCATTGAGCACTCTATACATGCACAGATTGCAAAACTGAGAGCAGTAATGCACCAGCACGGATCTCCAACGGCTATTGTCTTTTTTTTTCTGCTCTCCTCAGCCAAGCACCGTAGTCAGTTACTTTTTTTTGTTTTGTTTTGTTTTTTCCAGGTTTTAAAAGAAGCCAAGGCCTTAGTTTGGGTCTTCATGGTGCAGAACCTTCCTCAAGTAGCCTTCTTTGTGTATCTGATGTACATGGTATGCTCACTTCTACTCTTCATTGCACCCAGTGCAGATTTACAAAGTAGGTTTTATAACATATTATGCATCTCACTTTGTCTTGAGGCCTCGCTTAAAGACATTTTATCTTTTGAAAGTCTTTCCTAAAAGCAGCAGCACCTCAGTTTGTTCTGAGGCTGTAAATCTTTGACAAACACATACTTGCATAACTTTCTTTAAAGAGCAAAAGCTTCTTAAGTTCCTAGAACATCTGGGTACTGCAATACCTAGAAAATGTTTAGCAAGTGTTTTCCTCACACACGCATGCGTATTTATACAGTCAGGTTCTGTTATTTTAGCTGTTTACTAAAACATATTTACGTTACAGTTACCTAACTAATATGGTCTTAAACTGTCGACTCTCAGCTTTATTTTAGGGTGTTCACTTGTGAATTGGAGGAAAAGTTTAGGAATTACAACTGTTAAATGTGTAGCTACCTTTTTTTTTTCAAGGGGACCAGAAGTAATTGGACTTTTAAAGCTACTTTGTGGGATTCATAGGCTTTTCCCTCATGCATACATCATCAGTCATGCAGGTGAAAGGTCTGGAGTTGATTTCAAGTGTGGCATTTGTATTTGTAATCTGTTGCTGTGAACCTGCAACATGCAGTCAAAGGAGATCTTAATGGATGTGATACAGACCATCCTTCAGCTGAAACAAAAAAGGAGAAATCCATCAGAGAGAGAGTAGAAATGAGGCCCAGAAAAAGAGTTGAGGTGATTCTTATGCAGCAAAAAAACAGGCTGGAATGACCTCTTAAAATAGTCACAAGTTTTATTGAAGATTGATTGAAGAGCTTCTGTTTGGCAGGATCTCCTTCCAGAAGTGGCTGGCTCCTGATGGTGGGATTTACATTTTATAGGTTGCAGAATGATTTTAATATTCATGCTCATCTGTACAAAATAATTGTCGAGGCCTTGGCTGTAGACCCAGCCATCCCTCGTCGGCGGTTTCTTTGGACATCCTCCTCTCGCCACTTCTGCATCAAACATTGGAGACAATACCTTAAAAAAAGGCACCAAAAGATACTGCAAAAGCACGACAGGAGTTTTGTCTTTTTAAGGCAAAGAAGTGGAATATTCTTCCATGGTTGAGTCAGTCAACAGATTTGAATTTCAGACAGGATGGGCAGACAGGCCCACAAACAGCAAGTAAAGACGGCTGCAGTAAAGGTTCAGCAAAGGATTACAAACTTAACATAAATATGTTTTTTTGGTGATGTTTAGGCATTTCAGACTCCAGGCAGTCATTGCCAGCAAATGTTTCTCAACAAAGTATTAAACATAAATATTTTACTTACAGTAATAATTGTCCATTTGCTTTTTGAGCCCCTGAAATTGGGAGACTGAATAAAGATGGCTGCAGTTCCTGAATGCTTTAAAGTATGGTTTAGTTCAACATTTTGAATTCAACCTAAAAGTCTGCACTTAAGTTACATCTCACCAGTGTGGTGACTGCAGAGCTAAAATTGTGAAAACGGTGTTACCGTCCAAATATTTCTGGGCCTGTCTGTATTCATATGTGCATGTTTGTATGTGTATGCCTATGTATACGCATCCAGCATTACATGTATGCATGCACTGATGTGTCTGCAGTGTATAAATATATGTGGAGTACAATATGTACTCTATGTACTGTACACACTCACTCATTACAAGCATGATGGGGCTTCTGAACTAAAATTTTGTTGAGAAACACTGAGACAATCACTGCAATCACGTGTTTTCTGAAACGTCCAATCATATTTCTACACTTGTTGACAGGTGTGTTGGGTCATTGTTCATTAGCAAGGTGCGCTAATTTGTCTTTTCAACTACAATTCAAAAGCAATATTTTATTTAACTAAATTAAAATTGTGTAAATTTTGTATTTTGTAAATTGAATAGCTATTATTGAATTTAGCCTTTACTTTAATAGGAGGGTATGAATAATATTTAGTGTGCTCCTCATTTTTAGACAGATCCACTTCACTGAAGTATGCTAACCTCTCTAACAAGTTGTACATTCAGACATGGATTCCCACTGGTTCATTTGAATTACAGGTGGTGGAAAAATGGTCTCATGACAACATCTACACCCTGGAGGCTGCCGCTGTCACCGGAGCTTTGATTTCACTGCTGATCAAAGCGGTTTTATTCTGGGGCCTCATCAGACTGGTCCACAGCTTTGGACAAGGCCTGAGAGAGAGAAGTGAGTTTCCACCGATCCTTTGTCTCCATTTCATTCATCTCAGAGTTGCACTACAGAAGACTAATCAAACACATTTGGAGAATATTAACTAACCACTTTCCTCCTGTGCTACCTTGAGTGTTATGCAAGCGTTTTCCTGAACATTTCATCTCTGAATGGTTTTATTTTGGCTGCTGCTCATCAGGAAATGCCTTCAACTGGATTTCTTTTTGTTCTCATATTGTTTTGTTGTAGTGTTTGCATCCAGTAAGTGATAACGCAGCAGGTGGTTGTGGACCAAGGCCCCAGCTGCACATCAAGGACTCAACAGAAGCGCAACCATAGTGCCCAAATTTACTACAACTCTCCAACATTAACTCATTTTATTTATTCAAACTTTCCCAGCAGTCTGTGTTTGTTTGCATTTTCTGGACCCATCATGGGTCATGTGTTACTGTTACCTAAGTTGTCCCTGCAGTTCATTTTTACCACAATATTCTTATATTTTAGACCTTTTTCAGCAGTCCAGCTAACACTTATGGCTCATTATGTTGGATATTTGTGGCAGAACTTTTCCCCTTGAATTGGTGTAACACTGTACAGAGTACACTGGCTTGTTCTGTTCTCAGCATGAGAGTGAATGTCGGTACCGACTCGATGCTTAAGGGATTGTAATTTGTACTTTGACTCTAACTTGCACTGTAATCTATAAATCTAATGCTTTTAATATATTTTTAAAGTGACCAATATCCTCTACTTAAAACGAATCAAGTGTCTTGTGATTTGCATTATCTCGTTTACCACATTAGCTGAATGACAGAATTCTTCTACTTATTTTTCTGCAGCACTTTAATGCACTTAAGTGTTTTTTTATTCATTGTTCTTCATAAAATATTAAAACCAAATTGCTGTTTTATTTCTCAATAAAACAAGTGAAAAAGAAGTTATTTGGATATTGTGTGGTCCAGTTTTAAGACAGACTTCTCTGTGACTGTATGTGCACATGAAAGTATTAAAACTTGGGCTTTCATTTAGACCATTCCTGGTTGATCACATCCATTGATTAAGAGATGCTGAGCATCTTTCAGATGCCCATTTAAGCAGGTTTGAGGGAGAGGAAATGAAAAATACTTATTTTATCCCAGAAAGGAAATTCCATATAGGTTCTCTCTCTCTTTTTAATTTATGTATTTATAAATTTTATAAATAAATTTTAATTTATAGATAAATTATTTATAAATAAATACATTTATAAATGTATTATTCATGACACTTGCAGTCTATAAGAAGAGGAAACTCCTCAAGCCTGTGGTCAACATGCTTCTCGCTGCACTGGAAGGCGTAAAGACACATTGAGCTGTACTGTACCTCCCCAATACCTCTGTTAACTAAAACCTTGTTAGATCCACTACAGACGTAGACATTTCTCATCACTAATTACAAAGTTTTTTTTTTCCTGATGGGTTACTTAAAGGTACAGGATGTAAAAAATCAAAGGCCAATGGCAGAAAAATGTGATATATAATTCAAAACTGTGTTTCTATTGATGTGTAATTGCTGCACTAGAATAGCTGTTATACGTTTATTTTGTTAGAATGAGTCATTTATATCTACTTGCTGGGTTTGCACATATGGAGGCTGCCATATTTGTTCCTCCATTTTTACTACGGTGATTGGACAAAAGAATGCGTGTGAAGCAAGAACCCACTGAACTTTAAAACTGCTGAACCAGCTTTGTTTAATGGGAGTTAGACTGTTTCAGCTTAGTAATGCCTTAAAATACATAAAAATAGTTACTTATAGTACAATCATAGCTACACCTGAGACCACTGGATCCACTCACAGATAAAAACATCTTTATGTCTGGGAGAATTTTGGCCACTAACAGCTACCATGGAATATGAAGTCATTTGAAGGAAAACATCTTTTCTTACAATATCCACCTCAGTAATTCTTACATACTGTAACTTTAAAGCTGCATTCCATTTGAACTCGGAAGTGGGAAGTGGTTTCAACCGGAACGGCCCCCGTAGTCGGATTTCCCACTCGGAAAGTCGGACAATCGTCACAGCAGTGTTGCCAACTCTTTGAGAAGAGAAGTCGCTATTGGCTGACCCAAAAGTCGCCAGAAGTCGCCAAATGACGTCACCAATTCATGCACTAGGTCTAGCGCATGCGCAGAGCCTCTTAATAACTTTGATTTATTTTTATCACAGAATGACGGTAATTTACAAGAGTACTGAAGAGCTGACATACACGTTTGAGTCATGGTGCAAAGAAGACCCAGTTGTGCCCACAAGGCATCATGGGAAATAATGTAGATGAGGAGGCGTGGTCGGGCACATACTATTGGCTCAGGCGGGCTGCTGTCTGCAAAGGAACAGCGGAAGTAGTGAGTGAGTGCCGGGAAACAGGGAAGGGAGGGGCTGACGGAAGGCAGCTCCTGATGAACGGGTGAAGCGATATAAACTTTATCTGTCTCCATGATCACCAGGAAAAGTCGCTAGATTTGTCGCTAGTCGCTTTTTTGAAAATAAGTCGCTAGAGGGGTCTGAAAAGTCGCTAAATATAGCGACAAAGTCGCTAAGTTGGCAACAATGCGTCACAGCTCCGAGTTCAGATTTAAAGATTGCCGCGCCCAGTTTTAGAAGCATGTATTTACACTTCTTATTAATATTTTGTTGCATTAAATCAGTCATACATGTAGTTTTGGTTTATACAGATGTAGGGGGAAGCTGCTGTAGTATAATTTACATTTTTCATGTCGTATATGTGAACTACAACGCCAGCTGTGCTAACAACGGCTAATAACAATAGCCTTAGCAAACACGTTGTTTTGCCAGGCAGCTAACTGGTTTTCCGACCAGTGAACTGGAACGTAAGTTGGTCGGGTGTGACGTCACCCCCCCAGTTCCCACTTCCCAGTTCCAAGGTAAATGGAACGCAGCATAAGACTAGAGATGCACCGATCTGATACCCAGATTGGATATTGGCTCCGATACTGACAAATTCTGGATATTGGATGAATGTGGCCGATCCAGCATTCCAACCCAGTCATTTCTGTTTTTAATATCATAAAATTGTACACCATTATTTGTTGATAGATAAAATTTAGTACATTTATATCTGTGTTGTTACCTTTTTTTAATTGTTTTAACAAGGCTAAATGTTTATTTCAAGCTTGACGCCTTCACTCACATGGCAAGATATACGGTTCATTCATTCAACAGTAGTATCGGATCGGTATCGGACTGGATCGGTGCATCTCTGCTTAAGACCACAACTCAACTTCACCCCTGCAAACTGCTGTATACAAAAGTTAATAATTTACCCAAGGATTGACATCAGGAGGAGACACATATCCTGGTTAAACAATCTGTTTATTAAAGTGTTACAGGGACAAAAATAGCATATTAGACACATTAATAAACTTGCTGATACAAAAGTTAAAGAGTTACAGACTCTAGTGTTACAAAAGTGAAAAAGCACTTTGATTAAAACTTCATAGAAGAGAAATCACATTTTTTCTGAATGAAACTGGTTTACAATGTCAGCAGAGATCATACCAACACTGAAAACAAACCTGACACTTAATTTAGTAAAATAATTTGACAAATCACTTTGTTGTGGAATGTATTTGTTATGGGCTTTAGTTCGTCTCTTCAGTCCAATAAAGACTTTTCCTCATCAGCGAGAAAAAAAAAAAGAAAAACTGACAAACTCATTCATGTACAAAAGTACCAAATAGATTTATTTTAATTAATAATACATTAGAAACCAGTACATATGTGCACGTTACAAAAAAAAGCTTATTAGCTTTACATTTATATACATATCAATAGTGAGAGGAATGATTGCTTTTCAGGGCTCAGTTGGATCTAAAAGCTCCAACAGGCGACACCGGCTTTCGTCTTTTCACCCTGACACGATCTGCCAAGCCGATTCACAACACGCATTCGAACACGTGGACATGGAGTCCCAGTAGACCTGTAAGGCAGGTCCCCCGTCAATCATACAACTAAGGCTGCACAATGGTGGACCTTCAGCGCAAACGCAACAAAGTCTGCAACAATTCCTCAACATTCACACGTGGACTGCAACACAGCCCACAGACACTGGTGTATAAAATACATCTTTTTAAAAAATTTGGCTATGGCTTAAAGGACATCTTTAAAACCAGATATTGAAATAAAACAATCAAAAAAAGAAAAGAAAAAAAAAAAAAACGCAGAAGACGTGGTTTGTATGAAATGAAATCCACATATTGACATTCACTCCACAGCTGAACAGCGATACGATTCAAATCGAGTGTTAAGCTCTGCAGACAGGAAAGAAAAACACGATGCACAAAACTGGTCTGTGCAAATATGCCATTAAATACAAGAAAAAAACAAGACATTTCTGTGAACTAACAGCAGTATTTAAGGCACAGGCTGCAAGTTGGACCCCTGGATGCACCTAAAGCAACGTTAATCAACTTTTTTTTTTTAAATAAAAAAAAATTTGGTTAACAGACTGGAGTTGGATTTTTTTCCCCCAGAAAAGTGCAGCTTTGCCTTCGTTTCTACAGAGAACCATACTTTCGATTTGCTGTTCTCATAGTTGAAGACATGTCCCTGACATTTGTCTTGAACATGAAAAGTGCTTGAAGAGACCTGATAACATCCATCAAGAGTTTCCTTATCACTGATCTCTGTGCATTTTGGCTTGAGATCAACTCAAGTGTTGCTTTTCCTTTTGAATACTTAAGAAAAGAAGAAAAAAAAAACCCTGCATTTTGACTTCATAAGAACAGCCTCCACAAAATTAGTTACAGGATGAAAATAGAGGCCAAACTAAAACAAAAACAAAAAAAAAAAATCAAAATCAAATACAACTTATAAAGCTGCAGCTCAGATTAATTTGCTATGGTGTCCAATTGGTTGTGATATGACTGATAGTGAGAAGAAGCCCAAAGATTCTGAAGGGAAGCGTGTTGTCATCATCACTTTCCTAATATTATAAGTTCAGTAAATGTTAAAGCATATTAATTAAGTTTTCGTGCCATGTCAGCATGTTTGACACTTTAAGGCAGTGTAGCTCTCATCGCTCTGCCTGCACATCCTCACGAGCTTCATACCTTCAGTAGATTCTGCAAATGTTACGAGCCAATCAGTTAACTGATGTCAGCTCCGAACAACTCTGCCCAGATACCCATTTATATATACAAAATAATTTTCTTACATTAGGGCTCATAGCTTGCCTCTTATTCCAACATATGTATTCCACTACAACATGGAAGAGAAATACTCCCCATGCAATCATTTCACTGCATGTGAAAGGCAACATGGACAGATGGTTTTGAATAGAGTAGAAAGTTTTATCCACTGAAGACCAAAACCCCCCCAAAAAAAGAACAAAAGAAAATGGGACGGAGGACGTTTGCGTTCAAATAAGCAGTCCTGTTAACTTGAGAAAAGCGGTGAAGTGTTTTCCCCTTGCAAACAGCCTCAGAACTCCTCGTCCTCCGAGTTGAGGTAGTTCTGCTTCTTCCTCACGTTCCAGTGTAAACACTGGGCCAGGCTCTCGAACCAGTCGTTCACCGGGTCACGGAAACAGATGGAGGGGACGGGGAAGCAGGAAGTGGTGATGGTAATGCTGTAACAAGGGTGGAGAAGTGACATAATAAAGGCTTTGTCTCATAAAAGCTGGCAGAAGAATGAGGAAAGTCCAGGTATTTGCAATCAAAAGGACAAAAGAGAAGCAGCTGGCATCAGATACAGAACCATGACTTCCCTCTGAAGCAATACAGGAGTTTTACTGAAAAATACTGGCAGCTCTTTACAAGAACCAGGAAGGGGATTATGCCTGGGTAAGTTATCTGAAGGAAGGCGTTGCATCTGACTCAGGGGGGGGTGCTGGCCTCAAGCCAATTAAACAGGCTGATAAGGTTATGTCACAAAGCTTCTAAGTGTTGAGGCAGCTGCTGATGGAGTTACTTTATCCATTACTCAGTTCACTTTCATCTACTCTCCTACACCGTCATTGTTTCTGGGTTTGTGTGGCTGCTGTGTGTTCAGCAGCTCGGCATGTGGACTAACCTGTCTCCATGGCAGATCTCTTGTCTCCTCCTTCCATCAAATGACACCCAGGCTGTGTTTCTAGCATCACGGGAGAGCATTATCTAAGAAACAATGAAGAAAAATTGTTTTGTTTTACACAAGTTCCTCATTTTTTAAACTCAAATTCCGGCTAATGTTTTGTAACAAACCAGAAGTGTACCTTTAGCTCAACCCCAGCAGGCACCACGATGGGTCTGAAGGAAAGCGAGTGTGGGCAGATGGGAGTGATCATGATGGCGGGAACGTTGGGATGGATCATGGAAGCTCCTGCTGCCACTGCATACGCTGTACTGCCCGTAGGTGTCGATACGATCACACCTGAGGGGACAGAGTCACACACACCGTTTCAAAACCCACCCGAGTGCACAACCGGACGCACAAGCGTGACTAAAGTTTGCATGAAAATGACAATACTTGTAGTCTAATTGTGAAAGAATGTTTTATTTTAAAAAGTAACATAAAATAAAAGTCTGGAAACTTCTGCACAGTCAAGCACCTCCTGAGAGGCGAAGGCCGTCTGAACTCTGCTCTGTCCAGAGTCCAGCAACACTGATTACTGTGCAGTGTTAGCTGTGATGTCAGCAGTGTCAGCTCTCACCGTCTCCCTGTACTGTGGTGATTAGGTGTCCATCCAGGAAGAGGTCGACATTGGAAAGATAGGAGGAAGTTCCTCTGTCCACCACCACTTCATTCAGTACCTGAAGCACACACACACACACACACACAGAAGGACAACAAAGTCTCATGTTAGCGTGTGCCAAAACCTCCTACACATGAACTGCTCACATGTCACCACAGACTCAGACCAGATCGTTAGTTCGGCAGCTGTAAAAATACCAATCTTCACACGTGTACTTTGAATGCTTGACTGATGTCATCAACTGCTCACGCTGTTCTTCAACAACAGGTTAGAAACCCACAAGCACGAGAGCGAAGGTAGCTGAGGCATGATGACAAAACTCCAAAATATTTTGACCTATTTCCAGCCTGAGCTGCAGACTAAGCACTTTTGTGAAGCCAAAGCAAAGTAGCGAGAAAGGTCAAAGTTCTCATTTTTAGCAAACAAAGGGAAGTCATTACGTGAATACTGATGATTACCTGATACTGCATGGCTTTGCAGCTACTTTCAGTGCCTCCGTTGGTCAGAATGATGCCTTTTTCATCTACGCTGTCCTTCTTTTCCCAGTTCTCTTTGAACACCTGGACTTTCAAGCGACTTCGCAGAACAATGGCAGCATTACCTTAAGCATGAATAGAATATGTATTAGCCTCTGGCACTTAATTAAACCTGAGAACTGGAATGTTTGTCTGGGGCTGATTGACAGGAGGGAAAACATTCAGTACCTTCAATAATTTGGGTGACCTGAGACTGGTAGGAGTCAAAATTAAAAGGCGTCAGAAAGCCCAGGGAGCCCAGGTGAAAGGCCATAACTGGTGGAACACTCTCCTACAATCAAAGATAAGAGGAAGTTTATGTTTAACAGCTGCACAAAACACACAAATCTTTTTTAAAAAGTGACATTAAGGACTGCGAGATAAATACCTGGAAGAGTGAAGACGCATACAGCAAAGTTCCATCTCCACCAAGGCAGATGATAAAATCCACACGATTGGAGATGTCATCAAGATCTGAGGAATAAAGACAATTATTTAACAAAAGTGCCGTTGACAGAATTGCTACGATATGACAAGTTTTCATACAAACCTTCTCTAAAAGTGCAGAATTTCTTTGTTATGGCCCCAAAGTTTTCATCGCCTGAAATAGCTGGGTCATCCAGAACTTTCTTCTCCACATAAACAATCATGTTTTTCACCTGTAACAGATAAAAGGCGCATGCTTAACAGGATCTGTGGGCGGTATAACTGAATGCGAGGATGGCTGGGGAGGTTAAATGTGACAACTTGAGAAAGGGACTAAAAAGGAAGCCTAATGATGAAATCTAGCTGCACATCCTCTCACCAGCAAACGTGACCCGATCCAGAACCACGTGTGGTTAAAGTGAGCGGTTTCTGGTGTGAACGTACCTCGGTGAGGAACACGCAGAGTGCTTTGAAAGGCTGAAGCAGGCTGGCATCTCGGATTTTCTTTATGACGAGGACATTTTTTGGCTGTTTGTTCCACGTAAGCTTCTGGCTCGCGGGGTCCTGAATGTGCCTGAAAGTAAAAACATAAAGACTGAAATTTACCGATAATATAAAAACACATATATTAGAGTTTGGGATGGATTAAGATCTTACATCCACTAAGAATTGGGACTTGAACCTCAAACCTGAGCTGATGTAAGATCTGTTAACCGAGGACTCATCTGTTCATCATAACCAGGCTTAGGAGCTATCCAATTAGAGACAACAGCTTAAAGTCTAGTTCTGTTACCTGACATGTCATTTGCAGGATCTTCACCTTAACTCAACCCCGAGAGCAAGTTATCAAAAGTATCTTTTTTAGAGGAAGAAAGTGGAACAAAAAGTTTGGTTCAAACACATTTTGAGAATGATGAAACTCCTTTTTTAAAAGGTTGAAAGGAATCCAGATCAAAAGGAGGAAAAGGGCAAGAGCTAAAACTGGAAACTGCTGAGGGGTTTGACTCTACGATTAACAATCCAAATGTCTGTTTAAGGTAGTTAGTTACGGTTGTTATTTGTTACAGCTCTACCATGCATGTTAAGTCAGTGAAATGCACGACAGACTGTCTCCAGTTCAAATACAATAATTCATTTTTGTCGCTTTGATGCAAGTGTTCAGGACTGCAGCCTCGTACGTGAACTTGGAGACGTTGGCATTCATGTATTTTTGTGTTAGCTCTGTGACAATGACAGCGTGTCTCACAAATAAGACCTTAAACACTAATTTTAGGTCAATAACAATAATAATAATAATAGTGATTGATACAGATTTTTTTAGGGCCAATACCAATATTTTCCTTATCAGCCTCAGCCGATACATTTAGCTGATATTTGGGGCAAATACTGCATTTGACTCCCAAATGAATATAATGAAGGATTCAATAAAAAGTAATTTTAAAACTCTTAATATAAAAAAAGGACAAAGCACTTCAAATAAATATATAAGAAAGAAACAGTGCACTTGTAAACGGATATTAAATAGTAACATTAAACTTGTAATAGATATATTTCTTCTTTCTCTTTTTAATGTTTGCAAATTACGCTGAGTGGGGGTATCTGCCAACATACCGGCCAATCCTGATACCAGCAAAAAATGCAAATGCAAATATCTGACTAAATATCAGACAGCCGATGTATTGTCTATCCTTTAACAACAACAACAACAACAACAACAATAATAATAGCTTCTTTTGGCTACTATATTTCTTATGATTTGCACCAAACAAAAACAGGAAGTAAAAACTGTACAAATATCTAGCAGGCGAAATGTGGAGCAGTATTTACATAATGAATCTGCAAACTCTAAATGCATCAAATCCCTTAAGTTTGCTCTGCTTTACACTGCCTAAGAAGAATAATGTAAAATGAACTGGCGTCAGATGTGTATTAGCCTGTAATAAACAGTACTTCAGCAGTGCGTCATGGCTGCACCTGTGACCGTCTCTCTGCTGCTGCATTCAATAGGAAATCAAACATATTTGACCATTAATGAAAAACTTCACGTGTGACTGCGATAACACTTCAATCTGAAAGCATCATTATGACATATTCAGTTCCCGTTTAAACAAAAACTTTCCAACATCATGCAATCATCCGCAGAACGCCTTAAATTGGTTTCTATTTTCCAGTGTCACAGACGCAGTCGGCACCGGTATATCTAGGCAAGGATACACAGATATTCCCAATGTGAGCTGACCCAAACACACACACACACACACCCACTCAAACATCTAACACTGAAACTGAGAGGACCTGCTTTCTGGAACAATAAAAGGAAAAAAGCAAACCTTCATTAGCATTTGAACAAGCTGGGATCCATTCATGGACAGTTTCTCCTCTAACAACCTCAGAGCATCCACACCCTGATCTTCCTCTTTCACACACAACCTTTTACAACACACACACACTTCCACTTGCTAAATGTCTGTATGGTCAGGGGCCATACAGACATAGTAACCCCCCACGGTTACCATGTCACTAGAAAACAACCATGACTCACTGCGGTATAACTGTCCGAACATCTGGCTGCTGCTACTATCTCACTCCTCTTGCTTGTAAATAAGATGGAAGAAGCTCTCTCACCATTTCCAGACCTTGTTTTCGCTGTGGCTCCCTGGAACGTCCTCCAGTACGTACTGGCTAAACTTCATGGCTGTGCGTGTTTCACAAAGATGCTGCTTCAGGCTGACTCTGCTGGACAACAGCGCTCTGTCCTGGTGGCGAAACAGCTGATTCTGCCTCTAGCAGCTTCCTCGAATGCTACACATTTCAGAGTAGTCACTGAATGCTCCTCTGGTGGTCATGCTGAGAGTCAGCTACCGGCCGTCTGAGAGTCTGAGATTCTTCTTTGTGTCCTGTAGAGTCAGAACCTGCCAGCAAACCCACGGGCCGGACTCACTGTGGCTATATTTGTTCCAGAGAGGACTTAACGCTAAACCTTCCTCATGCATTCTGCTGCTGGGTTAAGGCTCTCTCATCTTAAAGTTGACTACATCCCTGGCCCCGCCCAGTCTGCAGATCTGAGCCCGCCCCCTTCAGGGAAGGTCTTCCCTTATTTGGACAGGTGACTCATTGAAACAACAGCTGTTTGTCAAAGTATTGTGTTCAGAGAAATGCAAACAGGTATTTTACCTGAATGACCTCATTCAACATTTCAACCAGTTACAGTCGATTGTGCAAACCGGTCTTAAAGGAAACCAGCAGAGCTTCCTGATGTCCAATTACGGGACAACATTGTTCTCAACCAATTTTCCTCATGCAAATTAACACTCATTTTAGAAAAGAATTTACTTAGTGATGGTATTTCAATCAAAGTAGTTTACTCCTTTGAGTATTGTGTTAGTAACACAATACTCTTGGTAAGATGTGTGTTAAACTCAGATGTCCTTTGGTAAAACTACTTTAAATCAACATAATTCTACAAGTATATTAACAAGTCAAACACACAACTTGATTTTTAGCATTGCACTGATCAGTTCTTTTCCCCAAAAAAATACTTTCACACGTTACTGTAGCTGAGAGGATTTATTTTATATCCACACCCACTTACCTGAAATAATCCCCTTATTAATTCTCTTCAATTATGCAATGTAATCCTGTCCACTTATCTTCCTTCTCTCCATCATACTGTGTTCATTTTTGGCTAGTCTGTAGTTTAGTAATATTACTGTCTGTAGTAATGCAAATCTCTGAAAGTAGCAGGACAGAGCTGCAGATGTGCTTATTGTGTGTGTGTTTATGAAACTGAAATTGACAGAGGGGAGGAGATAGTAGTTGGTAGTAGTTATGTAACGATATGAAAATTTCATATCACGGTTACTGTGGCCAAAATGATCACAGTTATTGTCATTGTGGAATTATTGAAATACCCTCCCAGCATCAGCAAAATATCCCAATTGGGTCTAAATGTCTACTTTGTCCTTTTTAAAGGGGGAAAAATCTCCAGAGTACTGTCCATGTGGGTGCCTTCGTTGCCTTCCACCATGTTTTCATAAATCAAATATTGCAAACTGGGACTGCTGCTGCTTTTCCAGCCAATGAGCAGCATCACAGAGTTTTTCAAAGTTTGGTAATCAATCACGGCTTTAAAGATAATTAAAATTTGAAATGGTATTACTAATGGCTGGGAATATGATCACGGTTAATTATTTGACCGGTAATCGTTACATCCCTAGTTGGTAATGAGTTATGGCAGCCAGCTGAACTTTGCCTTTTCAATTTTTAACCTGGTCAAGCTGTGGTTACAGTGTAGGTGAGCAGTGTGGCATAGATCGAATAACCAAGACAAAATGTGAGGCAAAGTTTAATGACATTGATGGTGCTTTAAAAACTATAAAGTGAGCTGATGCACCCAATTGGAGGTTGGGATTAGCAATATGGACCAAGATGCTGACAGGTGGACATTTCCTCTGCAAAATAAAGACTCTTCTGCAATTAACACCTGAAGGAAAACCACAGAAACATGACTGTGCTCATCTATGTTGGGTAGATGAGCAACAGCCCACCACACCCTGCCACAGAATGACGTTGTCATGCCAGTTCTTTCAGATTGGAGAGACTAAAGTGTGACTTTTTTTGCCATTGGAACTAAATCACCTTTTCTAATACCAGCCGGCCATAGCAACCGCACACAATGTACAAGCAAACACAAAAACATTCATGTGAGCAGCCTGCAGTTCCCAAAACAGCCCTTCCTGTGTAACAAAGATAGCCTGGTTTTACTACTTTTAACCTGCCTAGCAGCTTTGAAGAAGTTAATCCTTAAAATGCTGCGACCTGTAACAAACAGCAAAGGCAGACACTTACGTGACTGCAGGTATCACTGGGTCAACAGTCAGATCAGGTTCTGACTAGAAAATGCCAGAAGTCTGCCATGACACTCTGAATACACAGCCTGAAACAATGCCCGAACAATTAAAACCTACCCAAGCTGGGCTGGCATGCAGCGCTGAATAATATACAGAAGGTGTGTTTTGTAAGTGCATGGAATCACATTGGAATGTTAACAAATGTATTATGTATATAAAGTGAATTATCCAAGTGAGGCAACACCAAGTTTACAGTCTGAACGCATTAGGTTAGGTTTTAAAACAATGTAACAGAGGGATATCTTTTTAAAGTTAGTAAGTAGATATTGAGATTAGCAATAAAATCAATTTTGACCTCAATAAAAAAAAAGTTTGACTCAATGTGACAGTGGCACCTTCCCCTCTCTTAAAGCAATCATTTATAGTTAGCTAAACTTAAGCTTAAAATTTGAATGACTTTATCATCTTTTCCTGTTTTGGCTGCTGAAATTATTATCTGTGTTGTATGGTTACGACAAAGCTACAACCTGAACAGGTCACAGTTGGCAGCTTTAGGACTACAGAGGAGTCAGGCAGTTCACTGAAGGAAGGAACAATGCCAGCAGCATACTCTTCCTCATTTTGGCTGGAATTTACACATTGATGTTCACGGTTAAGTTTAGCTATGTTTTGCACTCACTTAGGTCATTTAATTGGACTATTGCACTTGTCCTGGTAGGAATCCATTTACTGGGATTTCTTCTCTTAATTGCATACATAATTGCAAAAAATGTTGAACGGTGGTGTTTTGCAAAGCAAGTCAGGCTGTTACCTGGACCTTATTCCATGCTGTATCCTTCATTTTTGTTTCTAAAAATGAGACGTGTGACATCTTTGTAGTTATCTTTTTGCTGTTACTGACTTCATGTTCTTCTGAATAAAAGCCCTGGGAGGGGATGTGAAGCACCTAGATCAGTTTGAGGTCAGCAGACCGCACACATGCAGAACTAATGTTACTGGTGTAAAATTTGAGAAGCTGACCAAATTTAGGCAATAAACAGTTTTACTTGCAATTTTTTAGATTAAAAAGGTGGCAATAGATCCAAAGCAGTCTGCCAGGCTTAACTCTGACATCATATCATTTCTAAAAAAAAACAACAGAATAGCTCCTGACTAATCAAGTCTTTTTTTTTTCTAATTCTAAATGAGATATTCATTGAAATCCATTTCCATTTGCATCAAACAGCTGTATTTGACAGATGCAAAACGCAACAACAGATGCAGAGGATGTGCATCATGTGTGATCAAGGGTGGTCATTTTTAGAGCAGAATAAAGATGAGCGATTAACATCCACCAAGCAAAATATAAGCCATGCAAATCCAGGGTTGAGAGGGGATACAATTATGTAATTATTAAACGAAATTGTTGGAGCATTTCACACCGATGCATTTTGTTGTTTACTATGCTTTATCTGCACAAGGCTTGTTGGCTTTATGGATGCAACAGTTTCAAAGTAAACATATCTGGCCATATGTTGAGAAACATCTCTTTTTTCTCTTTTCTCAAACTTGAAAATGACACAAGAGGATGTTGGGACATTTCAGCTGAAAAGCTTCTCACACACAGAGGATTTATCAGAAGTACACAGCAAAAACCAGACATTTAAAGACAGCATGTTTATGTTACGCTGCAATACAGTATGGTTGATTTAAAAACCCTAGAAGAAATAGTTTGGCATGTGAAATCAACATGTACTCTGGACATAATAACATCAGCATTGGTAAACACCTTGAGACCTGGACTCTTAAAAGTGCAGACCAAGTTTGTAACCTTGGAGTGTTAATAGACTCAGATCTGACTTTCAGCATCATCATCAAAGCGGTCTTGAGGCAGCTTTTTAGCAGTTTAAAATGATGCTGATATTGAAGGAGACAGATATAAGATTGCTCTTCTCTCTGCTCATTTTCATTCGAGCTGTACCGAGTTCATTGTGTATGTTTTAATGCCTGTTTTGCTTTTATTAAATGAAATAAAATTATTTGAAAACATCAACAGAATTAAGTTTTGTCTCCCAAAAAGACCACGAGGAAGTCATCCATACGTTCATCTCTAGTAGCCTGGATTACCATAACGGCTTTTAAACAGGTGAACTTCCACCACATGTAGACACAGATCCAGGCTGAAAAAAATTTCTTTTCTCATGCATGAAATCTGCACGGTAGATTTTAACTTGTCTAGACTGTTGCTTCTTTTAATAATTTACTTAGCCACTTTACATAGTTTCAGGAGTTTTGCACAACCTTTCAATTATGTCTTACGATTTTGTTACTTTTTATGTTTTTTCATGTACTTTAATGCTTCTTCTGCACCCCACTGAAATGCTTTTAATGTTTTATGTGAAGCACTTTGATCTGTACATTAAATGTGCCATACAAATAAACTTGCCTTGTATGGTGTTCAGCACTGTTACCATGGTTACTGATCATGGCAGCTTCCCAGTTCAAATTTTAGCTGGGACCTTCCTGTGGGGACTTTACATGTTACTCCTGAGCCCCCATGTGTGTTTTTTCTGGGTGATTTGGTTTCCTCCCAACATCGTAAGCTGTGGTAGTACAGTTAATTAGTGATTTTAACTTGACAGTAGATGTAATAATGAGCATATCTGCATAAAGGATAGACCGATACATCGGCCGACCGATATTTGATATTTGTTTAGTGCACTGTTTCTCTTTTACATATTTATGTTAAGTGCTTTGTTTCCCCCCCCCATCTTAAGAGTTTTCAGAATTAGTTTTTTATTGTGTTCTTCATTATAATAATTTTGGGGTCATAGCAATATCAGCAGGTTGTATCGGAAATCGGCTCAGGCTGATGAAAAAATATTGGTATCTGCCCTAACAAAATCTATATCAGTCGATCCCTAATTTGCATGTCTCTCTGTGTTAACCTTGTCATGGCTTCTGAGCCCTCGACAGCAGGAAGTAGTTATCAACTTTTGATCGGTGAGTGACAAAAACAGATGTATAGAACATTTTGTACGCGACTGTCACAGCTTCAGCCACAGCTTAAATATTTGCAGTTTCACCTGAATCTTTGCACAAAGAGCTAATTAGACAATAATTTGACGCTGTGATGTTAATTTTTTGATAAATATCGCACTCCTAATAGGAACCATCATGAGTTCTTCTGCAGTTTTACATCATTAATAACCCCTTTTTTTTTCCCCTTTCCAGTGGAAAAAATACAAATTGAGATATAAATATCAGAATGATCTTAAAAAGGTGGAACAAAATTCTCTTTTACCTTGATATTCTGCATTAAGAACAAAACAATTGATCCATGACCAGATGACCCATAACCTTATCTGCAGCTCTGCTCAAAAACAGGCCCAACAAGCTCTAATAGCAACAAAGATCAGTTCTTTTATGTTCTTTGGGGACAAAGTCTTATTCAACAGCAACATTTGATTTTGTACGCCGTCTCATGACTGTAGCAAAAACCAAAGCATACAAATGCTCCAGTGATGTTAAGATAAAAATAATAAAAGTTTCTTTCCAACTTACATTACTGCATGTGGGTTCTGGAGCATGCACGCCTTTGGGCCAAATGTGGTGACCGGGCTTGGACCATGAAGCGACTGAGTTCTCCTGAAAGAGAGGATGACAAACATTTAGATCTTAACAGGAACTTGTGCACTGTACAAGTAAGACTACTTTTAAACAGTATGAACAGTACAAAACCATCTAAACTAGTTTAAAGAATGGGAGACCCTGGAAATAATTCCTAATTACAACATGCTTCTTTTTTTTCTTAATTATAATATAAATTTTTATTCAAGATAAAAAGGGCTAAGATAAGTTGTATTTAAGGCATTTACAAACCCTGCATGAGGTTTATCACTTTAATTCATTGTCTGCTTTGAGGAGTTATTTTCTACACAGTTATTTCTGCAGTGACTTTGTCCTGAGAAACCTTTAGATCAACATTGTATAACAGACTTCTGTAGCTTCTGGTGCTGAACAGTCTGTCTGGTACTTTCACTTTATCAAGACCTTCTAAAGTCTTGAAACAAATTCAGCAGCGATTGAGAAACATTTGAGCTTTTTTGAAGCTCCTTCCTAAAACACTCCATGTGCATTAGGATTGTTAAAACAATATACGGCAAGTGTATCAAGGGTGAAAGTTCAGGGATACTGAGCTTTGATGGTACAAATGCAGTCTTCATGTTGCATCGCATCACTCAGCCAACAAATCCTCTTAGACTGACTCAGCAAATTCACCATCTGCTGTTTACCACTTCTCAAAGCTGCATTAATTAGTATTTTAATGTAAACACAGACAAAAATTAAAAAGCGAAAGGTATAAGATGCCCATGATGACCAAAAACAGTTATTTGGGAACTAATCTGCAGCTCTACCAAGTTCATTACTTTTTTTTTTTTTTTTTTCAAAGCTCCCTTTTTAGTATTTGATCGAAAGCCAGAAACAAGGATCCAACAGGATGATGATGACAGTAGGTAACTATTTTTAGTGACAGCAGCTATAACAATTTAGTAACAGGACAGTTCGGTGAAAGGCATCTGCTAGATTTTTATAGGAACTCTTTTTCCCACCAGTGGGGGGGAAAGGAGAGAGAGAAAAAAAGCAGCTTTTAGGTTGCATAACATTTAACATGAAAAACACCAAGAAAAAAAAAAGAGAAACAAAGGAGGACTTCTGAGTCTGCAACACATGAAAAAAGATGCATTTCACAACTCAGCTATGCACATCCATCACCTGATTTTTTTTTATAACTCCCACTTCACTTTGAAAATCTTTATCATAAAATCAAAACATGAACATTATGATAAAATAGTGAAAGGCTTCAATTCTTCCAGCATTATCAACACAAAAATATCATTAAATCATTTCTTCTTAAGACTCCCAATAAAGCCAAGGAGACACATCTTCTTTGCTTTACAAATACAGGCATAAGCGTCAGCATCTGATGAATCACCTTACTAAATCAAGAAAAACTCAATCACACTGTTAATGTGGGAGTTCATTTCAACATCTTGGACAAATGTGGTCTGCTCAGAGACTTCCCCATCTAAGAAACCTTTTTATGGTTACGAAAGCAAACACATACACACAAAAAAACCTTACAACATCTACAAAACAAGCAATTCCATTAAATGGTATTAAGGGACTGTACACCACCTCAAAATCACTGAAGTGGCGCAACACTGGTCATGTCACAAGGTTGCTTTCAAAACATTACCATCGTAATTGTAAACAGAAACAGTGTAATCAATATAAACAGGCAGGTCACATTATTTGGAAAAGACTTGTGTGTCGCATTCACCTGAACTCTGAGCAACTGTTAGCGGAGGAAGTGCTCAAACTGCGGGTCTTTTTGTTGCGTCGAACCAAGCTGCGGCCTGCGACCTCCCCTCCATCACAGGTGGAGCAGCTGTATGGAGCAGCCTCCACTCGCACCTCCTGTCCTCCATCCATGTCTGACAGCCAGGCTGCGAGTAAACTGACAGGACACATCAATCATTTATGAAGCTGGAGTCAGACGTCAACAAGCTAATGCTAATTAGACTAAGCTGCTTGCAACAAGTAAGACATGAAAGAGAAGTTGCACTTATTTCACCAAAACACAAGTTACGAAGTAACTTTACCTATCTGTTAAATTAAACGCAAGCTTGAGCCGAAACTCGTATTCTGTGAAACTTCGTAGTTACTTGTATTAAAGAGTTTAAATATTAACCATTTTCGTCTCAACGACGTAAACGTTATTTTTTCCCACATTACAGTTTGCAGGCCATATTTCATGTAAGGTTTAAGTTAAGCTAACAGCTTAATTCAGTCTGTAAAGTCAGTTAGATTGCTGTGCAAACTGCAAAGCTAAAGGCGAATTAAAAATTCAACATTTGCAACCAGACCTCCGCCGGCTTAAGCGGATGAACCGTCAGGGATCCTTATGGTGGAATATTCCCGGTGAACTAGCTAAGCTAATGTTAGGGTGTTTAGCAAGCTAAGCTGTTAGTCATATTAAACAGAAATTAAACGGTCATCTTTTTCTAACCGTACCTTTTGTCCACAGCGTAACCGGGGACCACTCGGGTCTGGAGCGCAGCAAGCAGCCGTGAGGTTAATTCGCTGGATAACAACGAATCTTTACTTTTGTCAACGGTCAGTTCATCGCTTCCTGATACTGATCGACCAATCAAGCGCTCGCTTTGCTGGTGACGTCACCAGTGCTGAGCGCGCCTGACAAACGTACACAACTCTACTAGACCAAAAGATATCAAAACTGATGTCAAACAAAAACAGTGAATGCACACCAAGTAAAGATAGTTTTACTTACCCCCAAATAACAAGTGCCTATATGTATGTATATATTTATTCATTCATTCATTCATTTTCTGTACCGCTTATCCAATTCAGGGTCGCGGGGGTTGCTGGAGCCTATCCCAGCTATTAACAGGCGAGAGGCGGGGTACACCCTGGACAGGTCGCCAGTCTGTCGCAGGGCCAACACAGAGAGACAGACAACCATGCACTCTCACATTCATACCTAGGGGCAATTTAGAGTGATCAATTAACCTAACATGCATGTCTTTGGACTGTGGGAGGAAGCCGGAGTACCCGGAGAGAACCCACGCATACACGGGGAGAACATGCAAACTCCACACAGGAAGGCCACGGTTGGAATTGTTCGAACCCCCTCCCCAGCTGGGAATCGAACCAGTGACCTTCTTACTGTGAGGCTGCTGGTGCTAACCACCACGCCACCGTGCAGCCCATGTATATATTTATTTAATCTTTATTTAAATAAAGATTAAATAAATATATACATTAAATAAAGATGTATATATTTATTTAATCTTTATTTAATTCATGTTTGTCGATATATATATACTTTTTTTTCTTTTTGTCTTTATTTGTTTATACCTTTCATTAATCTTTGACTTTAGTTATTTTTATTACTGGTGTTATATTCTTTTCACTCAACGCCTGTTTCTTAAATCAAATCTGATGATCTGCAATTTCTCAATACTTTAAATAAAGTTTATATATATATATATGTATATATATATATATATGTATACATGCTATTATATACAATAGCTCAGCTCCATCCTCTTCTCTTCTTGAATAATACACATTATTTAAGAATAATATGTATTCTTAAATGTCACATTCAGTTATATCATCTCCTGTCTTTTTTTCCTTCTTTTTTATAATTATTCCTGCATTTATCTGAATGATTGTTAACTAATTGTTAGTTTGCACTGTCTGTGAGTTTTGTCCTATTTGTTGTAATTTTTCTGAATTATATGTACTCCTTTGTTAAGTTAATAACGTTTTAGAAAATAAACATACACAGCACTCCTTAAGTTGGTTGTACATCAATCAGACTCCTTTGGCTCTCTCAAATTGTCATAAACAAGCAGTTTTGGCTTAATCTGTCAACTTCAAATAGGTATTTACATGGAACAAGGATATATATTTTATAAGAATAAATCTTTACTTTTCTGACTAAGAATGACATTGTCTTGGTAAGCCAAGAGTTTTAGTTGTTGCTTTTCTTTTTGGACTTTTATAGAATTTTTGGGCTCTTTGAATTATAAATTTTGCTTGTGACCAAATTTTATATTCACAAATATAAAGTGGCCGACTGAAAATTAAACCATCATTTCAATCACCTCCTTTATTAAGGAAGTAAAGCTTTATTATCTACCTCACCCAATAGGAAAACCATGAAACACTGACATTGCATTCCTAATTTAGCATCTTAATGTAATCTGTACAACCCAATTATGAAAATTTGGAATGTGATATAGAATTTGAAAAAAAAAAATAGTGCAATGATTTGCAAATCTTATAAATCCATATTTATTCCCAATAGAGCAAAAACAGCTTAATAGATGTTGAAACTGAGTCATTTTTATCATTTCATAGGAAATATTAGCTGATTTTTGTCCTTTTTTTGTAGCAGCAGCTCATCTTATAAATCATCTTTTAACAAGTGTGCGAAAACATCTTGGAAGTGGGGACACTAGTAGATGGAGTTTTGTTCAGGTCCCTTTATTTAAACCTGCATGTTAATTTGTTTTGTAGTGACATGATATTTAAACAAACATAGATTTAAAAAATTCTTTAAAGAAAATAATAGACGTTTTAGGAGAGGTGTGTCGTCTCATTCTGGTCCGAACTGCAGGCAGGTCAGTTCAGCACCTGGACTCTTCTCCTTCAAAGTTATGTGATGGATGCAGCATCAGCCTTGTGCTGAAAAATGCAAGGCCTTCTCTGAAAGAGATGTCAAGGATGGGAGTAAATGTTGCTGTAAAAACTCCACGTACTTTTCGGCATCGATGGTGCCTTCACAGATGTATAAGATGCTCAACCTTAAGCACTGAGCGTAAGGTTACTTAACCATACCATCGGAGATGCAGGCGTTTTCTCCTTAGCAAGGCTGTTATGAGTTTGATCTGTCTGTGAAGTGTCCTGAGACGACATTGTTGTGAATTAGTGCTACACGAATAAGGCAGAATTGACTTGAATTGAATTTTGAACTCTGCTTATAACAAACTGGATGACCCCCCCTCTTTAGTTTGTGCTCATTCATTAAAAAATAAATAAATAAATGAACATTTTGATTAATATGACCACAGAACAAGATATGTTCCAGAGAAGACAGCTGTGTTTTCTGAACTGTATTCTAATATGATTGTTCAAAGAAGAACTATTCTGTTTTAAAGCCTCGTAGGAGTCCATCCATTCATGTCTAGTACCAAATCATGCCTGTTATTACTGCCGCACCACCAGAGTCCCCAAGGATCAGCATCCAGTTCTGACCTTTTGGCCTTGTGCACACAGAGATTCCTCCTGATTTTCAGAGTCTTAATATCATACCCTGCATGGTGGGATCATCAAACTTTGCAGCTTTACACAAATGATTCAGTTTTTAGATGCAGTTTGTCGCAGATTGGCGAAGCTCTGCTCCTCTTTACATCTGAAAGGCTCTATCCTTCTAAAACGCTCGTTTATTCTCAGTCGTGTGAATGACCTGTTGCTTAGTAACCTAATTAATAGTTAAATGCTCCTTCAGTTGTTTTTGATTTGTGCCAGTTAATTTTCCAGCCATTTGTTGCCCTTGTTCCATCCAGCTCCTTTGAGATGTGTTGCTACCATTAAATTTAAAAAAAAACAATGTTTTCAATTGCATAATGTTATATTGGGAATGATAAGATCTGCTTATAAGATTTGTTTATATTTTACATTTTGAACAGCATTCCAGCTTTTTAAAATTTTGAGTTGTACACTCTTATCAGTGGTCCAAATATGTCTTGTGTATAACGCCAGCTGTGTTCTCCTGTGTCATGTCACATTGTTATTGTTCTTTAATGTCACTCTTAATGTTTTAAATAAAGTATTAATAAAGCAAATAAATTCAGGAAAGTTTAAACTAACTCAGAAGCCTTATTTAATTTATTTTACCCTATTTACAGTAATGCTGAAATTATATTTTAAAAGACAAAAGATAAAAGAAAAACTAAATACACCTACTAACCACACTTTTAAATTAAAATCTAATCAAATAAAGGACCTAGAGATCTTTTACTACACAACAGCAAATATTAAAATATTTAATAATAATATATCATATAATAATAATAAATTAAGAGTTTAGTTTGTTTTCATTCCTGTTGTTGAGTTTTTGTTCTGTTGCACTTGGCATATTGTTTCCTAATCATTTTGGAAGTTGCTGAAGATTTGTTGCCTAAAAATAATAATAAAAAAAAGGCATATTCTAACAGTAATTGTAAAATAGTACCGTTTTCAGGAAAATATCTTTCACAAGCTCAAATCCACACAGTTCAGTCATAAACAGAGTTGTTCCATGTATTAATGAATTCTTAGTTTTCTCATTCTGGCACTTCTATTTTTCCTCATTATGAATAAACTATTAATAACAGTTATGTTTTTCTACTTCAACGTCCAACATATAATTTTCACTCTTTATTAGTATTTTGGTAACTTAACTGTACCCTTTATCATTTGAAAAGGTGTATTCTGTGATATTAAAGTTTTAAATCAGTAACAATATGACCCGTTTTAGACAGCAATTTATGAAAGTGTTTCCATTTTATGCAAATATTTACTCTACAATGTCCTTTAAAACAGTTTTCTGAACTTATAAATATTCTACAAGTCATGATGAAAATAAGCATCAAACATTGTCCTTTTATTACTATTTGACTGCAATTTTCAGTGTAGCTGGAGAATTTAACTGTTTAATCCTGCATGCTGGTAAACTAAATCAGATTTTTGACATGCTAAACGGTTAATTTTGATAACTTGCAGAGCTCCAAACTGATTAAACTACTCATATCTACTTGAGATGCGACTTTGATCCTATCCATCAACACATATTACATGTTAGTGATACAGATTAGCTCAATAAAATATAAAGAATCCTTTCCATAGAAGTAAACACTCATACTTCCTGGTAATGACTAATCGTATTTCCAGTAGAGGGCAGTAAAGGACAGGGATGGTTTCCTAGCATGGATAATAAATTCTCACAGGTCCCACCATATTTGGCGAAGCAGTAATGGATGCTTGTGAGGGCATCTCTGACCGTATGTAACGTGTTAGGTTCAGCCTCTCCTGTTCGAGGAGGCCTTTATTAAGGTATCTTACATACTGATTCCAATTAAAGTAGATTTTCTCTAAAGAAGTGTTTCAGAGAAGATTTTGCTGATTAAGTCCATAAAGGTTGGCTTTAGTAACCGTTCAGAATCTTCTAGTATTGCAATATAAAAGCAGTAGCATCCATTTATACACTGATTTATAAAAAAAGAGCAGCAACTGTATTGAAGGTTGTACAGAGGAGCCAGGCTGATTCAACAGTGGATAAGAAATTGTTTATTTGACTTGAACATAATTACAAGGAAACCAAACAGTCTGCAACATTCTAGCTTCAGTGGGAATCGCTCTAAGTGAATCACACTCAACACAGTAGGTCATCTCAAACTGCTTTTTATTACATCTTAAATAACAGTACATTTTAATATAGTTTCTATCTTGCATCCAGCTTTCGGTTGTACACTGACTGACTTAAAATTAAATACAAAAGGTGAAAAGGGAAGAGTGGGGGGAGGGGGTGCAGAGCTCTACAGTTATTTGATGGAGAAAGAGAAAAGGAAAGGGAATTTAATTAATTTTTAATATTTTTTATTTTGTTTTATTTTTTGCCAACTCCAGGCCTAACGCACAATTACAGCACATTTTTTTTGTACAGAATGTCGCAGAGAAAAAAACAGAATGGAAAAAAAGTCACTACTGCTAAAGAAAGAGCGTATTTGTTTACAAGGAGAAGGGAACAACAGAAAATTCCGCCATTCGGATGCTGCAAGATTTACTTTTCATTTTCTATTAAAGGACAGAAAAAAAAAACCTGTTATAAAATGTTTCTTTGTAAATGGAATTTTGTTTTGCTACAGAAGGAATGAAAATTTATTTGTTCCATCTGGATTGTGTACATTTAGGTGAATGAATGTACATATGTGTGTATAATTTAAGCATTTACGTTACTTCTTAATTTGTGGAATTCCTCTCAAGAGTGGACCAAGTAACCGTTTATGTTGCAGGGTTTGCTTCTCGAGTGCATAGCTTTGACATTTTAATTGGATCATGTATGCACAGAGTAGCCAAAAACAAAGAAAAATAGAAAGAAAAATATAAATACCAATGTATTGATATATTCAACAGGTTATTTTCTTAAAGAAAAACATCAAAAGGACTTTATTCCATATGCACCTTTTAAGCAATTCTACAGCATGCGATTCTAAGAGATAACCCACCCATGGCAGACAACCAAAATCTTTTTTTTTTTCGTTTTTAACTTAAAAAGTTTCAATATCATTATTTTCAAACATTGATTTATACAACATGTCATTCACAGAGTAGTAACTGCATTTCCAAGCACGGAATGGGCACCTCTGTTAAAAGAGAAACGTCCGGATTGCAACCAGGCTGAAGTGGAGGTAGACCCTACCCGACCAAATCACAACACCGGTCCCAACCACGGGCAACGGAAACCAGGGAAAACAAAAGTCAAGTAAAGGAGGAGGGGGAAAAAAGAAGAAGAAGAAAAAAAGAAAACCAAAAGAATATAAATGGGGCAGGGTGAATTAAGATCCGATGGGTTAATCTTCATTTAATTATTCTACACTGTTGCCAGACAAAAAGGTGTATGAATGGTTAAAATGGTTTGTATTTTTTTTTTTTGTTGTTTTCCGTTTTAAAAACGAGCATTCATTATCATAAACAGCATGTGCTTGGTTAGTTAACTTTTTTCTTTAGACATTATTCTATATATGCAAAGTTTAATTTTTGTGCAAACAAAGATTTGTGGACTACACTGGAAAAAGAAACAGTAAAAGTATCATGGGGCTAAATATACAGAAGGGCCAGAAGTGGCTTGAGGACTCCCTGTTGAAGCTAAATTCTCTCACTTTGTTCTCCGATGGGATAAAGCTGGACTTAAAATGACATGATCTGCAGGTTCTTTTGCTTGTCGACCTAAAAACGTAGTCTAAAATGAGTAAAGACTAGGAAATAAAACAAAGCTTTGATCCTCATTTTAAACATTAACTGACAGTTCACTGATCTACCTCTCCAATAAAATATAATAATGAAAACAGAAAAAAAAAATAAAATAAACATGGTCAAAAAGCTATTAGGAGTTAGATCACCGTCATGTAATAACCTTCACTCAGACCTATGCATAATGAGGACGCAGGACACATTTATTTTGTGGTAGTGGCAGCAGTGGCGGGGGTGGGGGGGGGGGGTGGGGTTGTATTTTCACTTTTTACAATACCAGACCATGATCGTCAGAGGAATGCACGATTTTTCCCCTCCAGTCCACTTCGAAACCACGAAATTCCTTGAGCTTTTTTTTTTTGTCTTTATTTTCTTCCTTTTTTCGTGTAGCTGAATGAGTGACAGACAATTGTGCTCTTTTAAATGAGAAGGAGAGAGAGGGAGAGAATTTTTGCCCTTGTTAGGTTTCTGGGGTGTTTGGAGTCAGTATCATGGCGTTTTTCGAAAAGATTGGATATGCAATAAAATTGAACATCGTGATGTTGGAATGGTCTTGCACTCAACTTTGGAGTCCGGATGCCATCTGGAAGACACAAACAAAACATTTATTTAATATTTAGCTAGTCCTCTCACTGAACAGAAGGACATTATTACTGCACTATGAAATGAGGTGAAATAATTCCTGCATGCTCGATGTAAGGCTCACTTCATCAACCCCAACCACCAGATGGCAGCAAATACAAACTCTAGCTGGGCTGTTATGTAGCCAGGTGTTCCACTACCACACACCAGAAAGTGTCCTCATATCGTTTACCTTCAGACTCTAGTTCCAGATCTTGAGAAAGCTGTCCCAGGACCCTGTTGCCACTGCCATGCCGTCGTCAGTCACACCCAAGCAGCTCACCCGGTTATCATGACCAGCCAGGACACCTGGAGACAGAGCAGAAGCAATATCATTACTGATGTGCCCGTGCAGACCTGAGGATTCATACAGTAAATGGTTAAGCATGGGGTTAAAAAAGAAAAGAAAAAAAAAAGAAAAAAAAAAGAGTAAAACAGGTTTCAAACCACAAAGAGAAGGTTCAGATTCCTGTTACCAGGCACCAACCAATTAACTACATATCAAAGTCTGATCCTGCTCAACATCATTTCCAGTAAATCAAGTAAGTCTGTATGTGCATTCATTTGAAACTATCCAATCAGAAGTGTGCCGCCTCTGATCTGATCCCAATCCCGCGGTGCAGTCAATAACTGTAAAGTATTTATGCCTCCACAGGCTGTTCACTGCTGGAGCAGGTGATGCTTCTCTTCCAGATGCATTTTAATAGTTTACATACTACTCTTTCCAGTTCTGCCACATATACAATTATGTCTACACATTTAGACACAGTACTCTTCCATAAAAACTAAGCACCGTATTTTTTGTACTTTAAATCACACTTTATTCATTGCTTGGTTGCTTGTGCGACTTATAGTCCAGTACGACTTATATACCAAAATATTTACAATTTAACATATTTTAAATGATTAATTCAGATTGACTGACATGAGCCAAGGAGTAAATTTTACCGTCTAATGTCAAAAGATGACACTATAGGCTTGTGACAACTATATTCTGCTCCAAGGGCAAAAATCCCAAAATGGCCTTATCTCAGTGAGAGGAGTTCATTTTGGACATCTGGCTGTACTGCCTGTGTGGTGGAACAAATCCTCAAAAAACATGTTTATCATTCTTTGTTATGATGTTTATCATCATTTACAGGCATGAACTTTGGAACTGGACTGATTGGGTCATTTTTAACAGTAACAAGTTGGACATGAAAAATCAGAAAATCCCCCTATTTTAAATAAATAAATGCAACTTATTTTTTTTTTTTACTCTTCATGATGCATTTTTTGACTGATGTGACTTATACTCAGGAGTGACTTATAGTCGGGGCGACTTATAGTCCGGAAAATACAGTATTTATCTAAAAATGCTTCCATAAATACTACATGTACACAATTGTATTATGGCATGTAGAATCTGGTGACGCAGAAGCCAACTTTAAACTTGCAGCACAATTCTGGTAGAGGAAGTAAACCCATTCCTAATACAGGTACAACCACAAATACAGATGTCTGATGCCTCTTCTCCCCTCCAAACATATTATGGGTAAACTTTAAAATCAGTACCTCTAAATTCAGATTACCCACTAATAATCTCCATTGCAATTGTTGGCACAGATATGAGGGTACTGCTGGAAGACAGGTCAGTGAAGAGGACTGGAACTGGTTAAATGTTCCAGTGGTGGCTCGGTTGAAGAGCAGCATGTGGTTACAGAGGACGTCAAATGCACACCCTGTTAAGGTTTACTCACTCTACTTTGTAAAAACTGCTTCAGTTGTGGGGAGTTTTTAAAGACTGGGTGAACAAATATGTGAACTCTGACTCTTTACCCAGGGTCCTGCTTCTGGAAAAATCTCTCTGGTATTTCATTTGCAAATGAAGCACTTATATGGCCACATTTTATCCAGTAGTCATACTTAAAGGAAGAACTGATCCAATAAGAGAATGATTATTGTTTCACACCAACACTCACATTTAAGGCCTCCAGGTAAGTCTAAAGGATGCATTTTGGTATCATCCCCCCAAAAACAAACAAAAAACAGGACAGCACCCTGTTAACTCCTCATCTACCTGCCACCCGCCTATGTTTCTTCTCACAGCCTTAAATTGAAGCAGCTATGTGCAGCCAGCCTAGTTTAGCAGCAAGATGTTCAGCATCATTGGATCCACCTTTTCCACGTCCACCGATTCACTAACTTTGTCCTGAAATGCTAAAAGTAAGTCCGTCAAAGTCCAGAGGAAAGCAAATGCTTCTAGCACTGCAACACACAAAGCGTGTCCAGTGGGATGAACTAGCAACAGACTTATTACAATAAGAACGGTAAATTCAGCTGGTGACGAAGAAGTTTGAAAAATGTTGAAAAGAAATCCTGTCTGACAGAGCGTGCTCATATCTGATATAAACATCTATATCAGGGATGTCCGAGGAGTTATTGTACATGTTAATCTCATACATTAGTACAAGAATTTTCTCAATAGCAAAACCTACAAAAGGCAAATTCATTTTTCAAAAATATGTTCTGAGGGAGATTTGCTGGCCATTCATTTAAAATTAAGCATAAAACCTCAGAGTGGTGCTGTGCCCTTGTATTGAGAGTAAACTGATTTGTTAGTTAATTTCCAAAAAATAAGGATTGTATTCAGTCCTATATTGCCCAAAAATAAAATATTCATTAAACTAGAAATCTGTGTAGTCCTTTGGTGGAAATTTATAATGAAGATGGCCTTATAGCCATTAATCTGAGAGGACTGTAAAATTTTCCTGATCATACTTCAATTTCCTCAGAAGATGGCTTCCTAGCTTTCTCACAAACAATATCAATTTTTGTTAATCAGCAGGAAGTGCAAGTTCATCTATACTCGTCTGCTTTTCCATCTAAACAAAGCAAAAAATCTTTTCAGATAAGATTTATGGAGAGATGAGTGGCAACGGTAATCAAATCTGCCAAGAAAGTTGTGACAGCCATGCTCACATTAGGAAGCAACTGGTCAATTTGATCAGTTTTCTCCACTTATGACAAGATCCTGATGCTAAACCCAGATTATTCAGTCAACTTGAAGTGTGACCCCTTAAAAAAGAACAGGAATATCCACTTCATGGCATATTTGACCAGTAAGCATAAAAAAACTATTTGGTCGACTTCATTTCACTTTTAAGGGGACCATTTGAGGATTTTCACCAGCTAGTTCATCTAAATGGCTCAGAACAAAGTTCCAATGTTTATTTTTCTATTGAACCATTGATAGTTATGAAATATTACATTTTCTGTGCTCATCTAGCTGCAGAATTTTTATTCCGGACAGTGTTAACTGACTCCCGCCACTGGTATTTGAATACATTGGGGGGGGAGAAACCGATAATTTTAAAATTTTTTTTTTTTAAAACTTTGAGGATGGAAAAAGATCGTCGTATCTTGACGAATCTTCAGCACAGTTGAAGAAGAGACGGAGAAAGAGGAACAGAGCAACAGAAGAGGATGAGTATCAAAAAATATAAAACAAAAAAAAAAAAAGGGGGGGGGGGGGGAGGGGAGGGGGGAGGTGGCGAAACCCTTCAAAAACGATAATTTTATTCTTCAAAAAAAAACAAAATAGGGGGGGGGGAGGGGCCGGAAAAAGTGTACCTGCACGGTCGGCCTTCAAAGTGTCCCAGACGTTGCAGTTGAAGTCATCATAGCCAGCCAGCAGAAGACGGCCACTCTTGGAGAATGCCACAGAGGTGATGCCACAGATGATGTTGTCATGTGAGTAAACCATCAGCTCCTGGTCAGCACGCAGGTCGAACAGCCGGCAGGTAGCATCGTCTGAGCCCGTGGCAAAGGCGTTGCCATTAGGGAAGAACTGTAAGGACACATAAATTGTAATTTTGCATACAGTCATCACTGTGGAGAAATTGCAGGATGTTATGTTTGTATTTTAACTCAAAGAAAAACTTGTGATTGTCCAATGTTGTCAAACAGTCAGTAACTACCACCTAGTCTGCACTGCCACTGGAGAGATATGCAACAGATTTCTTCATGTCATTTCTATAAGAGCAAAGCCCGTGGACTATAGGGCTGGGCAAAAATATCGATACACTGAAATTTTCCAATATTTTCATCTGCTGATATCATATTGATATTTAACAATGCGGTATTGATCTATTTTGCTAACAAAATCTCACGAGATTTCATAAGAGAACGGTGAAAGCTTGAGACTTAGTTTGTAAAATTGATCAATACTGCGTTTTTAAATATCGATATATCAGCAGATGAAAATATCACGATATTTCAGTATATTGATATTTTTTCCCAGCCCTAATGGACTACTACTTATATATACTCCTAGAGCTCCATTAAAACACAAACTGCTTGGACTCAGTAACTAAAAACAGTTTTGAAGCTGTGAGAAAAACATTTAAACGAAGTGTCAGCATCCATGAACTTTTCTTGACTTGGACACGGCTCATAATATAGATTTGCTCTGACACATTGACTAACAGATGTCTTGAATAACCTGAAATCCTGATGTGAATCATACAGAAAAGGAGGGAGAAATGTTTTGAGTGTGTAGGTCTGTGCATCTGTCCGTACACAAATGGCATTGATGTCTGACTCGTGGCCGGTGAAGGTCTGTCGGCACATTCCTTCTCTGACGTCCCAGAGCTTGGCTGAGGCATCACAGGCTCCAGACACAAACAGCCTAGTGTCAGGTGCCAGAGAGAGACTCATCACATCTCCGGTGTGACCAGCAAATGTAGTTGTCTGCTGACCAGTCTCAATGTCCCACAGAGCACTGCAACAGACAATGAAAAAGAACAAAACAAACCATTTAGTAATTTTAATATGAAATGGCATCAGTGATCTGATCCCACAGACTGGAGTCAGTTAAAATCGGAGCAGTTATAAATGCTTCTATCATTTCAGATACGAACATTAGCAGGTTGATCAGGAATGATAAACCATAAAAACAGGTCTGATAAATAATCCACTTTCCATTTAACAGTGTCAAATGTTATGAAACACTTAAAATTTGAGGTCTCTATTTATAGTAATGTAGCACTGAATTGTGCATGATGTAATATCCCAACTCACCAGGAGGTGTCTCCAGAGCTGGTGACAATCTGGTTGTCATCCAGGAAGCGACAGCAGGACAAGTAACCTAAAAAGAATGAAAGACACTGATTGATTACCTCCTTCACCACGAACTCTCCAACAGTAACAGGAGGTTAACGTTTCATATCATTTCTCTGTTCGCAGAGGAAGAAATCTAATTCCCAGTAATCATCACACCCACAGAGAATGCTATGTGAGCTGGATGTGGGGGAGATGAATTGACTAATTCACTACCAGAAACAGACAAAAAAAAAAAAAAAAAAAAAAAAAAGCTGTAGGGCATCTCCTGGTTCATGACTTGCTTCCATAATTCATCCATTACTAGTTGGCAGAGTGTATATAACCCTCCCTATAGTGAGGGAACTGGAACTGAAATGCTGACACACTTCCTGCATCATGTGACACTGATCAGATGATTGCTCCTTGCCTAAGCACCCAACCCTTTCATTAGTTTGTGATGGTTTAAGGCTTTATCACCTTCTGAGCTTAATGGAAAATGACACTATGACTGGCTTTCACTAGATGCAAAAATAATGAGTAGTAGTACACAGGCCTCAATTGGAAATGGACTGTCTAAAAGAAATCCCAGAATAACTTACTTTTCCACTAATTGTTTGCAGAAGAACTTGTAAAAAAAATTTAAGGAATAAAAAGGAAAAAGACAGTAAGCTAACAAATTTTCACTCCAGTGAAACTGATGGATAAAATCTGTTCCCCATCAAAGGGGAAAAAAAGTTGCTCCACTGTAAAATGCAAACATTCAAAATATATGTCACAGAATCAAAATAAAGTGACATCTCGCTTTGCACCAGAGTATTTTTTGATCTTAAGAGCATAACAATGCAAACTACTGTCAACTAATACATAACATTGTATTTCTAACTACTGTCAACTAATACATAACATTGTATTTCTAATGGCTATATGGGAAAATCAATGTGTTTAAATCTATATGAAATAATGGATTTTACATTAATAAAATCCACCAAACCCTATTTCTTGAGTTTAATTGGAAAATCTTCTGATGGTATGATTAGTAACTGCTAGCAGTGGGAACTGAGTTATTGTGCTTTAATTATTTTCATTTATGCAAACACATGACAAAGACACCATTACAGACAACATACTGGTATAACTGTGCTACTTTACTGGCAGGAACATCAGAATTTGATTATGAAATTAATGGTGGATAATATAGCACAGACTGGAGGAAGAAGTGGGTCTACCTGTGTGTCCAGCCAGCTCACGGCTGACGCGCACATTTCCTTCACGGGTCTTCAGGTTGTAGATTGAGCAGATGTTGTCCAGACCACCACAGGCAACATAGTTCCCAGAAGGGGCATAGGCGCACGTCATCACCCAGGAGGAGCGCAATGGGATGGCATGGACCTGGAGAGGAGGAAGATTTAATATCAGATAGGATGCAGTGACAGATGGAAGAAAGAGAGAGAGAGAGAGAGAGAGAAAGGAGGGATGGGAAAGGAAAAAAAAAAAAAAAGTCTTTGCAATATTAACTTCACCTTTCAAGGGTACAATACCCACTATAAATAGCCTTTACCTGGATCCCATAAAATGCATCATGAATGCACATTATCAGTTCAAATTAAATCAGTTGGAAGGAGTAGATACTAACACTGTTTTAATGAGAAGGTAAAACAATGGCTCACTTTGAGCCATCTTACCCTGTCATTTGAAAAATGACTACATTATGTGGTAATGTCTTAGTATATCAATTTAATTTTATTCCAGTTTTTGTATATCCTTGATTACCTTGTTTGTGGTGTAGCTGTCCCAAATGATGAGCTTGCCATCCTGGGAGGCGCTGACCAAAAGCCTGGTGGGAGACAGATAAAAATAAGCTGTCAACATTTTCTCTCAGGTTTGCAGTTTGCGATGGTTTGGTGCCACTTGGGTGCAGTATCAAGAATATGTAGAAAAACTTGAGGTGTGGGTTGCTCTAGTTTGTCTCCTGTTATTGTTGGTCCTTTAGCGTTGTCTTCCTTTGAAAAAAAGACCAAAGCCAAAGAAGAAAAGGCCTGCTTTGTGATGGAGTGAATTAAAATCTTACATTTATTTAGATTATTTAGTGTCGCCCTTTCCTGGGCTTTTCACCCGTGCCTCTTTAGGACCGATGTCATCATGTATTATGAATTTTGTTGTCAGACCTTCCAGGTTTAAGCCAACGTTCCACAGATCAGCAATCGATGTGTTTCCTCTGAAATCTCAAAATTTCAGAAGAAACACGTCCAGATTTTTAGAGGACTGGGTGTCCTCCATAATTTCAAAGCACAAGCCATTTCAAATCTTGTGAAGACCTTGAAAGTTGACACAAAGTGGTAAAATAATACGTTTAGTCTTCCTTTCAATCTTCATAAAGCCTGTAAGTCAATCCCTGTGTGATTAGCAGATAATTTAAAGAAATCTGGAATAGTAGAAAAACAAACAAACAAAAAACATTTAAGCTCTTCATGTGTCTACATACAAACTGGTCATGTCAGTCTGCATGCCAAAGACCGGAAAAAAAATCAGCTGTCAGTGAAATAAGTTGAAATTGACAAAAGGAATAACAAATAAAAATTCTATGAAAATCATGACATTGATTTTGAATTGTGGTTCAAAAGAAATATCAAAAACAAAACATGAAAAACAAAACAAGTAAACAAGCATAATGTGACTCCTAGGCTAAAATTTTGTTGAGCAACACTTTGAGCCAATCACTGCAATTAAGTGCTTTTCTGTAATGTTCAGACTTTTGCACCTGTTGACAGGTATTTTGCCCCACTGCTCATGAGCAAGGTGCTCTAGTTGTCTATTTTTTTCATATTATTATTTTCAACCACAATTCAAAAGCAATATTTTAATTCACTAAATTATGATTTCGTAAATGATTAGTTTCTTGTTACTTTTGTGAATTACTATTGTGAATTTAGCCTTTTCTTTAATGGGAGGGTAAGAATAATTTTGATGACGACCCTGTGTGTATAAATATGAGATTTTATATGCATCTCAGAGAGAGAGGGAGGGGGAGAGAGCTCCAAGGTACCTCTGTGGCTGTGCTATGCTATCTGGGTGAATCCAGCAAGAGTAACCACAGTGATGGTCCCAATGCACCTTGGCACAGGAGGAGTGAACAAACCAAGGGCTGCAGGGACTGTGCCAGTCTTAACTACCATACTGGCTGACATGTGCTCAAATGAAGACAATCTGGGAGATTGGAGAGGACTAAATTACTTGCGTTTGCTCAAGAGATACCAAAGTAATCTGCTTGCTGGCAGCTTCTGTTCAAACATATTTAACAAAAACAAAAAAAAAGTTTAACTTTTAATTTGCGATAATGTCAGGAGTTAAAAAAAAAAAAAGAAACTCTAATGTTCCCAAACTTCACAACTTCTGTCATTTGCAGGGTTAGGAAGGGAAACTCAACCTTTAAAGTGATAAAAAAATCAACCAAGCTTATGGCTGTAAATCTATTTTGAACAGCAGCAAAATCTGCAAGATGGGGATTAGGTGTTTTTCATTTTCTTTGTTTATGAATGCACTCCAAATCACATGGATTTCATGCAAACACACTTACATAGCAAGATCTTGTCTCCATAAAGAGCAAGGCTATGTGACGTTGTATTGTTCCATATTTGGTTGTCTCCCACCTTTATGTGTAAATTGTGACTAAAGCCATTTCTCACCTCAATAAAATTATCCAAATTTTAAAACAAAGAAATGCAAGGATGCAAAAGAATCTATTAAAGATTTAAGTTTAGTTCTATAATCAAGCTGAAGCCAAACATAATCATCACTTTACCAAAAGTCTGTTTAAGAACAGTTTTATATGGCACTACACTCTGCATGTTTCTTTTAAAACTTTTGGTTGCATGTGAGTGGTGGAAGGAATAAAGGAACGGAACGGGCTTTTTTCCCTGACTCTTGAAAATCCACTGCTGTTAAAATTTAAAGTGTCTCCTTGGATCTAAAAATAGCAGCCCAGTCCCAGACTTTGGGTCAAAACATTTATTTGTGACCATAAAGATGTTTATTTCATATTGGCTGAAACTCAAAGAGCATCTTAGGTAGTCCAGTAAACATCCAAACTCTTCTGGAAGAAGGCAAAGAAGTAAACACTCCAACAGCGTGAGAATGCAGCGAGCAATACTTTGGTGAATACCTGTATGAATGATGGTAACTAAGCAAGCTGCCCGCCTGAAGACTGACAAATTTTAGTCCCACAGTAGTTAAGTTGTTGGTTGCTAAAGAGAGATGTCTGTACAACTTCTGCAGATATTAGCCTGTCCTGAACACTTGTTTTAATATAAGCAAACACCATTTAAAGTATTTTCCCCTCCAACACCCATCCCAATGCACACAATCAGAGATATGCAAAATAACAGACATGCTCCAAGATAGTGATGCACATCTAATGAGCATTCATACAATGTTAGTTTGTTTTTTTAGATTATAAGCTAAAACAGCTTCAACACTGATTTTATGTTAATGACAAAATATACACAAGAAGACTCATTTTACAATGTGTCTTGACCAATGTGGAATGTCATGATCTGAAAATCTGGATGTTATAAGCATAGCTTTTATAAATGATCCTGGCATTTAGCCGAGAAAGACTGGGCTGATGTAAAGAAAGTTTCTTAACAGAAAGGAGTTGAACATGATTACCTTGAGTCAGTGCCCCAGTGCATGGCATAGATTTTAGCCAGATGTCCCCTCAGTGTCCGTCTGGTACGCATCTGAATTCGGCCAACGGGGTCAATGTTAGCTGTGATCTAAACGGGATCAAAAATAGAGGGAAAAAAAGTCACTTTGACAATCTGTCACACATTTGTCTGCAATCAAACTTTATGTAGATCGCTAATAGCACTGTAAGTATCATGCACTTTGTTTTAAAACAACTAAACAAAATCAATGATTAAAAGCATTTTCTGGTGTGCTAGAAATTATGTTGCATCAAGATGATGGCATATGCTTCTTACCTGAGACAGGGTAGCATCTGCACACGCTTTCCTGGCATCCTGAAAAACAATAACTTGCTCAATCTCCCAATTATAACGGAGTATAAAAACCAGTCGGGATGGAATCAAATTAACTGGTGACGGCCTTTCATGCCTGGGGTAAATTCCACATTAATGTGCTATGTGAAAATTTAATAATCAAAAATGTGTGACATCAGCTGAACTGTATTGTGGCAATGGCAGTACTAACTTTAACATTAAACTTAATAAACTTCATTTATGGTACAACACAAGTGAAGAAGAAATTTTGCATCATAACGTTTGAGTTGAATCCTCTGCCAGTTGCATGTTTCAAGTAAGCTAACGTGCAGCTGGAACACACTTTACAGAAAATTTTAATGTTCTGCTATAGCAATAGTGCTCAGTACAGTGGGACATGATGGAAATGATCGGAAACAAAAAAACAGGCTAAGGTAAGGACAGTAAGGATTGCACTTACTCTGATCTGGTTCTTGAGCTGCTCAGCCTCCTGGCGTAGCTGATCCAGTTCACTCATTTTCCTCTGCTAATGGTGTGCTTCGCTCCGCCGCCTAGATTCTTGCTGATCTGGAGGAGACAAAGAATGACGAGCTGAGTTTACATACCAGAACCTGCTTACTTCATATTGACAATAACACACAAAAGAATAATTGAACTTTTATTGTTGACATTTCAGTGGAATTCTGTGGTTCCAAATTACAAGCATGATCACAGTCATTGAGGAGACACGCTTTTCCTTTTGCAGTACATTTATGGTCATGCTAAAGCAAAATCTAGCTGCATATCAAAGTTTTTCATAAATCCAATCCATGAAGCCAAGACAAACCGGCGGTGAATCAATTTCGAGACAGCTCAAGACTTGCCCTCGCCAGCTTGAAACTGTAACCTAGCAACAAGCACTAGGCAGGTACTAAAGGCTGAAGATACCAAATTTAAGAATGACGTTGAATTTGTTCACCCCAAAACAGCGGCAAACCTTTGGAAAACATCTGGCTACAATGAGCACATAACAAGCGCTCCTTCAAAGTCTAATCAAAAGTGAGATCCTGATAAATGAAGTGAGAAAATATATATCCATTTTAACATCCAAATATAAAACATACCCCCCCCTGGTAACAGTCAAATTGAAGAAAGGATTTACTGTCCAGATATCAAGAAAGCAGAGAGGCAGGAGAGTAGCTAGACTTTCACTGCACTACTAGAGCCCTAAGGTGCTCAGATGAGGGGCAGGGTTTTGCAAAGCCCTCAATGCTCTGGCCTGTGGACTCTAAACTCCCCTCCAATGTCATCCCCGTAATCCTGGGACACAGTTGATTCAGCTCCTCCAGCCAAATCCGGTTAAGACAAAACCTGCTGATGATCCTAAAAGCAGTGGCTATCCCGCTGACCCCAATCCTCTGTTTGACACTCTTACCATCGACACTTTCACTATCCATAGAAAGACAAAAAGTTCAACTAAAATTATGAATGTCACAGTAACAATTTTGAATCTGGCTTAGATCCTTGGGGTGTGTTGAAAACTCAGGAAAAACACATAGAAAGTGACAGAATCATTACTACATTCAATGAAATTTGAGAAAAGTTCAAATTAAACTGCCAAATAGTCCTCAGTTGAATCAATCTACAAGTTGAAGGACCAAATTCTTTCTAGCTAACTGAGGAATTGTCTTCAGTTTGTGGTCTCCCATTTCAGCTTTAAAAGGACAGTTCAACCTCACACCTTATCAAATTAAATGTATTTAAGGGAAATGTAAATTCAAACAACGTTGTAAAATAATTAAATAAAAACTAATTACAGTAGCCGTAAAAGCACCTTACCTCCCTGTTTCTCTGGGTTTCGATTTAGGTCCTATGTCCTGCAGAGTGTCAAGACCTTCTGAATGAACACCTTATCCTACATACGCCCGAGACCTTAGTAGCTACCTGTGACCTGATTGGCCAGTGCTGCTAAATGGGTCTGCACCTAAGCAAGGCGCCTTAGCCCCCTAATCTTGGTGATAAAAACGTCTCGTGGTAATATCAGTGGATAATTCTTGTCTCCTCTGTAATAACCCTCTGTATACTTGGTAAAGTATCATTGGTGGACTTTTCAACAAAGCTGCAAGAAGGTCAGCATATTTTGGCACCAGAACACACACACTGACAATCTCAAAGGACTGCATTACGTTAAGGATACATTCCTCTGGTTAATGAAGTCTAAGATTAGGGTTATAATAAAAATTAACTTAAAATGTATGCTGAATATTCTGTTCTGTATGTGTACATTATTTCTGTCAGTTCAGAAGTATCTGTTGCTGTTCAGAAATTTAAAAGATGCATGAAAGTCACAGACCATCTTGCCAAAAAACAGACCTGACAACCAGTTTGTGACAACAGCATGAAAGCCATCAGAGTAAAATCATGAAGTTGTGTCTTGAATTGAAACAGCCAAGAAAAGGGCACAACTGATAAGGCCACTAACCTTTTGTGGGCTTGTAACTTGTTTAACTTGCATGTTCAAGCAGAAAAAAGCTATTCATAAAGGTTAAATGTAATTGTAAAAGATCCCTCAGAGGTTTTGTCTGAAACTAATTTTCAGATATGCAAACGGATGATGTGAATTTATCAAGGAAGGCCGAGCGTCATTGCGCTTTATTAGATTAATCTAAAAGTAGGCTCCAGAGAAGGTTCAGATGTCAATAAAACAACCTAAATTTAGCAATTGAGAGTGCATGTTACAATTATTTTTACAATCAGTACACGGTCATTTTTGATCTAAAACATTTGCAGGATCAAAAGCAAGATACATTTCCAACCAAATCTAACCTATTCATACAAGAGGCACCTTCTACACATGCGTGCAGGTACAATTTTGAGATTCATCAGGTCTTAATGGGTTAAACAAATGAAACACATGCACAGTTGGAAGAAGTCAGGTGATCAATGAAGCCCATTATGAACATTCCACTGATTCAACCTTTACCTTAAAAAAAATGTATTTTAAGTGTGTATTTCTACACATGTCGCGTGAATGGATGAATCAGATTTCAACATTTTTACTTATTGGACTTTTTCCCCATCTTTTTTTTCTTTGGTTAAAAATAACATGACCTCTATAATGTGAAGTTTCAAGAACTGGATGATTTTAAGAGATTGAGGGGTGTGTGTGGTTGCAGCAAAGACTATAAAAATACTGGTGATCAGTATTAACATAAGTGCTGTGATTCAGAGGACTCTCTTTACCCCCTTTTGCTAGTGGTGGGAGTGTTGAAACCACTGGCAGCCCAATAGATAGAGCCTTGACTTTGCTGCCTTCTCTTTCTGCCAGCTATTTTTAGTGAGGTGGTGGGGGAGGAGGAGGAGGAGAAAGAGGAGGAGGTAAGCAGACTTCACATTTTCCAGCCACTCCTATCAACTCCGACATCTCAAGCGCAACAGTGACAAGGAGAGAGGAAGTGTAATTTGACTCCATACAGGCACATAGTTCATTGTTATTTCTTCCTCCCAAACAGCAATCATCATGTATGCATTATCCATTTTCACACCATTCAGAACTATATGTCCCAAGCTTGGTTTTTTTTTTTTTTTTACTCCAAAAAGGAATAGGACAAAAATGGGTTTTCAAGTGGGTATCAAAAATTGTTTACCAGATCTTGCAAATTTCAATTAACAAAATTTACTCTTATTCAACAGCAATGTGCTTTCAACTAATCTGCAATTATTTAATAATTCAACATAAAAGTAAAAAAAAAAAAAAAAAGATATCAATTACAATCACCCATTATTGTTCTAGCCCATATTTTCATTTTCGAATTTGTATGTGGGGGAAAAAAAAATGTGCTCTCCATTTTTCATCATGTAAACAAAACAGCAGGATAGCATGTAGAAAATGCTCTATAAATCACAGGACAATCCAAAGGAATTTGACAGTAAATGTATGGGATAGACAAGAGTTGTCACCTGATGACATAAGGAAAGAAGGAGGCAGAGATATGTTCTGGTGCACAAGAGGATAGAGGCAAGAGAGGCAAGCTGGAGGACACAGCCAGATTAAACTAATGAGAGTGAACAAGGAGAGGACAATTGGGAGGGTAGCTGCTAATTAACCCCTTGGTAAAGGGGAGCAGGGCTTGTAAGCTTCCCTGCATTCAAGACAACATAGCAGGCCCACACTTTGCTCTGGGTCTTATGGCCTTGCAGAAATGCAACTTTAATGTTTTTAACTGAATCAACATTGTGTATATGGGCATACACATTACTAAGTACTGAATGTACTGTACAAAGATCCAGCCCAGAAAAAGCTGCACAAGGCAATCCATTACAACATCAAGGTGAGACACAATCATGGCAAATGCAGTGATGGCAAAATGCTCAGTAGTGACCACTTCCTGGGTGGAGTAAGTCACTTTTTGTGGACAGCTTATTTTACTACTGAGTGCCCTACAATTTTACTGACACACTAGCCCTGGTCATGAAACATGCCCATGCATTTAGAGTGCAGTTCTCACAATATCAGAAAAATGCATGAGGCTGCATTTCCAACAAATGCTACAGGGGTGGGGAGTGGGGCAAAACTGCCATACAGCAAGAGGAAAGCTGCTGCTGTGTTGTTTCTAGGGCTACATTTACAAGTTAAGTGATTAATGAAGAAAAAGAAGTAAAATGTGTTTTTTTTTTTTATCTGTCCAGTATTCATAATAAAGTTGTTTTAGTTTAATCACATTATTATTAGGTTTATACAGTGGCAATAGTGCAATAACACAGACAGTTCAGTGCAATCATGTCTGGGACAACCAGGCATTATTTCAAAAGAATGACAGCTCTAAAAAGGAAGTCCATATTAAGTCAAATAAAATAAAAACCAGAAATGGCTTCAGACACATTGCTAAAATTATTCAGTTGCCAAGTTGCAAAACAAAATGCATAGATGGAAAAACAAACAAAACAAACAAAAAAAAGTCATCTTTTTTTTTTTTTTTTTTTATTTTTACTACAATGTTCATAACTTTCAGAACAGTGCATGTCCCTGCAATTTATGACTGTTAAATCTGGAGTCTTGTTGACAGATGATAGTGGGGGACTCAAAAGGGGTCAGTTTGTCAGAAAGTCTATAAGAAATTGCCACACTTGTAATCTGTGAACATGATAAACATTTTTCAGTGAGTGGTGTGTCCTGGTGCACCACTGATGATATTTCATTAAAACTATTATATTGGGAATTTCTTTTTCTAATGCACAATATTCTATATTATAAAGTAGTGTACAGTATAGTTAAGTATTGAAACTGAAACTGAAAATGAATTCAAATAAAACCGGGAGAGGAAAAGTTAGTCTCTCGCTGCAAATTTAGAAAAAAAAAAAAATACAAGAAAACAGAGTTTGAGATAGCAAAAGTTAAGTTTGAGTATTAAAGATGGATGAGATGGAAAAAAATTATCAGGAACTTTTATAATGAGATACTGAAATTTCGAACCAAACATGTTTCTAAAAGGAAATCATTTAACTTATTTCATAAATGCTCAATTCATTGACATCTCATGCTGCTGACCAGACAACCTACCAACTCACCCATCTTGAAATCATAAAGGGGAAATTATTTGAAAATGTTGGCTGTATTTAGAAGGATCTAACAACCATTTATGAAATGATGAATGTTTTTGCGCTGACCATCTTTAAACCTGTGCCGATGTAGTAGCAATTCTTAATACTCATCCTCGATGATTATGTAACCAAAGATCCTGATATTTTTCAGTCTCCAATACTGCAGTTTGTTAACACATTACCCCCGCTTTGAGACAGACCATGTGTACAAGGTGGCATTCTGAAGGTGGAGTAAATATGGTGACCTTAATAATTTACAGCCTCCTGCTTGGATACCAGCTGCCCCACCCCTTGGCCTTCTTGAGGGCTGCAGCCAGTCTTGCTTGTCTGATTGTTCCTGTTAATTTGCTTCTCTGTGGGACAGAATCCTTCAGACTGCCACTTAGGTTGTGATTTCTTTGCCATGGATGTGGCTGGGTTTTGTTACAAGTCAGGCAGCACCGGGCTGTGGTCGTGCCTAAGCAACAGATCACTGTATCAACCTTGTGTCTCCAGCTTAATGTAAGATCATAGTTTCTCTAAGCAGGCACTTCCTTTTTAAGGGTGTTCCCCTAGCTGCGCTGTCTCTCTCTTCCCTTTGTCAAAACATTCAGCGGATGTGGCGACAGAGTACACACACACACACACACTCTTTACAAACTCACTTGCTCTGTGGTCTCTTCTGCTACCATTGCACTTGCCAGTGTCCATTCAGGCTTTGAATTAGGCTATGCAATCAGCAACGTTACACTAGTAGATTACACACAAAATTCTGACAGGCAGGCTTATGCTAACAGACTAATAAAGAAAGGGAGGAAAAAGAGAGAAAGAAAAAAAAAAAGACAGAAGCAGAAGATCCCCAGGAGATTCTGCATGAGCTGCTACAACACTGGGCTGGCACTTAACACAAAATTAGGTCAATCTGACTGAGCTTAGGCCTAGCACACAGCAGTAAATGAATAATCATGGCAGTCTGAATTGAAGGTGATCTGCATACAAGTCCCATTTCTAAAGAAATTTTCAAAAAAGAAAAAGAAAATGCAACCGGTAGGTATGGAACAAAAACCACAGCTTATCTCATACTTTTAAAAAGGTATAGACAACTGTGTTACATTTACAAAGTTTTTCTTTCTTTTTTTAAATACATTTCAATAATTTTTTTAATGATTTGCATTAAAACAGCTTTTAATTGGAATGCCCGGTTTAAATAACATACTTTATAGAATAGTTTTAGCAGTCTTTTGGGAAAAGCATCCATATATATTGTGCACCAATGCACAGAAGTTTTAAAAACTGCAGAAAAACATGAACACAACTGTAAAAACCCAGTTGGCAAGCTAGAAAAAAAAAATGCTCAGTGGTCAGTACTCTTTCCCTTATGCACAAGTCCTGAAAGATCTCTGGATTGGGAATACCTAAAATGTGGGAAATTAGGAACAGATTAATGTTGCACAACAATAAATGAGAACCTTGTTCACTGTTTCTCCATTTGTCCAATATTTTCCCCTTGTCTATACCTTCTTGACAACAAAAAACTGCTGAAAATCTAATCAGAAAAAAAAAAACTTCTGACCTTGAAGTGATGAAGCTCTTTTAAAATCAAACAAATAGGCAGAGGTATCCTCTATCCGCCAACTCGTTTTGAAGTCATCATTCAACCAAACCAATATTTAAGTATGATGAGGTGTGAGCAATGATTGCATGTGTACATGGATGTTGTCAATTGTAATTGGATATGTTGATTTAAGACTAGTGGGACAAGTTAAATGTAATTTACATTAATAAATTACAATGATATGAAAATAAGCTAAACATTGCCTTCACTGACAAACACACCAGTTTAGCATCATGTTATGCAAAGACTATTTTTGCACAGCCCTAATTTTATCCTGACAACTTTCTGACAAATATGCTCTGCATCACTGGGAAAAAAAAAAAAAAAAAAAAAAAAAAAAATCAAATTTTAGATACCTCGAGATTCTGACGTGGAAGATACTGAATTGATTCACAAATATATAAAAAAAAAAAACTAATCACGTCAAAGGAGAACAGGGTAAGTGCCAAGCAGTATAAAGCATACAGTGCATACATGTAACATGTATTTTTGTCTGTAGGGCCTTCCATTTTCCCCTAAATCTATTCATCTACTAGTGGAGGAAAACTCTTCAATGTTCAAAGGCACATTGCCATCCCTATGCAGTTCACTTAATGGATTTGCCAGATAAATTATTGTACTCGGCACCTACAGTCAAACTAGTAGCGGCAGTTAAACCACCGGCAAACACTACCAGACTGGCAACATAATGGACCCGTCAAATGATGTAATAATAAAAAAAGCTACCAGATGGCTGCCATGGTCTCAATTATACTGTACAGTATTTTTTCACAAATTATAAATGGTACAGACAATGCCTGATCCAGTCCCAGTTTTTATGGTGGACCTAACCCACTTCATCCCTGCAAATGGCTTAAAAATAATTTTAGATAACCTTGTAATTTACCGTTGCAGAATACAAGCACATTGTAATTATAGTCTGACGTAACTAATAATCAACATCATCATTATCTAATAATTAATCAATCAAATCAAAGATACTTTATTAATCCCCGAAGGGATATTCATCATCAATAAAGGCTTATTCTTTTACGGCATGTCAAATTTCTAAATTATGTTTACATATGTTGGATTCAAGCCATTATAAATTATACTGGAAGTGGATGTAAGTTTTTTTTTTTTCCTGGGTTTTTTATCCACCCTTTGTTCTCCCTTTCTTTTCCAAAGAAAAAAACCCTCTCTGCTGGTCTAGTTGGTGGACAAGGATCCATTTAAGTGTTGTGGTGAAGTGAAGCATGTTAAATGTAGCTGAAAGATAACCAGGTCACAAAGAAGACGGGAACAACAGAGCTGATGATGGAGTAGGAGAAGAAAGAAGCATATTGCTTCTGGACATTTTTTTAAAAGCCCCATCGAAACTCACTCTGCCATTTTCTCCATCACACACACATTACTTCTCTGTGACTTGCCCCCCTCCCCGCTCCTTGATGCAAAGCAGCCACAGCACAATGAAGTAAAAGATTAAATCTTTACTCTGATTAGATAGCATAAGTATCACTTGGAATGTTTTTTTAATGCTTCCGACAGGAAAAAGAATAAAGTCTTAATACAAAATGTTTTAGTTTACAAAAGTACACCATGCACAACAGACTTTAGGCAAACACACACACATATACATATATATATTAGGGCTGTAACAAAAGCAGACACTCACGCCACGATCCCGTCTCATGGCGGGAGAAGGCAGAATCGCGACACCCACCAAGCCCAGCTCGGATGCTCTACAACTCCTCAGATCACAGAAAAGTATGGCTTTTTTCCCATCAGGCTACAGACTATTGTAGCATTCAGTTGCTAACCAGACAACACGATCTGTCTTAAAAGCACCAGCGGTAAAGTGTTGCGCATGTTTTTTTTCCCCTGCAAATCAAATGAAACATGGCAGTTTTCCATCAGTGCCGTAAACCATCGACCGGGATGAGCCACTCGCGCGCATGCAGCTCGGGAGACTAGTGGAGAGGAAGCTTCCTCATGGAAGCCGTGCTGACGACCAACTGGATGCCGCGTTTGTGAAGAGAGAAACCAATAAAAACATAATTAATGAATCCTCAGTCTCTTCATTAGCTTACATAAGCTTAGATTTCCATCCAGCCTTCACAAATGAGACCTGATATAACGGTGGATCCCTGTGAAGACATCCAGACGCCTCCTTCCCTTTGACTTAACTTTGAACAGCTGATTTCCAGCATGTTGGAGTTTCCAGCGATGCAGCTGAAAGTATGTTGTTCCAGTCATCTGGAAGTGAGACGTCTGACTGCTTTACTCGCACTCTGGGACGCGCTGATAGGTCATCATTATGTCAGGTTAATGTCGGCTCATGCTCGGCCATCACAACGCCACCATCCCCCCCAACATCTTCCCGTTTGAATTTTTCACTGCAGGAAGCAGGGAGCAGCCTCTCACCTGACAGTGTGGACACGATGCTGTTCCTGAAGAAGAACTTTAGTTTTAGATCACCTAACAGGTTTGATGTAGAAAGCTGTCAAGGGTTTATTTGTTATTTAACTTCATTTTAACAGCACAGTTCAATCATTTTTATTTTTCAAAAGCAAGTGTATCGAAACGTGGGTCAAAAATCGTAATACAAATCGAAGCCCTAATATACATATATATACACATATACACACACACAGCCAAAGAAAAATATTTAGAAACCAACTTTGTCATCAAGACTAATGGTTATGCAATCGAGTATCAACTATGGTGTGAATCATGTGACTAGAAGAGACAGAAAAGAAAATATAGAATGCCTAAAAGTGCTGTTTTTGGCAGTACAATGCCACATATATTGATGTGAAATAAATTACTTGTCATCAAAAGCATGGAAAATGGCTAGATATCAGTTATTAAATTAAACTCTTATGAGCCATTTTTGTTATCATTATATTTGTCCAGACAAATGTACTTCTGGTAGTACCAGGCATTAAAATGACCAATTACTATGAGAAAACAAGGGTGGTCTCATTAAGCTTTTCCATGGCTGTATGTATGTATTGTGTGTGTGTGTGTGTGTGTGTGTGTGTGTGTGTGTGTGTGTGTGTGTGTGTGTATATATATATATATACACACACACACACACACATACACACTACTTACAAAAAGTTAAGGATATTTGGCTTTTTGTACGATGTCCGAATGAATCTAAAATCCACTACAACCTTTCCAGGTGAACTGAATTAAACTTTCTCTAAACTTTTCAATGCACATGTCCATTGTTCAGTGGTTAAATATTTATTCTGCATCATTCTGTTCTCCAAAAACCGAAAGTTGAATAAAACATTTCCATATTTTCGGTTGAGCCCAGCCAGCCGTGAAACATCGATAGGCATCCCTGCTTGTGAAAGCTTCGTTTCTCCCGTGTATGAAGACTGGTTATTATGTATCTGATAAATGTGGTAAAAATCCGGTCAGCCGATGTCAGCTATTTGAAAACTTCTGCAAGGACTCCGTTCAGATTGCACCCAATAAAAGAGATTCTTTGTCGCATCGTTTCTGTACTCTGGGATTAAAAGGATTAAATTAAACATAACCGTACTGCTCTACTACAGTATATTCTGCTCTGAGTTCAGTATGACGGCGGGAGTACGGTGGGATGCGTAGGTGACGTCCTTATCTGCAACCTAAAGATTAATCTCTGACGTGTAACCTTGGCAACAACGGTTAGTAGTCCCATTTACACGTGTACAAAAAATTGTAAACGTTGACACCCCTATTGGAAATAAAGGCAAAATTATTCAAAAACAGCCAAAACAGGCTGAGATCTGTAAGGGTTTAAACTTCAATATTTTAACTTTACATTTCTGCTTCAACAGTCTTTATAGACATTACTATCTGAGTATAAGCCAGTCACATAGTGGAGCACAAACGAACACCTTCTGCTCTGTAGCTGAGGACTGTGACATGAGGACATTCAGTGCCATTGACGGCATGGGCTACGGCTGGATTTTAGACAATGTAACTGAATCTTTGACCTCAGTTTCTGTTAATACATGATCATCACATTCTCAGCCGTTCATTGTGTAAATATTTGCATAATTTTGAAACAAGTGAAATATGCAGAAGAATGAAGGGTTATTTACTGAAGTCAGACATCAGCTAGAATGAAAATGTTTTGTGCAAAAATCATATTTTCCTACAAAAGGAGGAGACAAAAAATGTATTTCTTACAAGCAAAATAAATCCTTTTAACACTACAGTGTTAATATAGAAAATAACTTTCAGACAGACAGACCTAACTATAAACTATAGATAGATAAAACTATTTTAGATTCCCTTTCAGACGTCATATTTTGTACAGGTTGGGCACCACAGCTTTGGAAAAATATTTTCTTGCGCGCAAGGCTGCAAGCACAAGAGAAATGTTTGTTTAACCCAGTGCTTTTATAATTAATAACAAACTTCGTCCGTGGCAATGTGGGGGTGTGCATGCGGTGATGTCTGTGTATTGAAATGCTAAATGTGTTGTATATACTTCTGTACTTTTCACAATCTCGGATAGCTGTTCATTAAAATTATCTGTTCATGTTAGGGCTGGGTGATAATTTGACAACGATATATATCTATCGAAAAGGCGTGCCTGCGATAGATAAAAAAAAGAGCCTCGATAGGAGGTCCGATAGAAAAAAAAATGCGCCACCACATGGACAGAGGTGGAAATCGCCTCAGAAAAAGCCGCTTTTTCCCTCTACAGACTGGCGGCCGCCACAGCAGTTTTATCATCACCACCTTCAGGATGTCAAGGATTGAATGATTTAACACAAAACTGTCAACATTGCTGAACTGATGCTGCAGCAGCAGGTGATGATGTCATCTGCTGTGCGCCTGGACAGAGGCAGCGGCAGCGCAGCATTGGTGTGCAGTCCGAGGGAGGAAAGGTGACGGCTGATAAATTAGCTTTGACTTTACAAGTTTAATACATTTCAATAAATATATTGATCAAGGTTCTGATCACACTGTAGCTTTCAGGGTAGCCTTTCTTTGAGGTGTGTAGCGACTTCACAAGTCACGTGCATGAGCATATAGTATTAATGCAGGTACAATCAGAAAGATAACACATGAACTACTCATGCCATTATATATATATAAAAAAATCTGAATTCAGCATCAACTCACATGCTGGTTTCCAGCATATAGATGCTACAGTGATTAGTTAGAGCAACCAAAACCCACTTTATCCTTATTTATTAAGTTTCTGAATATCTTCTACCTCAAATTTAAGTTTTACATCTTCCATTGTCCGGAAACAGAAGGTATTACTGGTGCCATTTAAAATATTAAATATATAATTTAATCTATTGTTATGACATTGAAAAAATGTCCATTTTGCTTCTGTTCTCCTGTTAAACTTGGAAAGCTTTAAGATTTTAGTTTTAGAATTAGTATTTTTTATAATTCATGTCGAGTTGTTTGTGTACCTATTTTATCTGACACAGCTGTGTAATGCTACATGTCACGTTCAACTTTGACAGAAAATATTTGAATAAAATGAGTCCTCTGATATCTTAAAATATCACTTAAGAGTAACAGGGAACATTTAAGATTGTCAAAAATAAAGATTTATTTTATATCGTGATATAAATCGATATAGAATAATATGAAAAAAAAATTATCGTGATACAGGGCTTTCCACAGAGATAGCAAGTAGCCAGCCATAACGTCTAAGTAGCCAGCCGGGTTGGGGGGGCTGATACACACACACACACACTGACACACACACACACACATATATATATATATATATATATATATATATATACATATATATTTACACACACACACACACACACACACACAGAGTCATCCTTGAAATCATTCATACCCTCCAATTACAGAAAAGGCTACATTCACAATATTAATTCAACGAGAAACTAATGATAACTATAAAATTTACTAAATTATAATTTAGTGGAATAAAACATTGCTTTTGAATTGTAGTTGAAAATCATCATTAAACAAACAAAATAATCCCAGACACATTAGAACACCTTTCCAATAAACAGTGGACCAACACAGCCGTCAACAGGTTTAGAAGTCTTTTTGAACATTAGAGAAAACACCTGATTGCAGCGATTGTCTCAACGTGTTCCTAAATAAAATTTTCGCTTTAGTGCCCCATTATGCTTGCTTACTTGTTTTAATTTTGTGTTTTTCTTTTTAATATTTATGTTGAACTTTGATTCAAAATCAATCTCATGATTTTCATAGAAATTTTATTCATTATTACTTTTGTCAATTTAATCTTTTTCACTTACAGCTGATTTTTTTCCTACTTTCTTGAAGGGTATAAATAATTTTGAGAACGAATTGTTAGGCCTGCACGATTTTGACAAGAAACCTAATTGCGATTTTTCTGACAAATATTGCGATTGCGATTTTTACACTTATACTTTTAAATGCATAAAACTAAAATTATCAATGAAAGAAGTTGCTACTTTTACAACAATAATCTACTTTAAAAACTATGAATGTGTCCCGCATCCTCTTCTGGCTTCTGTCTGATGTTGAACCTCAGAAATCTCTAATAAAAACTACACAGTGATTGAGGTTGTTCAATGTTTTGTGACTACTACAAAAGTGATTAATTATAGTTACTTTTGGAGAAGGAATTAGCAACAGCGTTTACAATGGACTTTCAGCTTTGTAAAAATAATTACTTGGAAAAGTAATAATTTTGTTACTTTTTACACTAATGATTGAAACGGAAACTTAACAGCATAAATAAACAGAATCTTGGTCAGTCGGACTGATGGATGTCTGAGAGGAGCTTCAGCTCTACCGGCTTCCAGCCAACATGAAGGAATACGTAGATTCAATGAACATTATAATTGTTCCCGTTTTCTCCTCAGTCACCATTGCTGCGTCTCGTGTGTGTGTGTGTGTGTGTGTGTGTGTGTGCACCTGTGTTCAGCTGCGCGGTGCGCACGTTGAGTCATGCTTGCTAACAGTTCATCTTCATCAGCCATTGTCATCCCTTGTTTGTGGCCGTTTTATTAAATGGATTCATACTCGTGCGCGTATGTCAGGTTTGTGACGCCGCCACCACCGCTGCCCTGCACTTTGCAGGGGCTCCACACGAACATCCTCCAACCTGCAGTGCAGTTTGTCTGAACAGTTATCATATGAGGACCGCAACTTGGGAGCTCACAGATCACAGTGCAACGTGAGGTATACGTGCACTGTTTGTTGTTAGTTGCTGACTGCAGCTGGTGTAGTGCATACAAGCTCGTTTTACATCAACATTACTGATTGGCCGGCAAGCCAGGAACGCAGGGCTCGTCCATTTTGATTCGTGAATAGGTTTGTCACTCAAGTGTCAGAGAGGAAAAAAAAAAAACCTTAGGCTCACGAGGTTAGGTTATCACAGTAGTTTAAACCTCATATCGATGCGGTTAAGGTTAATCGTGCAGCCCTACGTGTTATGTTGTCTACATAAGACAATATTTTGGTGTTTTGGGGGACCAAAGATCACAAAGTTTAGGGCCAAGTGAAAACATACTGTCTTTCTGCTGGTGTTTTTCCCTTCAGAATGTAATAATGTAATAAACATAGAAACACCAGACATAAAGGAAAAAAAAGAAGTCTGTTTATGCAGAACTTCCAGCTCTTGCTTTCCATCATGCACTGAGCTTCTCATGCCTCACTACCAAGATGAAAACGGGATTTATTTTCATTTACATTTATGTTTCTGCATTTTCTTCTTCCCCAAACCATCAAAGCCATCAGTCAGAACATGAACCTCGACTTCACCTCGTCTGACGGTGTTTTTGCAAAACAGTGGAGAAGGTGATGGAGATGTGATCTCTCCGGAAAAGTCTGAATAGCTTCGCATCCTTCATGGGAAAACCTTCCAATTCAAGAGTTTGGTGCAAACTCTGTATTTCGCACTAACACGGTTATAGTGTGCTCCCGTTGTCCCGTGCAGCCGCTAACAAGTGACGTGATCACCAGGTAAACGGGCTTCTCTGCGCTGCGACTCCTTCCCAGATCATTTTGAAAAACACGGCGCATTTTCTTCCTTTCAAAGGGACGACATGTCCGGGTAAAAAAGGACGTTTCGTCACCTTATTATATGAAGCATGCATAAATATACACATAAATATACAAGGCACGGGACAAGAGCCCCACGATACCGCTGGTTTCAAAGCGGATGAATGGATTGAGAGTTTACTCTGCGACGGAGCAGCGGAGTTTGAAAGTGAAACTAATGAGTTGGACATAATTTCCCCGCAGATGCTCCTCAGCATTCTGGTGGAGAAAAGAACAGTGTCACAGCGGGACTCACCAAAGTAACTATAAGGGAAACTACGGTGGGGAAGCCTGAATGTGGAAGCTGCATTTTGGCTGCATGCGCCACAGAGCGCGTAAACGTCACGCATCATCCCGACCAGTAGCCGGCTGGACTTAGTTGAGTAGTCAGCTATATAGCCGGCAGCCGGCGCTTGTGGAAAGCACTGGTGATAGAACTTTTGGCCATATCGCCCAGCTCTAGTTCAGGTTCAACCTTGCATCAGCAGAAACGCGCACGTAACAACTTTCGACTTCATGCTTCTCTGTGTTAATGTCCGACAAATCACACAACACTACTCGGAGGCCCACAAGAAGAAATTTCTGCTCAGACGTCATTTGGTTCTTGTGGCCTTGACAACAAGAGAAAAGTTTCTCTTTTCACTTTTCCTACACCTCACAATAACACTTTAAAATGCAAGAGTGCAGGCTGCAACGGCTCCTAATATGAAACAAAGTTGCGACAATCAAGTCATCTTGCTAAGCCTTGTATCTCACAGCTGACCGCACTCCTTGTGCACAGCTCCTAGGGCTCAGCCTTGGCAAAAAAGGTCATCTTGCGACAACTGGTCCCAGCCTGCTTTATCTCATTGTAAAAGTATCTTTCTGGCTGTCACATGCATCCAGGTAGACTTCCCTCTCAGGTGGAAGCACAGATTCAAATTCAGAAGGCCTCCAATTTTACGTAGAAAAATTCACTTTAGATAATTAGATATTTGTCAGTCATTTTCGTCCGCTTTTCCATTCAGGGTCGCGGGGTTGCTGGAGCCTATCCCAGCTATTATCAGGCGAGAGGCGGGGTACACCCTGGACAGGTCGCCAGTCTGTCGCAGGGCCAACACTGAAAGACAGACAACCCTTCACTCTCACACTCATTCCTAGGGCCAATTTAGAGTGATCAATTAACCTAACATGCATGTCTTTGGATGGTGGGAGGAAGCCGGAGTACCCGGAGAGAACCCACGCATACACGGGGAGAACATGCAAACTCCACACAGGAAGGTCACAGTTGGAATTGTTCGAACCCCCTCCCCAGCCGGGAATCGAACCAGCAACCTTCTTACTGTGAGGCTGCGGTGCTAACCACCACGCCACCGTGCAGCCCAAAACATAATTAGATATTTAAAGTTTATGAAAACAGCATATCAGTAAAATTATGATAATGTTTTTCCTGTGCATTATTAATGCTTTGAACTGACATAACTGCTCTGCTAAAGGCTGTTTTCAAATAAAGTTAGGTTAATTTTTAATTGTGTAAATTGTTTTTTATTCCATTTCCCAAATACTACTATTACATTGGCCATTAAAGTTCAGCATCAATCCCCTTTAAGTCTAAACCATGACCATTTTCAATTAACACTAGTATGAACCTAAAAAAAAATAGTCTAATTAAACTAAAATCAAACATGTAAACTTGCTCTTAACTTGTGGTCTTGATGAAAAAGTGATTTGCAGTTTAGTGTCTACTAATTAATTAAAGAAATATATTTCATTATCGACCAATTTCCAGCAGACTTACTTCACCACTACTATGACAATTGCTTTTAAGGGTATCTTGTCTCTTAAAAAACAAAAAAAAAACAAAAAAAAAAACAAAGCATGCGTTTTTAGAAAGGCGATTGGCTATTAATTTTGGTATATATTTTTAAAGGGGGCAATACTATCTATACTTAAGTATTTGCTTTAAAAAAGAAGAATGGGTGAACTCAAAATGAACAGCCTTGGGCCCCATAACCCATTTTGCTCTACAGAAAGTAGAGCATAACCCTGGGGCTACAAATAAGTATGCATAGGCTGGCACAGGTTCCGTTCATGATGTTCCCTTTAGTTTAAGTGCAAAATTCATCTAACAAAAGAAAGAAGTAAAGCAACTTTCAAAAATTCAAGGAACAAACTCCATCTTTTTGGCCAGAAACATTTTTGAATTCTTCTGTAAAACCTGCTTTATCATCGAACTTTGACACCAGTTTATCATTTGTATTTCACAGGTTTAAAGAATAGCATGTCCAACAACAAAATGTTTGCTCCATTTGCTGTTTTGTTTGTGACCAACATTAAAGGGATATTGTGTAAGTTCTCCTGCTATCTATTCACAAAAATTGATTTTTCGTTCAAAAGTGTTTTTCCATAATCAGTAATCACTCCCATCAACAAAGTGAAGTGCTCCTGTAAGCTCTGAAATTGCCGTTCATATATACATCGAACAGGTTGGCTCGGTGGTGGCTACCATGTCGTGTAGTCATGTTTTTATGTTCAGTGGAAGCGTGACAGCTGGAAACCACAGAAACTCACAGGAGTCACCGGAGTAGTCAGCTCAGTTCAAGGTAAGGCCTTTGAAAAGTCACCGCGACGCTGTGAGGAGGAACTGAGTGTTACACTGATGCTGGGTTCACGTGCAGTCGGGCAGACGGCCGTCGGCAACAAACCAGATATAATTTTAATCACAGAAGCCGAGAGAAAGACGGTAAAACATGGGTCAGGGAAAACAATAAGACATCGCCATGACAACATATCAGATGTGGACTGAAGTCACTGTAACTGACTTACCACATCTTCACATAGAGCAGTGGTTCTCAAACTGGGGGGCGGACCCCCCCCCCGGGGGCTCAGGGCTTTGTCAGGGGGGCCCAGCCAGGCTTATAGTTTTTGTATTTCTAACAAAAAATTGGCATATTCTTGGGATTTTCCAGGCCGAGTAGACACATTTTTAGCGCCTTCTCCGTTAAGGTTCCGAAGGTCCAGAGTTGGGTTGAAAATGTGACAGATTGCAAGCCACTGCCAGCCAAAATTTGACACCACTGGATGAGTTGTGAGAGCAACTCCTAATGCCACCATCTTTAAAACCCTGAAGCTGCTACTATTAACCTGCAGTAGACATTAGCAGACATTGTAGCAAGAAGGGGTGCACCGATCGATCGGCTGGTCAATCGGCCCAGATTTCCTTAATCTTGGGGGATCGGCGACTGGCCGATCAATACTTGTGATCAATACACCATCTAAAGCTCTTACCTTTTCTTTGGTGCACCGCCATTTTTCTTACTTTTGTTTTATCCTGGCGTCTGCTCCAATCATGAGCTTATTCCCACACAGCATCATGGCCTTAGCTCTGTCATTGGCTGGTGACCTGACCAGGGAAACCAGCGAAAGAGCGAATTACAGACAGGGGGAAGAGGGAGTTGTATTCAAACTCACTACTGCATGCGAGTAAAGGCCCAAACGGATTTCAGTTGCACAAGTCTAACATTTATTTTTCAGGGGGGAAACTTCAGACTCTACCTTTAACTGCCTATCTTATCTACCTTCACAATAGTCCATTAGTTCTGCTGTAAGGAAAGCCTGACTGGCAGGCCCACCCACCATGTCACATCTGCACATGCGCATACATTTGCAACAGCAGCCATGGAGCACAGTCAACCAGCCTGTCTTAGTTTGGCAGTACTATAAAGTAGGAAAAAGAACAAAGAATCGCAAATCATGCAAGGCTGAAATAAGTGGTGGTGGGGCCGTGACGAAAACATTCAATTTCATTTCTCTCATTTTCACTGCATTACTGATAAATACCTGAACAATAAATGCGGAAACTACAATGTTCACAGGTCACAGCACATTTATGTTTCAAATGGCTCTGTGTTCACTCAAAGTGTCATGTTTTAGTTGTTGGTGCCAGTTTTATCAGCAAATTTTGTGTTCCCGGCATGTTTTGGGTGGTGCAACGGATCAATGAACTCATAGTTTAGATCAGCTTATGGTTTGAGTCATGGATCAGATCAGTTTTCAGATCAGCAAGAGAAAAAGGACAAGACAAATTTACCTCTCTAATAACTTATTTATGTAATTAAGTATTTTTCCTATAAAAAATCATTCAACTCAAGACTCATTCCACTCAACTGTAAAAAAAAAAAAAAAATTAACTAATGATAAATAAATCATGATGATGGGACTAGGAACAGATGACAAAATTGCAGGTCACTCCAGAACAATGATGGTCCATGATGAAAAACACTGACCTCCTCACTGCTAACCTGGTGTCACTGGCAATGATGTGATGTTTACTGTACATAGTTCAGAATCGCAAACCTGCAGGGGGCTTTTATTTTGAAATTTACCTGCTTCCATGTCTGATTTTCTATCTTTTTGCTGAGAGCTTGACAATTTTTGGAAGCGTGCTCCGTCAAAAATAGAGACGCTGCAACGAGGCGCTTCTGACTTCTGGCGTATGGCGGCCTGGAGTGAAGAAAACTGTTGATTGAAACTATTGTGTTGAGCTCCGGAGGCAGCGCCAAACACTGAATCTGTGTGCGCCCTAACTGACCAGTAATTCTGTCAGCAACTAAATGTGTTAAATAGACAAAACATATAAAAACAAAGAACGGCAAATTTATTGGTCGCACATGCGCGAGTAGATGAAAAATGTACTCGCATCGTCTCACATTTTAGTCGCAAAATGCAACCATTTGGTCGCAGTCTGGAGCCCTGCATTCTTCATCTAAAATACCACCACAAAGCTGAGTGCAGCATCTGAAGCTAGCAATCAAGCTAAGGGTAAGGCTAAAGCTAGTAGAAGGACAGTGGCCCGCTGTTGCTGCGGGCGCACTTCAGTTGTCTGGGATGAAGGATCACAAATGGTTTAAGTTGGCACAGTTAACTTCTTTGACATAGATCTTGCTGGACAGGTAAGAACACACACACACCGTGAGACTCAGAAAAGTCATCCCATAATACTCTGAAGACAGCATGTTACTCTCTAGTATGGTGGCTCTGTAGGGACATCAGACACCATCTAGCCAGATGTGTAGACCATGGGTGCCCAAGTCTGGTCCTCCTCCCCAACACACCTGAATCAAATGGTTAATTGCCTCATGCACATGCCATTCAGCTCTGCAGAGGCCTGATAACGAGTCATTCATTTGATTCAGGTGTGACAGAGAAGGAATACAACCAAAATGTGCAGGATAGTAGCTCTTGAAGACTGGACTTGGGCACCCCTGATGTAGACTCTTTCATAGATACATCTTCAATAAAGGCCTGTAAATGATTTTATTAACTACTTCAAACCTTTATTTTAACCTAGATTTAGTTTTTCAGGGGTAATGTTTGTTTTTCAACAAAACAAAACTGGACCATTGAAGCTGTATGCTGTTAAGTTATCCAAAAAAACAGTATCGGCAAAAATGGGCAAAGGCAGGTCAGGCTTTTTAAAGATTAGTGATTGGCCATAAAACTGCAATTGGTGCATCTCTAGTAGCAAGGCATGTACATGCTGGAAATCAGCTTCTGAGAAAATGCCAAACTGGGATTTTTCTTTTTATGGCATGAGTAGTTGCCTGTGTCATTTTTCTGACTATCAGCCGATAGTAGCAGAACGTTTTTAGCAGCAACCATATTTTTGACCATGCTATCGTGCACTAATATGTGCACGTGACTTGTGAAGTCACAGTACAGACCTCTAAGAAAGGCTCCCCTGAAACCAGTGCTCTCGGGTGAAATATCAGGTTTTCCTCAAGTTGACAATAGCTAGACTGTTACTTAAATAAATTAATGAGAATATAAAACTTTTCAAAAGCTTAAAAAAAAGAAAAGGGACATTTTCAGCTGCTTCTATCGACTACAAACTTGTTTTGAACAAGCTTTGTGTTTGCATGTTAACTGCTTTGCTGACAGACATGCAAGAAATCTATAGAGACTGCTATATCAAGCTGCATTTATGTACTGGCCAATCTCATTGGAAACACATTTGTTGCACTTTGGCTCTTTCGAAATCTTCTACGTGTATGTCTTATTACAGGGGTCTGCAACCTTAACAATCCAAAGAGCCATTTTTCGACTCAACACGGCTTGATAAAAGTTGTCTAGAGTTGCAAATGTTCCATGGCCCTTTCAAAAACTGCAAGTTATTATTTTTGATAAATACTTACTGTAGAAAATTTATAGTCAATTTAAAGGAATCACTTTAATTTCTACATTTTTTTTATTATTTAAAAAAAAAAAAAAAACCCGCTAAAGCAGGACAGACATCTTTTCCAACCAGATTTTCTCCAATTGAACCAATTGTACATAAAAAGTGTTAAATAAAAATGTAGATATTTGTGGGAAATAGGGAAAACTCTAATTTCCAAGCTAATGACAAGAGAACTAGATGTTTTTTCAAATTATTGCCAGTACTTTTCATGCCATTTTGTTGTGGAAATTCAATAAATTTTTCCATGACAAAAAAAAAAAAACTGCCAAAACCTGCAAATGTTATTATGTATATACTGGTATTTAAAGAGGGGGTTTCATGTCATTATTAGACACATAATTCCCCTTATGGCACAACCAAATAACTGTGTTACCTTTAGTAGTTTTGAAAATACAACCTAAAGAAACGTGACATCACTCCATGTCTGTATAGCCGTTTTCAGACTCGCATTGCAGAACATGAGCGGTAAAGTTCATCCGCTCTTTAAACGACTCGTCTTTTCAAACATGCCACTTCGTTGCAGACTTATCGCGTCCCAGGTGCTTTTAGACATCAGGAAATGTTGCGGAAAAGTTAGCACAGCTCCACTCTCCCTACAACTCTGTCTGGAACATTTCTAGAGCCCTATGAAATCCGCTTCGCCAGCTTTCCCCCTGGTTGTTTAGCCAGACCGCCCTGCGTACGACGAGTTTACTTTTTGTTTGATTACTTTTCTTGGTTGTTGTGCATCTACTGGTAAATTAAACTACAGCTTATGAACGTCTCGTCATCCAGGTGTCACGTAGTGTAAAGTGAGATTCTCTCAGCTGACGGCTTGGTGCCACAGGTTTGGACGTAACGCTGATGTTTCAGAGTAAAACGTGATCCAGAGTCTGCATAAAGTGTTTTATTTTAAAAACTGTCCGGATCGACTTTGCTTTCTATCGACTGACTTACTTCCATCTGCTCTGCTCTGGATGGACGTGGTTTCAAAGCAGCAGAATACAGGACAGAGACGTTTCCCCATTATTAGCCTGTGTGTCCGGCGATCTAACCCAGACATGTGTTTCTTATGGTCTATGGTGTGGACCACCATCTGTAAATTAGCACTGTTCTGAATTATGTATTATTTACAATTGGCATTTTCTTTTTTTGTTTGTTTAAACTTGTGCCATGTTTTTGTCTTAAATATGTTTAAAAGCGTGAAAGCATTCAAGTTAGTAATTAAAACGGCATTAATTGGCTAAATTCAATTGTTTTATGCACTTTTATTGGTGTTAAATTTGTGTAAAATTGATAAAAACGGAATTCTCAAAAATCAAAAAATGGAAAAACACAGAAAATGGGAAAATTTAAAACGGAATTTTAGAAAAAATAAAACTGATTTCATAGGGTTCTACATTTCCTTGTGCATTCAGCCAAAAGGACGTGCCGCTACATTTCCGCTCTTATGACATGCGGTCCAGCCAGTACATGTCCGCTACATCTCCGGGGTAAAAGAGTGGATCGCATGTCTGAATGTCTGAATGCAGTGCGTCCGCACTATTACCATTTCCAGTGCAAGTCGAAAGGGGCCCATGTGACGCCTTAAATATTCACTGCTGTCCCTTTAAGATGCCTCCTGCTGTTTCTGACACACCCACTCCACTCATCATAACACTCATGCTCTGGTGGGGTGGAGATCAGCAAGGGAGGGGGAGGAGCTTCGTGGTATTGGAGGTAGCAGCCATTCTGGCAGCCATGTTGGTTTCCATAAGAGATTCAGGGATTTCTCAAACATGTGTGAATGAGTAAAAGTAACCTCAGGGGGATGTTTTATGGGGAGGGAATGACATGATGATATAAAAAAAAAAGCTAAAAAAAAAAAAAAAAAAAAAAAGTCAATTTTGCACGTTACCCCCACCCCAGAAATATTAGTTGGTTCTTTAATATTTTTAGTCAGTTATTGAGAGCCATTAGTGGGACCAAAGAGGCACTTGCGGCTCTGGAGCCTCAGGTTACAGACCCCTGTCTTAACAGAAGGACTTATTCTTTTTTTGGTCTCATTTACTAAGTAGCTAAATAGCAAGTAACATTCACCTACTGACCCACTCAAATCATCAGAACTCAGTACCTAGCCCTATCCATTACCCTAAACCGAACCTTACTTTAATCTCAACTCTAAAATAAATTTTCAACTTGAAAATAATTATTTTGTGCAGAACTGATAAACTGGGACAAAACAGTTGTGCCTACAAATTGGTGATTTTTGTCTACATCATGTCACAAGTACACACATACACACTCATAACTTCTCTAAACAATCTGTACAGTGTTACAAACTATGTAGAGCCTCTTTTTTCCTCAAAACAGTCATACAAAACTAAAAAATTAATTCAGAGGTGTGGGATTTAGTGTTTACAGCATTGTTGTTGAGTCCTGTGACTAATGAGTACTACCAAAATACTGAAGAATTATTTGTTCTGCATTTAATGCCATGCATCTATGAATTTGCCTGCATGCAAATTTTCCTTCATAAAACACACTGAATGGCTTTCTCACTGATGTGTACTACGTGAAACAAATACTCAGTTTAACAGCTGACTTGGTCCAGCACAGTGGCTGCAACGTTGTTGGCTTGGGCCACACTGTAAATCTCAATAAATCCGTCTTCATGGATGACTTGAAATTTTGCTATACTTTGAATATTACTTTGTCACCACACAGTCAAATATCTCAAGAAACTTAAAGATCCTAACACTGTTTCAGACTGAGTTTGATTTGAGATGAGCTGCAGAAATGCATTTAAATTGTTTTGTTGAAGGTGTCAGGATGAGGAGTACATCTAACATGTTATGGGCATTATTACTACACTGCAGAGTGAAATGGAAATTTACACTGTGCTGTTGGTCGTCGAGCAACATAGAGCTCATGGATTATGGTAAAAATCATTATTACGATTAATTTGTCAATACTGAAATCATGATTATTTAATATGAACATTGTCCAGTTGCCCAGGATGGAACTAACAAACTATCAATCTAGTTTGCATTAGTCTGCAACCAAATTGCAACTGAAGTGTTACAATCGTCCAATAACTTCAATAACTTCATAATTTTCCCCGCGTTTGCAGTAAATGGCAGCCATGGCCATGCTGCTGAAATGTTTACAGTCTGACAGGACACACCTGGGATCCAAAGTTTTCACTATAGACTTGAAACCATCTTTTCCTACAGAGAGGAACTGTACCTTGACCAGGTAGAACGTGATTGTGTTAGTTATTTTCACCATTGTTCCATTTCCTCATATTAGCAAATGCGTCCAAATGGATGTCTGACTGCTACTTTGAAATTTAGCTGATGATGTGGAGAGGACAGATCTTGACTTAATAAATTCTTGGTACACTAAAATGTGTTTTCAGCTAAGGTGGTGAGCTTTGTTATAAATTTACGTTTTGACTCACCAGCCAAGTTGGCCGGCAGATGAAAAAAATCCACCAGCCAGGCGTATGTTTTTACCATCCAAAGTATTAAACTATTTCACACACGTACCTTTAGGCATGTTATTTCTGTGACATATGTTAGATATACACTGAAAAAGGAACATTAAAACTCTGGGTGTTAATGTTTACAATTTCTTCTACACGTGTAATCGTGACTACTAACTGTCGTGTACACGGTTACACGTCAGAGATGCAACAGGCTGTGGCCGCGTTTACTATAAAAATATTCACGGAACATTGTGCCGCAGGCATCTATTAAGTATGCAGATAGTTAGTTATTATCCAGGGCTGGACAATTAATCGAATTTTAATCGTGATTTCAATTTTGCCTTTTCACAATCACAAAAACACTGTAATCGAAGAAAAACAATTAATCCTGAAGTGAACAGACTGGTGGAATATAGGAAGCAAACTGCAGGGAGTATAGAACAGGAATGCATGTAGACTTAGTATTCATTTTTTATTGCTATTATCATATTGAATAGTATTCTTATCTTACTTCTTTACTTGTTTCTAATTTATTTTCGGTTAAATTTTTTTAAAAGTTATATTTCAAGTTGAGTTATGTGGTTCAATAGACACTTTTTATAAAATCAATGAATAATCGTGTATATTAATCGTGATTTCAATATCAGTCAAAATAATCGTGATTATAATTTTTTCCATAATCGTCCAGCCCTATTATTATCTGAAGCTTTCAGGCAACATTACCACCCCTAAAAACACAGTATTGGTGAGAAATAAAAGCGGAGGGGGAGGAGGAGGGAAAACAAGGACGTGTATACAGTTACCTTTTTTTCTAAACGGCTATAATTTGTTATCCATGTAGCAGTTTACACATGTAGACATCGACACCCCTAATTAAAACAACCGCAACAAAATTAAAAAAAAATAAAAAATTGGTCATTTCTGAATTTATTCAGACTCCTCTCTCACTCCTCTTGGTGCTTTCACACAGTACATGAAGCCTGACCTCCTGCTCCTGACAGTCCTACAGCATTACAGCCTAGTAGGATCAAACTCCCTGATCTCTGGAGAACACAGTTGGACCATAAAGAGATTTGACAGTCTTCTAGTCATTTTTTTACTTGTTTCACAACTTTCTGCTGCTTAAATAGAGGGGAAAGCATTTGCAAGTGGAAAGATGCTTTAACAAAACAAACTACCTTTGTGCAGGGAAAAATGCAAACATGACCAGGAACGGCATAAAGCGCATATCAGCTCTCTAGTGGGGCAGTTAAACTTTTCAAACACACATCCAAATCTGCATCTCATCCTGATAAAGATGGAAAAAACACCACAACAACAGAGGCGTTGTATGCATCCTCCCTGGCAGCATAAATGCTGTACAAATTCAGGCCCCCTTCAAACAGTTCATTTAAGGTTAAAAGATGCAGCAGCACAAACATGACACGGGGAACAGTCATTGTTGTTGATCGGATTTTGCGGAGTACTCCCCAAAAAAGGTAGATCAACGGGGTTTTTTTGTCACAGACTTACTGGGGTCTGAGTGCGCTAGTACAGGATGACATGAAAGACTTCATCATTGTTTACACTGTCTGGACTCGCCTTGCGTTGTCAGAAGATTTCACTCCGACGGCTGTTGTCAGATATTTCCAATTTCACCCCCTCAAAACTCTGTTAGCGTGTAAACAAGAGGCCAGAACACAACAGAACTTGTGTGTTTCCCTGCCTCAGTGTTGTCGCATAAACAGGGCCTTAGAGTTATTCTCAGAAGAGGTTATTGTTGAGAAGAAAGTTACTCAACCTGTGTTGTCAACCTGGGTGATTTATTGAAAATTTACCATTACCGAAATTTACAACGAACATAAATGCCATTTTGCCCATGTCGGTATGATCAGTATTTGTCTCTTTTGGCTGTGTGTAGGTATGCTACATTCATGTCCCTTTAAGACACCGTGTGGTAGGGCTGTGCAATTAATCAAAATTTAATCATGATCTTAATTTTCATGTCAAATGATCTGCAAGCTGATATAATCAAGCTGAAACAACTAATGTGCCATTTTTCTTTTTACAATTTCTGAAAGAGAAGCGCATGTGCAATACATTCCCTTCCACACAGCCCTGCTCCAACCTTCATTCATGAAGCTGAAGAGTGAAGGTGTGTTGTGTTTTGCATAAATTATCAATACCAATGTGTTTTTGGAGAAAGAGAAATGCTGAATAAATGCATTGTTTAACTTAAAAAAAAATTATTCTTTGAATAATCGTGATTTCAATACTGGCCAAAATAATCGTGATAAAGATTTTTTCCATAATCGAGCAGCCTTACCGTGTGGGGTGGAGTCATGTGACCATACCGTGCATTACCACTATTTAGAAGCGTAGCAGCTGTATCCTACTGTGCTATCAGACACCTGCTCTTCACGTGAACAGCACATGCAAAGATGAGAGTAAACATCTGAAAACACTCAGTGTGAGTTAATGCACCGTGGAAGTATGAACTAAACCACGGTGGAACCAAAACGCAGTACACACAGGCCTGATTTGAATCGGTCATTAGGCTTTAAAGTAGAGCTGGGCCGCCCTCTGGGGGGATGCATGTCTGTTCTTTTGGGGAGGTGGCTGGGATCTGGGCCTCTGGGTGGCTGCTGGGGGCCTGGGTCTTTAGTTTTGTGGGCTTCCTCCTTCGTGCAGAGACGGGGCTGCATCTGCATGACTGTATCACCATAGAGCACTCTTTATCATGCATGTTGACACTGTGACGCTGCTTCCCGTTGCGCTGATTAGGTTTGACCTCTTCTCGGCTTCCCGTTGCTCTGACTAGGTTGTACCTCTTCTCTGTGTATGTTTGTATAATCTGAGGATACTTAATCCACCTGCAGGTCCTCCTGCAGGGGATTGCTTATTTTGTTTTCCAACAGAGACCTTGGAATGTTGTTTAGGGGTTTCTGTACAGATGCACCAGTGAACTGTGTAAGTGGATTCATGTCCTCTCTCCTCTCTCTCTCATCCTCTTTCTCAGTCCTTTCTTTCTGTTCCACTAACTTTCATTTCTCCCTTGTCAAGCCCAGCAGTATGGTATGGAATGCTGTTATAAACAAATGTTTAATTAAAGAAATAAAATGAATAAACAGGATATCGAGGGGAGCCTTGCAGTCATAAGGCTTCCCTTGGCAAAGCAAAACTGTTCAACACAATAAAGAAATCGGATACCAATAATACCTTTTGTTTCCGGACAATGGATAATGGAAACTTAAATTTAAGGTATAAAATTATCAGAAACTGTATAAATAAGGATAAAGTAGTATGTAGTGTGGGTCTGAATACTCGCTAAATATAGCAACAGAGTTGTTAAACTGGTAACTTTGAGTAGCAATGGCTGAGGAACTACTTCCGGTATTTGCCTTTATGTGCCTTCGGAAGCAGCTGAAGTGTGCAGGTCATCCAAGACGATGTCTGAATGTTTATTAATTGTGAGGATAAAGTGGGTTTTGGTGGATTATTTTCACAGCTGTGAAAAATCATTTGTATGCCAAAAAGCAACTTTTCTCAGAGATGATGCCATATTGGGATTTTTAAAATAGCACTTATAATAATTTTGTTTCTGCACACCCGATGTTAAAAAAATACTAAATCTAAGGGGTCATAGATATCAAAAACTTAATGAGGATAAAGCGTTTTCTTGATCGGGACATCTCTATCAACCTATACTCTTTGCCAATCTTATAATCAAGCCGTTTCATTAGAGTCAAAAAATGACAAAGGAGAAAAACAGATTTATTAGTAAAGCTCATTGTCAGTATATAACAGCCAATAACGGTTTTGCCCACTGGAGTATTGTTTGTAAGTAACAAACTCATCTACAAGATGACTGGACCAACAGTTTCACATGCTGGTGCCAGAGACACCAAGACCCTCCAATGTCCTTGGTCCATGCCAAAACGAGCTATTAAAGGACCCTATTCAACATTAGGCAGATGGACATTGCAAATGTCTGATACATTCATGGTGAAGACCAGTTAACATTCATTTATATTTTTTGTTCTTGGCTACATCATTAAAACAAGCCATTTGCTTTCTGCCATGGCTTTCATTCTTCTGGTGCACCTAAACTTATGTTGATACAGTGCACTTTTGCAATTCTGATGGGGTGCCACTCCGTAGACCACTGACTGTGTATGCTGTTAGACTCCACATTTTAAACTGCCATTGTACAGTCTAACATTTACTGCTACTGCCATTCAGCAGTGTTTCATACACAAACACAGAGTGGGTATGAAGAGCAGTGTGTGAAAACTGTCAGGAGGAGAGTGGCATCATGAAGATGGCTCACTACTGTGACGCTGTGCGATATTGGACATGCACAATCGCGCTGTCTGTTGCTTCCATCCTAGTGCCAAAGACTATAAAAATTACAGCTTCCCTACAAATTATGCATTGTCTGTCTGGTTTCTGTCCAACACCCACACACAGAAAAAAGCTCTAAATGTAAATAATGTGATACAGATGTGTAATTCAATGTTTGTTTTTAAGTCCTCTAGTACTAAGTTAACATACTGCCAGGGAAACTGACAACATTTTTTTGTGAAACCAATGTATCAAATTCAAAACACAACTGGATTAAGCTCTGTAATGTTTATAGAAAAAAAACAAAAAAGGAAAACAAAAAATCTGAACATTTAAATTCTAGATTTTGTAAACCAAAGAGTGAACTGTCCCTTCATCAGTTTTATATACAATCTCCCTCAATGTGGCTGCTTTCTCTGGGTAATGTCTAATCATGGTGGACATAACATCAATGGGACTGACAGTAGGGTTTAATTGATTGATTACTGAAACATTCCATGATGCTGTTGCTCTTATGATCTTGATAAAGTAGCTGGCCCTGGCTATTACAGAATAAGTGACTAAAAAAGGCAAAAGTGGTTAGTAAAAAATGTTTTTGCAATATAATTTACAGCATGCTGGGTTGTGATACAATCACGATCATCACAAGAAAATCCTAAACAAAAAGCTAAGAGATTTTACAAGCCATTTGTAAGGTGGAGTGATTTTCTGCAAATGCCATTGCATGAAAACAATTAAATCCATGTTGAAAAGGAGGGAAAAAAGGGTCACATACATTAACAAAGGTATGTTTTGTGCTTGGGACAGCTGCACAACTATCTTTTCATACAGAGAAATGAATGAGTTAGATTAAAAAAAGAAAAGAAAAAAAGGAAGAGAAGGTCAGGCTAGCCCAGAGCTAAATGCATGACTTTATTTAAAACACAAAATACACTCCTTTGATTGCATTAATAATCATTCCCCTCCCCTTTCTCCCCAAGCCTCCAAGAGAGGAACATGAGTGTGTGAACAGTCACATGACAGCTACCCCACTCTTTTGCTCAAGTGACTGTGGCCTGTCCTGCTTTAAAGAGGAAGAAAACTCACTTGTACTGTCTGTCTTTCCTGTCATCTCGGGATTCAGGTTTGGTCACATTTTCCCTGTGGCAGTCAAATGTAAGGGTAGGAATGTAAATAGACAGTGAGACAGTCGCTATTCAAAATAGAGCAAGCAGTGAGGTGTACATGCAAAGTACTGCCAGGGCTTATGATGAGCTTAGAGCAGGGTTACAGTATCTGAGTGGTGACAAGGTTGTATATGGGTCTCCAAGCAGCCCTAGTGCCACCTACTTTGACTATTCAAAACAGAGGCATAGACCTTTTGGCAAGTGATGACAAGCTGTGTGTAACAGTAAGTCAAACCACACACAAATCTAGATACAGGAAAATTTTTAGGCAGAATTTTCCTTGTTGTGCTAATGCTGGGAAAGGCTCTGTAGAATTAAAAAAGAAAGAAAAAAAAAGATTCAGGAACACTGCATGACACTGATGTTGATTCAGGTGGGACCAAATGTCTTAAAAGCAAAATTACCAAATGTTAGATTTTTTTCCCAGAGCAGGAAATAACAGTCTTTATACACCATATGAATATGATAAGTAGGGGGGAGGATAATTAATATCAATATAAATGATGATAGGGGTTTTTAAAAAAAAAAAAAAGGGGGAAAAAAAAGTTAAAATAAAAAGAGGGGTTTTCCATAAGACAATGGGGGAAGAAATGGAGAACCTCCTTCGAAAACAATAAGAGGAGAGGGAAAAAGGGTAATTTCTTTTGGAATAAAAGAAAAAGGGGAAAATAGAATCTGTCCTTTAAAAAGGGAATAGGAGGGGGACGGGGTTTTCCCAGAGGGAGGGGGGGAGAAGAGGGGGTCTACAAAAGACAAGAGGGGGGAAAAGTTCGGGGGAGGTGTTGGGTGAAAGCAAAGAAAAATGTGAGGGAGAGAAGGAAGGGGGGGGGGGGGTGAAATTTTCAGAACATTTCTGATGTAAGAAAGGGGGGGGAAAAGAAAGGAGGAAGGGGGGGATGAAAGAAAGAGGGAGTGTAAAAGAGGGGGGGAAGAATTCCCATATTAAAGGGGGACAGGAAAAAAAATAATGAGATTTATATAAAAATAGGGGAGTATGAAAAAGAAAATAAGGGGGAGAGAACAAAAAAAAGATTAAATAAATAAGGTTTTTTATAAAAATAATAAGAAAAAAAGTTTTTTTATCGATAATCTTTTTTTCCCGCCCTATGATACAGATAATCAAAAAACAAAAGTCAAGTCAATACTATACTAAAGTTATTAGTTTCATATGCAAGTGTTCAGCTGCGGTTCACAACAGTGTTGCCCCAGCAGTGGCAAGATACAGACAGACTTCACAGGCGTAGTTTTGCTCAAGCAACATACAAATGCTGTATGGCCATATCAAGGTAATCGGGACTGAACTATAAATTAAAAAGGTTTTTTTTAATGAGTTGTACTTATAAACTTCCAAGCAGTTAGGAATAGACTGTGATGCACCTGACTGAACTGTTTTTTTCTTCATCAGTGTTGCAAAAATATGACTGAGACCTTTAAAGTTTTATTAAAACTGCTATATCCATTTTTTCTTGAACTCTTTGAAGGTAATACACAGTGTTGCTGTATTCGCTGGCTTGAAATGAATCCAAGGAAAACTTATTTGACCAGTTCCTGGAATTTCCATTCTTATTTCACTTTGCAGTCATGTTCTTGTCTCCAACTATTGACCTTTACCTCCAGAGCTCCAGTCAAACTTTTAAAAGACACTTAAGCAGTTTTTGGAGCTGTGTGTTAAGAGTGCAAATCCCACAAAAAGACTAAGCGGTTGACAAGTTGTAAGTGCAGCCTGTGATCAGCAAAAAGCACAAATAATCGAGTGCTAGTGGACAACTAACGACATTCGTCAATACGATGACAATCAATATAAAGAATACTGTACATAACCTGTTGCAGATATGGCGTTTGCATACAAATAATTTAACATATAAAACTTTGGTTCTTGGGCCATTAGAAAGAACTACCCCCCAAAGCAAGGATTTTTGTTGAACAGGAACAAGAAGTTACACACCAAATTCAAACCTAGTTCCTAAACAGGTTTCATAGTTGTAGAATGTCCGACAACAAAAAAATAGCAAGAATTCATCAACAAAATGTGTCAATTAGAGGGTAAGTTCTACTTTTGACTTTACAGGTGGAATTGTGTTCTTTCATTTAACCTTGTTCTGGCATTAAATTAAATGCAGCCTGTTGGAGGCAAACTGACATTTGCAACCAATACCAATATCATCTTTGCTAGTCCTTTTAGGATTTGATTTTGTATAATCGGCTATAAAAAGAACAAATACCTCCAACCATGTTTACATGCAAGTGTGTTACAGATGTGTTGACAGTATAACCATTACATCTAGACTGATGACCAATGCCTCTGGATGGAGTTCTAGCACGTCTTCAAATTAGAGATGCACCAATCCAGTTTTTTCTAATCCAATCCAATACCTGGGCGGTGCTTATCGGCCAATACCAGATACCGATCATATCCTTCTGTTGAATCAATGAACCATATACTTTTCCATGTGAGTGAAGGTATCAGGCTTGACATAACCATTTACCCTTGTTAAAAAAGGTAAATTACCACAGATATAAATGTACTTAATTTTATCCTTTAACAAATAATGGTGTACATTAGCAGCAAAAGAGATAAAAAAAAACCCCATCTCCACGTAAAGTGCATTGCAAACAGATATTTTAAAATGTAACATAAAATATAGCATTTGCCTGAAACCCAACAAACTTAACTTGCTTAACTTGTTCAAAAATACAAAATACAAATATAAACAAAAGTAGTATATAAATGACTGGATCCAAATGCTGGTTCAGCCTCATTTATCCAATATCCAATCCAGCTAATTAGTCAATATCAGAGCTGATATCCGATCAGGACATTGGATTGGTGTATCTCTACTTCAAATGTCTCAAATTTGGATCAAGGTATTACAAACTAAATTGTAAATTCACAGCAACAACGACACAAATTGTCAACCAAAATATGTCCAACACTTCTCAAACTGTTCTGGTATAGTTTATTAATTCAGCTAAACTCTTACTGTGTGAGGAAAAAATGGATTCCGACTGCTTAAATGCAACAAAAGACTTAACAGGAAAGTAAACCATCTAAAGTCTATTTAGATCAAGATAAAATAATCTCAGTGCAGTCACTGGCGTTAATAAAGAGTGCCACATGTTCAAGTGCAGAGAGCAATGTATAAGACAAGGTCCATGTATTATCAATCATACCGTCATAGGTGTTTTTCAACCAACTCTCGTTTGTGAAATAAAGGAATTTTATGGCATTAGCAGTGCTTGTATAAGTGCTTGCTGCCAGACAGACAGCCCACTACTCAATGAAGTCCAGCCAACGTTTTTTTAATACATATGTACATTTAGCATCTTTAGCCTCTAGTTCAAAACACTGTGAGCACAATGACAGGCAAATGTGTCTCTATTAATCCCACCCACACATGCTCTGAAGGAGTGTATATGTTAACTAGGGATATAACAATTACCGGTAAAATTGTTAACTGTGATAAAATTCCCGATAAGTAATACCGTTTTAAATTTTAATTATCGTTAAAACCGCGATTGATTACTGCACTTTGAAAAACTCACAGTGATGCTGCTCACTGTCTGGAAAAACAGCAGCAGTCGCAGTTTGCAATGTTTAATATATGAAAACATGGCAGAAGGTAACACAGGCACAGTTTTCTAGAGGTTTTTCCCCCTTTAAAAAGGACAAAGTAGACACTTAGACCCATTTTGTAGGCTTTTAAAGGTGCTGGGGGGATATTGCGATAAAAATGACAACCGTGATCACTTTGGTCACAATAACCGTGATATGAAATTTTCATATCTTTACTTCCCTACAAATCTGACATTAGCCAATCACTGTCCAGTGTAAGAAAAAAAGGCGCCTGAAACCTCAACAACAGAGCAATTACAGAGTAACGTTATAAGAACAAACTACTAATGCAGAGGCAGATACTGCAAGTTATACAATAAGGAAGTGCCATGCACACACACACACACACACAAAACAAACTGTTAACTGCACTTTTTGAACAAGTTTTTTTCATCTGCAGCTTAGATTGCAATTTGAAAAATTTACGCAGGGCCTATAGCCAAGGCTACATTAAGTGAGCCTGTATTCACTGATAGACCTTGAAAGCACGAGTGGATTGGTGGGATTTCTGAGACAAAACATCAAATCACAGCACCAAAACTTGTTCACTCCATCGCAGATTTGACAAGTGTATGGGAAGCTTTTATGTACTGATCTTTTACTTCTGGTAAAAATTTGTTACAGCACAGAACAGAGGGATGAGATGGTGGGTATCACTGTCGAACTCAATGAGTTAAAGCAGACTGGCAGAGCTCTGAAAATGAGAAAACTGCGTATAACTGCAGGCAGAATACTGCTTATTGAGTTAGCATTATGAGCAACCCTGATGCAATTACAGCCTATTACCGATTAAATTTTTGTCACACAGTGACATATTTGAGCAAAGCAAGTAGACAAATTATAGTTGTTGTGGTCTTAAATTTGTGTAGAGGACCATCTCAAGCTAGAGGGAAATATAAAGCATAGGCTAGGATGTCAGCTACATAGCTATGGCATAGCCTACAAACTGCTCTGTCATTCAACCACAAACCAAGTCAGAAACTGGAATTTGAACATTTATATTTACCTAATTTTCAATATGTCAAGGGCTGTTCTTGATCACAAAACCAAGTGCATGTGAAAAATATTGCTCAAGTTGTAACAACACATCAAGTACGCATAAGACAAGTGCTCTTGAGAATATTTATCAAATTACCACCTCTCAGTAGATGTGGGGAAAAATCACAAATGGCATGTGTCTTTGGTGATGCGATCACGAGTGACCAACTTTAAGGACTGCATTTATACTTGGCTTTAAAGGGACATCGTGAAAGTTCTCCTGTTATCTATTAACAAAAATTGATTATTTTGTTCAAAAGTGTTTTTCTATTAATCACTACTCACTCAAATCAACAAACTGAAGTGCTCCTGTAAGCTCGAAATTTGCCGTTTGTATCATCCATATATACATCAAACGGGTAGGCTCGGTGCTGGCAACCATGTCATGAAACCACTGAAACTCACCGGAGACACCAGAATTGTCAGCTTAGGTTGAGGTGATGCTTTTGAAAAGTCACCACAGTGCAGTGAGGTGGAACCGAGCATTACACTGATGCTGCGTTCATGTGAAGTCGGGCAGACGGCTGTCTGTAACAAACCAGATGTCATTTACATCACAGAAGCCGAGAAAAAAAGACAGTAAAACAAGGGTCAGGGAAAACAATATGACATTGCCATGACAACATATCAGAGATGTGGACTGAAGTCACTGTAACTGACAGAACACTTATTCACATATTGGCGTGTTTATGTCTTTACATGCGGCGGCTGTCGTCTGTCTGCAGTTTGCCCAGTTTCACATTAATGCAGTGTGAAAAGTACTTGTTGCTTGCGATATACAATTATAACACAATGTCCCTTTAAAATGTATCCTTGCCAATTGTGACTGAAACAATTTTACCCGCTTTATATACAAACAAACCCCATGATCTATACCAGACAATCTGCTCAGCAACAAACCGAACATCAGCTGGTCCACTAATGTCTCTTAAAAATCACAAATAAAAACCTGATTGGAGTAGGATCATTTTTAGTTCTTGCCTTCTTCTTCTTCAAATGCCTTCTCTAATGCCACTTCTGCACAAAACAAACAAATTAGAACAATTTATTCATAAAAGCATATTGTTTAAAATGAAGAGTTGAATAGTTCATCAAAATATTTACAACTAAAAGCAACAACCTCCTAATAAAGACAAGTCAGCCAGCATGTAATCGTGCAAATTAGTTAATAAAGGATGCAACGATTTTTTATGAATCAGTTAAAAATTGGTTCAAACTGGTTAAATGTCAGATTTTGGAAGTTTTTTTTTTTTTTTACTAATCGTGGTAGAAAAAAAACCAATTTACAACGGCCTGTAAACAAACTCCTGAATGCACAGTATGTAATGCTCTGTTTCCCCTATATTGATTCACTTATGGTGTCGTGCCACGGTTATATTGCGTCTTTGCAATGCTGAAAATGAAATAATTGCACAGGGACGATGTTAACATTTCTTGACTGCAGCTGCACTGTTGCTTCCAGAAGCTTGGCAGCGGCTGGATACTCTGCTGTCAGACATCTGCTCTGCACAACACAGCATGCAGAGGGGCTTCCCGTGTGAGTTGACGTCCTACAGAGGTCGGCACAAAACGGGCGCAGCAAGGACGCGGCACACACGGGCCTGATGTCAATCAGCCTTAGGGCTTTAAAGATATAACTTCATAAATGAGGAGGATAAAGACTGTTTTTTTGTGGGTTTGGTTCACCAGTGAATTAAACCAGCTAGACTACATGGCCAAAATTAGCTTCTCTCAATGAGATCATGCTAAATTGTGATTCTTAATATAGCGTAATAATTTAGTTATAGAACGCATCAACTTAACAGATTAATCTCCCTGTATTTTACAAACCTAGTATTATTATTTATTTGTATTACAATGATCTGGCAAATTACCTTGGGACCACCAGTTTGGGAAAGGCCACTGAAGGCCATAGGGCTGTGTGGTATACTGGTTTATGCCGAAAACCAGTGTTTATTTTTGTTATAACATGGATTTTTCATATACCGCTATACCGGTGAATAGCCCAGGCAACATCTGGATCATGCGCAGTGGAAAAGTGTTTCAGTGGGGACCCATTTCACTGCTGGACACAAACACCACAACATGTGAAAAGCCTGTGAAAGCTGTAAAAGTGAAGCACACGTTGTTTATCCAGAGGATCTAATTCCCAAAAGAGGAGCTATGTCTATGATTTGGAAGTTTTTAAGGTGTAAAAGATTTAATGCAGACGAAACAAGTGTTTGCAATTGCTGTCGAGCAAAAGTGTTAGCTGGTGGTGGTAACACTAGCAGCTACGCATTTTAGTGTACCAACAACGTCTTGATCCGGGACTGGATATGAGAAAAAAAGCAAGCCGCAATCAAGATAATGTAAACATCCTGGACATAGTAGTGTGCTTTAAGCCAATTCGCAAGATGGAGCAGTGTGTATTTATTATTTTCAAAGTGGTAGCATCTGCTATTTACTATTCTTACAGCAGTAGCAGCCAGTGTGTTGCTGTTATGACGGCAGCTGTGACAACTCCAGAGCTACTGTAGAATCTCAGAGTTGGATGACCTGCACACCTTGTTTACCTGCACACCTTGGATGACCTGTCGGTGGATTTGGCTGCGCCTGGTCACTAAAAGCAGTTCAGAGCGGGTCCATCTGCCCTGCGTTCCGTGTGCTGCGCGGCCTCTGGAACTTAACAAGACCATTTCAATCACTGGTTTAGTAGTCACCGGGGCCAGCAGTGCGAGCCAGAAGCACGCTGTCACAGCTCTCCTCTAAATATGGGCGTCGAGTCTGTTTTTGACAGAGCAGCTTCCAGAATCAGCTCTCATTAGTTCAGATAGGGGAAATCAGACATAGAAGTAGTAGAAAGCATCCAGTAACTTTCAAAATAAAATGCCCCTACAAGTTTACAGTCAATGAACTACATCAAACGTTGCATTACCAGTGATACCAGGTTAAAAGTCTATCAGATGGTCTCAGCTGTTTTATAAAATTTTCATAAATTATTTTTTAAACTGCTGGGAGTCGGTTCAGCAGGTGCTGATCATCCTTTTTTGTTAATACATTTATACTGCAAGTGTTGTGGACTTGAATATGTATTTATGTCCTCTAATGAATGGCCAATTGTTTCCATTTCAGTAAAGATCAGAATTAAATGTACAGATGTGAAAGCAACAATTAAGTTTTCGGCAGAGAAGCAGGGGTGGGCATCAGTGCTGTGTTCAGAGCAAACGCTGCACTCTTGAACTCTGAAAGCTAGACAGTCTAGCCCTTACAATCAATTTAAGTTGTGAAATTTAAATAACTTGCAAAATGTCCAATTTATCCGATTACTCTACTAATCGTCAGAAGAATCGCTAGACTACTCGATTACAAAAATAATCGATAGCTGCAGCCCTAAGCCACATTAAAACACAGTTGGAGAAGACTGACAAATGCAAACATATCTTAAAGGCTGACACTGGGTACAATGAAAAAACATATAATATTATATCTTTACACAGTACCAAGCATTCCAAGGAAAGAAAAATATTCATTGTGTATTAGCATTTCTTCTTAAAGTGCAAAATTATTTCGGCCCATAACTGCCCAGTGATACAGATAGACTTTTTCATCTGAAGCTACACAACCAATGCACAAGACTACAAAGAAATCTTAAAGACCAGCCACAAAACTCATCTTCTAGACTAAGCGATAAAATGCTCACAGAAATGCCACTGTTGTCTTTATCAGATGTTAACAGACATATTGATGTGAGAAGTCTTTTGGAACAGAATCAAGATTTGAAACAATTCACCTCAAAACCTTAGCAGAAATGACAACATGTTATTAGCTGTGCATAGTAAGGTTGCCTATACAGTCTGTCACTTCAAGTCAAGCCCAAAATGCAAAATTCTCAGTATCCCATTTTTCTGATCTTAAGACAGTTATAAATTGAAATGGTCATTTGTAACTCCTCTCCTTTTAATCTTATTTTCTCAAATAATCAAAATCAAAATAGGGTATGATCACTCACCTCTAAATCACAATGTTGTGTTTTCTTTTTATAAACCAGCAAAGAAATGCAAGGGTAAAAAATTTAACTTGAACAGATGATCATAAATACTGAAAACTTAGTATACCCTCTCAATATCAGTCCTATTGTGAAATGCTGTTGTTGACATTACTATGTGCTCTTCCCAGTATAAAAACAGGACTATGAGCTGACTCTAACCAGTAAATACATAAGGATTGGCTAGAGATGCGCCGATCCAGTTTTTTCTGATCCAATACCGATACCTGGGCTGAACGTATCAGCAGATATCGATCCAACTGTTGAATGAATGAACCGTATACGTTGCAATATAAGTGAAGGCATCTGGCTTGACATAAACATTGAGCCTTGTTGAAAAAAAAAGTAACAATTTAACATGATAAACAATAAATGCATTTATATTTAACAAATAAAGTGTACATTAGCAGCAAAAAGAAATGACACTTCTTTGCTCTGTGATATGACATAACGGGCGTTATGCAAACATAGAACTGAAGTGACTAGATCGCTGCAACTGTATTGCTGTGTATGATTTTAATAAAAAACAGACATGACTGGACAGGAATGCTGGATCGACCTCATTCATCCGATATAAGATCCAGCTAATTCGTCAGTACCAGAGCAGATATCCGTTCCGAGCATCTCTAGGATTGGTACTAGAACTTAGCATACTTTTAATACTGTATCTATTAGATAAAACGGAAATGGACTATTCATCCCTGTGGGGAAATTCAATTATGATAGATATAGATATGATGGATAGTATGTTGTATTAAAAATGTGTTACATTTGTACTAAAGAATATTTCTTTGCAAATGACTTAATTGTATACACCCTCAGTAATATCTCTCCAGGTCAGCCCTCATGTGCAGAGAACATTTAGTTGAAGGAGGATCATGTCAGATGTAAAATAAAATCAGCACTATCACTGACCAAAGCCACATAATCCTAGGAGTGAAATCCACAGACTAAGAATTTAATCTCATTCACATCCTGCATTTGCAGATTAAAAATGAATAATAAACAAACATCACTAGGATGAAAATTCTGATGTAAAACCATAAAAATACTTTTCTGTACAGAAATAAATAATTTTAGGTTTTTTTTAAAAAAAATGGGCATCGTTATGTTACGGTGACACCAACAGCTCTGCTGTGCAAAAACCCAATTTCAGACAAACTACTGCAATAATGACTTTCAGGCAAGCTTGTCTGTACAGTGTCTCACTCCACAGGCATCAAGGCAATTCTTTTTTGAATGGACCACAGATTATGCCATCACTGACACATTTACACAGATGTTGACTGGTGTATAGCCCAAACACTCTAAACTAACAAAAACACTGCCCAGGGGATAAACATATTTGTGTAGTGCGGGTCACATCCAGGTCACACAAGTTGATTAACAATAAATGGAATAATGTTTTACAAGTTTAAGAACTGGATCTCTTTTGAATAAGAGCATACTAGCTGTTCAACATTACAGGTAAAAACAAACACACTAGTCAATGTGTATATATTATGCCTTTAATCTGCAGTAAGAAATGGTAAAGAGGTTTGGGCAAGATCATATGGAAGTCAAAGATCCAATTAATGGCTAATTTAAACAAAAGATGCTCCAGCAGTTAGGGTTTTGTAACTAATAAATGAATAAATGTCAAAATTGATTCAATTTAGTGCTCTGAGAAAAATGTGTGGGTGTGGGGAATTCAAGTTGTCATGCTTTAAACCTGTTATCTCTGGATTTTAATTTAGTTATTTGTTTTTGGTTGTTTTGGGGTTTTTTTTTTTCAAATTCAATTGGGAGTTTAAGCTTGGATTTAGAATAACTATTTTCTGATGGATAGCAACAAAACTAAAATCAGACACAAAATTATTCAACACCGTTTCAAAAACTAATTTGAATCCATCACATAAAATATTTCTTTAGTTGCCATTTTTCCTTGAATTCAGACTCGCAGGCAAGATGTACAACTCCCCTTCCCCACCATGTTGTCCTGTATCTGAGGTGTACATACTAGATTAATCCAAGAATCTACTAGCCTTATTCTTAAAAAAAAAAAAACACAGATAAAATACAAATACATTCCATACATTTTAAGAGTAGGAATAATCAAAGAGATCTAGCATGCCAAGCCTGAACCCATCCGATGCTCGGCAGCTGCCTCTCTGTGTCTGAGAAAAAGCGGTGATGAAAAAGGCTTTGAACGCCATCTTGTTCAATGCAGCTGCTTGGGCCCTGAATACAGGAACCCATTCATTCGAGGAGGCGGAGGGAGGGGGCACACAGGCAAAATGAATTCATCTTTGTGAACCAGTAAACGCGACTAACCCTTTTAATAAGAACTGGCGAATTTCAGAAACAACATCATATCTCCTACAAGGACTGATGGATTATTGGCTGGTTTTAATCACAGCCGGCCAGTAACTCCGAAAAAGCGGTAGGCTACACGTATCTTGCCTCGGCGCTGGAGGAGGCGCTCAGCGTGGCTTCCTGTAACACCTCGGTGTTAAGCCATCTTTCGAAATGCTCAACACTAAACCCAAACCTTCCCACTCGTTTCTTCGATTTAAAAACCTTATGATAGGGCGATCTGTGTCGACAAGGACTTCATGCTTCAGCCCGGTTCGCGCGTGCCCGTTTTCTGGGCAAAAGCTTAAAATACTATGAAGCAGCGCGGCCCGATGGGGCATAGTTACTGTAGCTGCTAACAGCTTGCCCTGCAAAAGACCCGTGATCAAGATAAACAGATTGTCAAAATCCAATTAGACAATCTCGTTTTCACATCATTAAAAGAAGAAGTTCAAATTAGGGTCGAACGGTGTGTTCGCAAACTGACGCTGTTTTAACACTCATGAAACTAAAATGGCTATTGCCTTTAACAGTTCAGCACAGCAGTGCTTCTGATTTCTCCTTGCTTACGATGTTGTGGCTGTGGGTAATAGCATTTTACTGAATTGTGCTTAAACATAACATATATAACGAATTACCTTTCTTCATTTTGACATTATCAGTATCTGAATGTGTGGACAGCTCTGCAGTCTAAACGTGGTAATGTGTAGCTTTGACATACAGTAGCCATAATCCATGATGGTTTGGTTTCGATTCAGTTAAGTAAATACCATGGGATCAACTCGTCCGTTTTAGCATGGCTTGCCTAACAAGTGTTCACAGCTAATAATTGGGGCGCTACGTAATCAATTTAAACGAAACAAAGCGCAATGCATGAGTTTTACATAAAAACTGCATTTACCAACTCACCCGATTATTACTATATTACTAACAATCCAAGCATATTGTTTCGATTCCCATATTCCCAACATACACACCCAGATCAACCATGGAAGACTGCAAAGGCTGTGGCCACAGCTAGTGACTTGTATGGACGGGCTACAGAATAGTGGGGGTGGTACTGGTAATGCTGGCGAAGTAGCCATTTTTAGACTTACTTCGTTGACAATCCATGATGCTTCAGATTTTCTAAATGTGTGAAAGTAAATCCAAACTCTATTCATGTTAGTTTCAATACTGCAGTTATAAGAATCTGCAGTTGTGTGACATCATCCTCACTCGCCTGTATAATCCGAGACGGAAAAGAGTAACCCATTAGCCCACAAGCAATCACTTGCTATCTGTTGAACAAATAAAAAAAAAAATGAGGGCCGACAGCCAGCTCCGATATGTTAATGATGACTGGGGTAGCTAATATGCCCCGGTGATACTTCGGATTAAAACCCTGTTCGTATATATTAGCCATTTAAGCAAACCAGATAATTCAACGGATACGGCTAATAAAAGAGGCGGCGGCGGCGGTGTGTGTGTGGGGGGGTGGGGGTTACCCGGACGTTGGAGGGGTGCTAGCTAACCTATCGAGCTGTCACAAACTAACCTGCTAATTAACGTCAGCACTACTCATTAACACCATTTTATGGGCCAGGATCAAAAGATCCAAATCTTGTTCTGGCCAACTGGCACCTGGGTTAAAGCACCGCATTAAGTTTATCGAACAGTGACCCCCACCCACAGTCTTGGAGCAACAACTAGCTAACGACAGGCTAACAGAAGCTAACCAACGGAGGAGCCACTCAGCCCAGTTTAACCCTTCTCGTTCATCTTCCCTGCTCGGAAAGCTAGCCAACTGCACAGCCACTTAATGCATTTCCTGAAGCGCAATTTCAAATATCAGTAAATATTCTTACCCGCTTTCAGTTGAAGGTATCCGTTGTTTGTATCACATTGACTGGAAACAGCAAAATGTTGTCTTTCCTCTCTCTGCCCAAGCGCTCAGATTTATCTAGTTTAGCCACCGAGGAGCGGCACTCCCCGAACCCAGTTTTTGACCCGCTGAGGGGGAGATACACCGGCACAGAAGCGCAGAGATAAGACGGTGTTCACCCAGACAGACGTGTCACAGTCTTGATTAAACAGTTCCAACGTTTCAGCGCAATTTCCAACTTTAAGCAAATATCCCTTCTTCTCGTTCCCACCGTCGTCGTCCCTCTGTTTCTTCCTTCTCGCCAGGATTCTCAATCGCTTCTTCCTCCGGCCATCAAACAGCAGAGATGGGCGCGGTAACCCTGCATTCAGGTCTGGGAAACCCCACGTTACGGCAGCGTCACAACGCACGGCGAAGGGTCGGCGACCACTTCAACAGATCAGGAAATACTGCCATCTTTGGTAACACGAACACACCTAGACAACATTTACCTGCCAAAATCTGAGTTTAATTCTACAAATTTATACATATGAAAAGTTGAAATTTCATTGAGCTCAAGAAAGAGCAACTTCCAAACGAAAGCAGGTCAGAAGAGCGGTTTAAAAGCGTGGGGTTCTTACTGCAGTTTCCAAAGGATACAGGAAGAGATTGGAAAACAACAAAAGTGATTTAATAAGGGCAACATTGTGAATTTTATTGTGAGGAATGTTTGTCAATTTGGCAACAATTAAACTATTAAATTAAACATCTCTTAAGTATGTGCAGGACAAAAAGGAAACAAGCTGTTTGAGTGGTAAAGAAATGTAAGAATTGAATAGTATGATTGATGACAAAATGATCAAAAGCTTTGTCTTTGACAATGATTTCTTATTAATGAAGCAGAGAGCTATATTTATCAAAAAGTTTTAATACAAACCAGTAACACTTGTAAATCAGCAGGACTGTTATTTAAATCATTCATAACACATCAGCATGATGTATAAAATTATGACAGTAGCTTAGAGCTTTAAAGTTATTTGGAGTGTTGACACTGATATGTACTTTGGATCATAATTAATCATGTGTTCATCGCACATATAATATTCTACCATAAAAAACAAACAAACCTCACTCAGTTATAACGAAGAGTATGGAAATGTTTGATTACAGGCAATATGAAAATGTTGGTACCTCAGAACTGCTACTCCAGAAGCAACAACACTGATTCATTTGCAATGCAAAACAGACAAATGCCTGTCTAAATACAGTTTCCCCTCACTGAAACTCAAACTGCGTCCCACAGTCTCTCAACGTTGTAAACATGATCACATGGTTAATCGGGAGAAAGCATACTGAGAAATGATGTTTTGCAGTATATAATTTCTGCTGACCCATTCACTATAAAGAGACAACATTAATCATTCACATTGTCAGTAAAGCTTCTGTTGAACATTTCTGTTGATGTTTTCTATTCTCTGAATATTAACTTGTCCTTGCTTTACAGTTTATGGGCTTAAGTCCTTGTGATCGTGTTCAAGCTCAGATATCAGTGGGGATTTACTTCCTGTGCAGTGTGGGAGGACCATCACTGCAACACGGAGATGATCATTATCTTCAACAGTCCAGGTTGTGTGCTCAGAGGAGGAGTTAATGCTCAGTGGGTTAAGGCGTTACTTGGAGATATGGAACACTTTGTTGTCCTCTGAGAAAACAAAGTGTGCACGGGCTTGGCCCGATGGGAGAAAGGAATATCTGTCATCAAATCTGTTTGTTGTTGATTTTTCACACATTCACACTTAAAACTGGCAGTTTAAGATGTTTCTTTCTTTTGTTTTTGTAGTTTAGATTTAATTAATTGTGAGATCATTTTATCTATGTATCCAAGTATATTTTTGTATTAACATATTTTTGAATGTTGCAAAGTTGGAGAATAAAGGCTATGATTTAAAAAAAAGGAAGCTAGAAATCTAAATATTCTGTTTTCTGTGCATCCCTTTCCTCATCTGTAAACCTAAAACAGGAAACTGAGCTGCTGTTGTGTGTGAAAAATCTTCTACACTGGGATGGTCTGCTCTTCAATCATGAATGAAAGTACCAATGAGAGGAGTAGCTCCACTCTATTATATTGAGGTATACATGGTTTAATTCTCTCTCTCTACATATATATCTACAATACAGACCAAATACACACTTTCTCATTCAAGTAGTATCTATCTATCTATCTAGCTATCTATCTATCTATCTATCTATCTATCTATCTATCTATCTATCTATCTATCTATCTATCTATCTATCTATCTATCTATCTATCTATCTATCTATCTATCTATCTATCTATCTATCTGTCTATCTATCTGTCTATCTATCTGTCTGTCTGTCTGTCTGTCTGTCTGTCTAACACTTGTTATATATGTGTTATAGAAGTGCATATGTGTGTGTGTGTATGTATGTATGTATATATATATATATATATACACACACACACATATATATATATATATATATATATATATATATATATATATATGTTTATCTATTTACATAAAGAATGAATAAAAGAAAACATATGCCGGTTATGTTCTGGGTGTGGGTTTCCACTGGGACTCATCAGGCCAGGTTAATGCTGCTGAGATTTAGTTGCCCCTGGATACACCCCTGCGTGTCCGCATACATGTGTTGTGAAGCTTTAGCAGAGCTGCAGAGGACCCAAGGGAGACATTTTATTGTCCGCATTCAGCCTTATGATGAGGAGAGTGGAACAAGAACTTGATGTGAGTGTAAAGCTGTTATTATAGGTACAGTATGCTTTGATAAACTGTGTTGCTGCTGTGATGATCCTCTGCAGGTAAAAGATGCTCTATACTTTTATTAATCATTTGCCAATAAAAAACTCAACGACTTAATGTGGCTGCAAACATTCAATTTTTTGTGTTTAATATTATTTGCACTTTCAATAATTTTTTTTAGAAGTATAAGTCCATAACATTTGTTCCTACAAAACCTCGTGCTTTAGTGCAGCAAATACTGATTTCATGGACACCATCCTTTTAAAAATTCAAATCATATATCACTGTCAAGCTCCTTCATTTGTGAACATTTTGTGGCATTTTTGTTCACATATCAAGGTACAAGCACACGAACATCACAGTCAGCATGAGCGTGACTCTAAGTAGCACTATCTTACAGTATTATTGAGATCAGGGGAGAAATCAGATTAAAAAAGAGGCAAAACAGCAGGACAAATATTGCCTAATATGATCTGATACATTAAATAAAGCGAGTGACATTACATGAGACTAAGCTCTTAATGACCTTGCTTTTTATAGGCAGGTTGGGGTACAGTAATCTGATTTAGCATAATCTCCTCCAATCTCTGATAAATGCTTACTGCATGTATCTCTGAGAGAGGTCAGAGCCTATTGGTCCACTGTAAGGCATTACTGACATCTGCTGTTCAGATATGCAGGGCCAAGCTCACACAGACCTTTGTGATTTAACAAGTGAGGATTTGACGTAAATGTAACAAACAGTGCTGGATAAACTGAGGTGAAGGTAAGAAACTAGGGGAAACCTTTCAGGGTGAGTTATCAATAATAAAACCTCTGGGTTCTGTGCTTGGACTAATACTTTTCATACTGTACACGCTTCCTTCAGGCATACTATTAGACAGCATGGTATTAATTTTCACTGGAATGTGGATGATATTCAGATATGCTTTGTCAAGAAATCAATTGTCAGATTGCTAAAGATGTCTTGAATACAAACAGTTGTGCTGTTACATTGTACTTTCATTAAAGACAGAAAAAAAATTAGCTGCCAGTGAAATAAGTTGAAATGGGAAAATAGTAATAATAGTAGTAATAAATAAACAATAGTAATAATAAATAGAAATTTTATGAAAATTATAACATTGATTTTGAATTGTGGCTCAACGGATATTTTAAAAACAAACAAAAAATAAAACAAGCACGCTGGGGCTCCTAACTAAAATTTTGTTGAGCAACACTTTGAGGCAATCTATAACGTTTTCTATAACGTCCAATCAAACTTCTGCATCTGTTAACAGGTATTTTGGTCTGTTGTTCATGAGCAAGGTGCTTTAATTAGTCCAGGACAATTATGCTTGTTTGTTTTTTTAAATTATTTTTTAAACCACAATTCAAAATCAATATTTTATTTGACTAAATTATAATTTAGTAAATTTTTATTTATTATTTTTTTTCTCAGTTTCTTGTTATTTTAATTACTATTGTGAATTTAGCCTTTTCTTTAATGGGAGGGGATGTAAACTTTAAAGCACAGTTGTAAAGACCTGGAAGACTGAATTTTCTCCTCTGAAATTCAGACTGAAGGTGCCGTCTTTGGATGTGAAAAATCGTCTATTTAATTACTCTTAAAGTCATTAGCCTGGCTTTCAGTACAGAAAGGAACCCTTGGGGTGTTTATGACCTGGATCTTTGGCTCGCCTGAAACAAGTTTCTAGGATCACCTTTAATCACCTACTACATCCTACCGCAGAATGATGCAGAAAAAACAGTCCATGCTTCAATTTTGGGCTTCTGAAATTCCTTAACTAGCCCAAAAATGCTCCAACAAGCCTCCAGCTGATCCAAAATGCTGCAGTGCGGGTTCTGGGTCCTAGCTTTTCTTCCTTGGCTCCCTGTTAAGTTTTGGAGGAATTTAAAATTCTCCTCACATATAAAGCTCTCCATGACCAAGCTCCATTGTATATAAAAGGTCTCATAGTTCCATATATTTGCTCTCAAACTGCAGGTTTGCTGGTTCCTAGAGTGTCTAGAGTGGGAGGCAGAGCCTTCAGCCATCAGGCCCCTCTGAAGCAGCTCTCTGTTTGGGTTTGGAAGGCAGATACTCAAAATTGGACTCAAACCTTTCCTTTTGATGAATTTAGAGTTAGGGCAGCCATCCCTCATGCTGCCACAGGCTTAGGCCTCTGAGGGACATCTAATGTACTGAGCACTTCCTTCTAATTTAGTCTCTGCTCTTTATTTTCCATCTATAAATTTATGGCATTGGCATAATAAATTTGTATTTTTCCTTTTCTCTCTCAGCAGGTTTCTCTGGCTAGTAGTTTTGCCTGTTGATCCCTCTCTACTGTCCTCTCCTTCTTTTTCCTTTCCTCTGTCACCCAATGCCCTGTGGATGCTCAAGATGGGAGATTGAGTTAAAGACAGGATTTGATGCGATCTGTTGGTTTTGCTTTGATGGGCTGTTATTTTCTATTGTAAACTGGACCAATGATGATTAGTTTCGATTAGATCACAATTAACTGAAATTATGTCTGTAAGCTGCTTTAAGATGACTTTGTTGTAAATTAGCTGTTTACAAATAAAGGTGAATTGAACTGAATTTACTGTACAAGGGATGTTCGATACTGGCTTTAAAAAAAAAAAAAAAAAAAAAAAGATATCTGATATTGTCAAACTCTTAAATTCCGATATCAACCAATATGCAGACAGCTGTGAGGTTGTATCTCCCATATTTTGAGAAATCAACTATATTCTGCTCCCAGAGCAAAGATCCCAAAAATAGCCTTAACTCAGCCAGACAATTTAGACATCTGGCTGCCATATACCAGATACTAGCAGGTATTAACCAACATGTGGCTAATTATGTTTCTGACAACTTGGTAACTTAACCAACAACTTAAAACCAGACATATTATAAGCAGCTCCAAAGCAAGTCAGTCTGTAGTAGCAGCAGCTGCACCGTAGTCACTCTAAAAGGAATGCTGGGATATGAAGTTCTTCCAGATCAACAGGGACTTTTTCTGCATTCTATTTGAACTAAGAAGTCTGAAATTCCCAGTTCCGAGTAGGAAGTTTCAACTGGAACGGCCCCAAAGGTGGGATTTCCCTCTCGGAAATCTGGACAATCCTGCAACCTCCAAGTACAGGCTTAAAGATGGCCACACCCAGTGTTAGCGGTCGGAATATCAGTTGTAGAAGCCTCTGTAATGATACATTTATTTGCACTTCTGACTATTTTTTGTTGCATTAAATCTGTCATACACGTGGTATTGTTTGATATACATAGGGGGATGCTGCTGTGGTGTAATCCACATTTTTCATGTGGTATTATGAACTACAACACCAGCTGTGCTAACGACGTCTAATAACAATAGCCTTAGCCAACATGTTTTTTAGCTAGGCTGCCATCTTATTTTCCAACCAGCGAACTGGAACGCAACTTATAACTAGAAAAGCACTTGGAGAGCGCAGACCTCTGCCAAGCAGCTCGACTCCCTTATTTTTGTGTGTACTGGATCATAGTAATTTTCTCTGGATCCGGATCAACTTTCGAAACATTATACAGTAGAACTTATTGAGATCCTTTGTTGTAATTTTTTTTTAACCAAACACTTGGGCCATTTGTATGGAGTTATATGGAAAAATTCCCCCAAAATTTGGCCTATTAGGGTGATGTGGATGTAAGACTGTTTAGGCATTGGTAAGGAGGTTTAACGTTCAGCATGGGGTGTGGGTCAGAACACACAGGACTCGCTTGTACAATTAACTGTCTTTAATGGTCACACTTAATCACAACAGCACAGTAATGCAACAAACGACAGGCTTACAGGTGAGGAACTCCAACTTAACTCACTCATGGAGGTGAGTGTTGTCTATAAACACAAATACAAAGCCACAAGGAACATTTGTTCAGCAAATAAAAGCATTCAAGGTATAAATTATAACTAATTAATCCCTTACAGCTAGGACTAAACATGCAGTGTTCAAGGCAGTTACAGCAACTGCCATGTTAACAGGTCAGCTAGCTTAATAGCATAAAAAGGCACATGGTGAATGGACGAACACTTTAGATAAGCAAATCTGCTAAGTAACATTAAAGGCTAAATAAACATCCTGTTCAGGCAGAAATACAACTAGTTTCTTACAGTTATTCACAGATACACACAGTTCACCATATTCAACTGGCTAGAAGTCTGTCCAACAGTCTTCTCTCCTCTTGCTCACTGCTGCTCATAAGTTTAATTTCTGCATCCTAGCATCATGTGCTCAGTGCCACAGCTGCACACTTCTGCCACAAGGGGGCACAAACGTCTCATCAACAGCCTTTCCAACATGGCCAATCTCACAATGATAAAGAATCCTTCAAAACATCCCTGGATCCAGGAGGTGATCTGGATCACCACCAAAATTTAATGACTTCGTCCTTGAGCTGAGGCACACGGCTGGTGAACATTTCAGGTCAATCTGTCCAGTACTTTTTCTGTAAAGTTGCTGAGAGACGGACGGACAAACCAACGCTACAGGATGCATTACGTCCTTGGCAGAGGTAACAACAGTCTGGTCAAATTTAAAACAAATATTAGAATAAAATATATTCAATTTGATCGGATGTGATGTCACCCCCCCTCCCCGCCCCTCCCAGTTCCGAGGTAAATGGAACACAGCATTTTCTACATGCCGGTCCGCTGCTAATCTCGGGAGATTTTTTTGTTCTGTTATGAGATCTCGCGAGAGTTTGTTAGTAAAAATAGTGAATTTTCTGATATCACATTTTTATGCCTATATTGGCCGAAAAGATCAGTAAGCTGATAATACTGGACATCCCTTTACTGTACATAAATGTATTTCATGTATAAATGTATGAGAAGCATGAAAGTGAAAAAGTCAGAGCTGATTTTGTCTGTCAGGCAAACTTAACGCCCCCTGCTCTGCTGTAGACAAGATACGACAAGACAAAGGCATAATCATTACCAAATACAACCCATGCAACACTCATTTACACGTTCAATTACAGTGCACAATTTAACCTCCATAAGACCTTAAAAGATATATTTTGCAAATGCAATAACACTTAAACCAGTAAGCAAATAAACAACTAAAGTTGTTGAAAAAAGGGGAAAGAAATACTTTAGTTATTTAAAGATAATGCATGATGAAATTAAACCTAATTAATCATCAGGAAGTTACCAATTATAATAAAGTATAATTATAAACAGGCATTTCTAACTAACTAAACAGTACATACAGTCAGGAGGTAAAGAGTAACTGGGACAAATAACTACATAATGTGGTGAAAAAAGGGTAAAATAGCTGAAAATAACTAGCAGCCTGAAGAACATCCTGTTATAGAATTTGCTTTAAGTAACCTGATCTTCTTTCATGGCCTCCCAAACCTGACAAACGAGATGCAAAGTCTGCAAGTTTGTTTCTGCCCCTCCAGAAAATGTCTCAGGACAGATGTTATTTTAAGTTGTACTCGATTGTTTTTTTCTTTTTGTGTGCATGTGTATGTTTGTCTGGTATTTCATTTGAGATACAAAATTGAGGTGACATAATAAAAACAATCATAAAAACAAAAATCTAAGACAAACATTATTTTTACCCTCCATATTGATTTGGAAACACAAACCCCCCTTTCAGTGTCAGACTCCCTCCATATATAAATGCATAGTTTAAGGTTGTTGCAGTTCTTTTAATTACAGCTCACATTTTCTTAAAAACAATACCGTAATTAGAACAGTGGTAAGGGACATTTTAAATATACAAAGTTAACAAAAAATATTCCAAGTCATTAATTAGCAAAGTATGCAAACACTTTTTTTTTCTAGCTTTTACTTTTATGTGAATGCTCCGTTATATATTTCTTGTATAACTTTTATTTATCTGAGAAGTGATCATATTCTACTGTAAATGCTGTTATTTTTCATACTTATGTGGATTCCTGACATTTAGAGGAAGTCCATCACTGTTGATGGTATAAGTAGGGATGGTGTGGGAGGTTTTTATTCCGAAGCATCTTCACTGAAGCTTCTAATCCACCTGAAACTAATAAATGTTTAATATTTAATTGTGGTCTAGATGTTTATTTCACTGCCCGTAATAAAACTAAATCAAAATGCCAGACAGACACTTTTTTTTCTTGATAAAACACACATATTACATAATAAATTATGCCCACAGTTTAAACAGCCACAAACGCTAATGCATTAACATGCTTGTTCCTGTTTAATAGGTCCCATTTTTATACAAATGGGTTTCTACAGAATGTCATCAACCTTATCTGCTCATTCTGAGTCACCTATAACTTCAGAGTTATGGCAGCAGCACAGCTACAGTCGGTGGGGACTCTATGCTGTACATCTTTGAACACACATCAGGTGACACTTGCGATAATAACGCCCCCTGGTGGCGGAGATGACTTCTGCAGTCTAGTACTTCAAATAATTAAAAAATTGCTACACATAGTGGATTTTTAGTTTTTATTTAATTTCAAATGAAATAAAAAAATGCATGTATGTAAGAATGATACAACAACAACAACAAAAACTACTATATCATGCAGTTGAATCATATATTTTATAGATGTTGGTTTAAAATGCTCTGAAGCAGAGATTTTAATTCAATATTACAATAAACATGCTATGTTCACAATGACTAGGGACCGTAGCAAATACAAGGTGAATTATATGATATACTACTAAAATATTTTATTTACTCCTTTAATAATTAAACAGTTTATTTCACAAGTGTTTGTGCATTTTGTCGCTGCATGTCTGAGCTGTCTTCTGATTGGCCAACATCCAGGAACTGCAGAGGTCAGTCAGCAGTTGTGGAGACCAAAGCCATCAGGGTGACTCTGTAAATATTTGTCTCATCACCCTTAATGGTGAGAGGCAGGCACATCTGCACCACGTCAAAGGGCTAAAATGTACACACACAGAAACACACAGTTACTTAGTGCTGTTTGATCTCACAATGAATATCTCACATAAAAGTATGCAGTAACAAAAGATTTAATGTTAACTGATGGTTGGGGAGATGTAAATTATTTATGATGACATGGATAATATCCAAATATTACAAATAAGCAGGTATCTGTTATATCTAAAATAAGTTTTAAGGCTAAAACACCACAGTAAGGATCAGCCTTTTTTTTTTTTTTTGCATACTTGTGATTCTAAATACTATTTTGTTATCAAACATTTTTATCTGAAATTATCAATGAATTATGAATTAAAGAACAAATCAGAATTATCTGCATCCTTCAAATGTGAAAGCTGATGTTATTTTTTAATATCTTCAGAAGCAGTTAAAAAAACATTTTGTAAAATATTTCTACAATTGCAAGATTGTAGAAATATTGCAGTCAGATGCTCAAAAGTTCATTGCAAGGCTCTATGATGTTTCCTCTGATCAGTGGGGAGAAAGACACACAAGAATTTGTTTCTGATGACTAGCTACAGGTGCAGCTATAGATCTTCATCAAAGGCATAAATCTCAGTATTTATGGAAATCCTTAGAAATAATGGAAACAATTTGGCAGCATAATCAGTAACTGAATGAAGTAACAGTGAATTATTATTAATAATATATAAATAATAATAAAAATATAGTGATAAAAAAAGAACTATGTAGTCCTTATAAATAATAATAAAAAGGTGTAGGGGGTGTGGGTGGTGTAAAACAAAATAAAATAATAAATTGTACATGGATACCAATGCATACTATCATCCCATTAAGGACAGAACTTGGCCACCCCTGATGTATGGTAATGTATCAAATCGTACAGACCAAGACTGCACACATCCAGGCCCTGTCCAACACCCGCACTCCCACCCTTACGCCCCTAGAATGCGCGCTCCCGTTGAGGGGTTCAAGTGCATACTTTGTCCCAATTCTACAGGGCTGCTCCAGGGTGGAAGTCCACCACGCCCCCCTTGCGCCCTCAATACACATTTCGGTGAAGTGATGCAGACTTCACCGCTTAGCATATTACCCATAAGTCATTGCTGCTTGTGACGTTTTGAACCATAAAGGTGGAACATGGCCATGTTTGGTGAATGAGTGGACCCTAACCCTAACCCCTCCCCTAACCCTAACAACCACCTGCCCACATCACTGCAAACTACGCCCATTTTCACTACAAACCACGCCCAGTTTCATGACACGCCTGACACGCCCCTGGGTCTGTGGCTGCAGCTGAATAATTGCGGTGAACAAAGAGGTGGCGACCCCTGCTGCATCGGAGGCAGTATTGTACTGATTTAAGAAATGTTTATGAAATGATTTAGACATAATTACTAATGTATATTGTAGCATGCTACCAAGCTGTTCACTCCCTGATGACAGTTTTGATCTGGTCATGTGTTTGAGACCGCGGTTATACGGGCTCAGTAGAGTTAGCACATGTTAGCTGGCAATGCTAGTCCGTCACTTCCTGAAAGTGCAGTGCTCTGTTTGGGTCAGCATTTAGCCACGATAGTGTGCACTACAGATTAAGTACACAGTGCGCACTACGCACTGAATTCCAGTGCACTCGGGCAAGTGTGTGGTTTGAGACACTGCTACAGTCTCTCACCTTGTTACCACTGTGAGGAGTCCAGGTGATGGTGATGGTGCATTTGTGGCCTGCCTCCACGCTGCCTTTCAGGGGCTCCACACTGAAGCCCTGCTGCTTCAGGGATGCCATATTATCCCAGTAAAATTCACCAGTCTGGAAATCCACAAAGGTTAGTGTAAAAAAGTTGAACACTTCAGCTATTTAGGTGACAGTATTTCAATTATGATGCCCAAATTGTTATGTTGGTACAATAACTCTAAATTCATCCCTGATGGAAATAAGTTGTTAACTACTCATTGCACAAGACTGCAGCTGATAAAACCTGACAGCATGTAATTGAGTATCTAATGAGACTGATTGCATCTGCTGTGCTCTGATGACACTGCATTACCTTCTTACTGGTGTGTGTGGAGCGGATGCAGCCCACTTCCAGCTCCCTAACTGCAGGTGTGACCACACCTGCACTGCATCTGGCCTTCAGGGTCACCAGCACTGGGATGACTGGCCTCTCCTTCACCTCTGACTCTGTTAGGAAGACAGGTGCTTTAGCCCTTTCAGCACAGGTGGAAATTGCAGGGGGGTGTTGCTGTTGGTGGTGGGGTGCATATCCCCTCTTTTTTTAAAAAACAAACAAACAAACAAAAAAACGGCTAACTTTTCACCATCAGCTAACCATATTAGCTGATGGTATATTACACACAGCCTCACTATAAAACAAACAATCAAACCCTCAGATTGTAAGCTTGGGCCTTTCTTTACTGTTTATTAAGTGGTTGCCATTGTAGTATTTTGTTAATACATTTAAAAATTGATACTTTAAAGACTCATAATCATCACAAACAACAGCTACCTAGAAGGTTCAGAATGCCTTTGACCTTTACAAATTGAAAAACACTAATGATCTGCTGCATCTGACACCTAATTTATTTAGTTGAGCTTAATTTAGAGGTGTCGTTTCTCATATTGCCGAATATAATGAGTGTGTTGTTTCATTTATCATGTTGCCAGGTCAACTGGAATGATAAACAAAAGTAAATGAGACATCTTAACACCAAGTTAGTAGATATTCTTAGTGATATCAAAGGCAGTTTGATAAAGTCTTGATAAGAAGAATGAAGCTCTGATAAAAAACATCTTAGGGGACAGCAGAGAAAGCAGAGGTAGGCTCAGACAGGTGATAAATTTGTAAATCTTTTATCTAATATAGAGCCTTTTCACAAGGAGAATTATCAAAGATCTCAGTCGTTTTGTTGTGCTGAATATTTTGCTTGGTGTTTTTGTTCAGATTCTGTGAGAAAAAAAGAACTCCGAGTCAGGGAGAAAACCTGAAACTCCAAAGGACAACAGAAAATGACAGGAGGACACTGAATGATGATAAAACGACAAACAACTGCAAATACAACTTCACATAAATGGTAAAGCAGCTTTTCTTTTAAAGGTACAGGATGTAAAAAATCAAAGGTCAGAGGCAGAAAAATGTGATATATATCAAAACTGTGTTTCTATGTGTAATTGCTGCACTAGAATAGCTGTTATATGCTTGTTTTCTTAGAATGAGTCATTTATATCTACTTGCTGGGAGGTGCACATATGGAGGCTGCCATATTTGTTCCACCATTTTTACTATAGTGTCCCTAAATGGACAAAACAAAGTGACTGGAGTGAGAACCCTCTGAACTTTAAAACTGCTGTACCAGGTTTGATTATTGGGAGTTAGAGACTGTTTGGGATAAGTAATGCCTTAAAAGACATTAAAAATAGTAACTCATATTACAGTCATAGCTACACCTGAGACCGCTTGATCCACTTATAGATTAAAACGACTTTTTTTTCAGGGAGAATTTTGACCACTTACAGCCACCATAAATTCACACAACAGTGCTTGGAATATGAAGTCATTTGAAAGAAAACATCTGTTCTTTCAAATACCCATCTTTACCACTAGATGTCAGTAATTTTTACATATTGTACCTTTAACTTTTGTTTGAAACATTTCAGGCATTCATTGGCTGAATTTTTTTTTTCTCATTAACAACATTACCTCCAGTGGACCGAAGCTTTGTTTTTGAGGGCAGTTTCTAAATATTTGCTAAAAAATTATAATCTCCGCCTGCACTTTTAAATGGCAGATAATTCACAAAACATATTTTCAGCTCCTTTGGGTCATGCAGATACATTTTGGGCCATGCATACCCTTCCATACATGAACAAATAACTAAGTTTAAAGTCCACAGACATTAGCAGTCTCACCTATGCAGAAACTACAAATTAGAATTAAATGCACAACTACATAATGATAATAATATCACATGAGCATGGATTCATGCCATCTTTATCACGTTAAGGGTCTGATAATTAATATCAACTTATAGATATGAATGAGAACAAATGAATAGCAAGAATAAAACAGAATCATGTGTCACACATTTGAAACCATAAGATGCTGCTACTTTTAAATCTTTTTCTCTAAAACATGAATTGTAAGAGTGGCCCAAAAAAAATACTTCAGTAACACTTTATAATAAGCAGGGCTGTACGCTTAGCTTTTTCACTAGGAGCACTAGTGCTCCCAAATGAAAAAATTTAGGAGCACAGAAAAAAATTTAGGAGCACTATGAATTTTCTTAAATAGCACATTTAAATAGTAATAATAATAATAAACATTTGCCCAGGTAATAGGCCCAATGATGCATTACACCGAGAAACAAGCAGTTTTAAAAACAGAGAACTTCCCTGTCCTCCAGTTTTTTGTTGTCCAGTCACCTGATACACTTGGCTGTGTCCATCCAGCGGTCCACAGCAGAACTTGGTCTGGGTCAGGTGGACTTTGGTATGGATGTTGATTTTACATTATGCATTGTTGCTAAAAAGGGCACCAAACCGGTGTTACAGCAAAACCTGTGACCCATGAAAACCTATGACTGTAGGGGGCGATAACACCTGCTCCCTGATTATTCTTCTGCAGATACTTAACTGTCAGCAGCAGGTAATTTCTTCATTTAATCTTTGTTAAACAGCAATATGGCAAGAAGTTGCCATGTTGTGACCCCCATAACTGTTCTCATGACTGCAAAGGTTCTCATAAAAACCCAGGGACTAATTATTGGTTTCACTACATGGAAGAAAAGCTGCACGAGCCATGCTAACGATGTAAAAGAGACGTCTAATGGTTTAGATTGCTGCTGTAATCAAACATCACCTTCAATCATGAAAATCTCCCAGATACATTTTATTATTATTATTATTCATTATTATTATCATTATTATTATTATTATTATTATGTAAAGCCCACAAAGACACTTGCAAAGCTAAGCTTTGACGCCACCGGTTTCGTTGGCGCTGGGTTCCTGAATGAGAGTCCTCTACAGTAGTCCGGTCCACAGATAGAAAGACAACAGCTGAGTCCTGGAGACTGGTGAGCCAAAGGAGAACAGACAAAAGGGAACCATGACTGTAATCCTCCTGGTCTAAATACAAGTTTTCCAAAGTTCAGGCCGAAGACAGAACAGTTCATCTTCACAACCTTCAACTGAACCAGAAACCTGTCCTGCTGCTGCTGGCGGCTCTGAAGAGGGAACCTCTGACTCCAGATCATGTGTGAACATTATAGAGAAAATTAGGAAAATGATCAGAAGACTTGGAGTCTGGTAAACTAGAGGTCCGCAGACTAAAGCCTGAAGCTGCTCTGAGTGGTTTAATATCACCGCAGGAACTGAGCTCTACTAACGGCCGGTCTGCCGTATTGGTTCGTACGAACATCACTGCGTAATTCTCCAACTCCGTTCCTCTTTAAGCCTCTTATTAGAAACACCTCAATAGGCAACACTGATAAATCCCTTCGCTACAGTCCGATGATGATCAGAACAGCTCTGCAGCAGGTTTCTCCAAAATGACCGTCATAAACTGTTTTCTAACTGGGACTCCCCGTTATCAGCGGCGGGTCCGGTTATACCAAACACCGCACTCTCCCTCTCTGCATCTTTCCCATCATATCCCTGTCTCGCTAAACCACTTATTTTGTTTTATATCTAATCACCGGCAATTACTAACGTTAGCTTGGCTAACATTTAGCCTACCTGCTGTTTACGCTCCAGCGTCTCCGCTCCGATCTCGTTCAGAGACGGCATGCTGCTCCAAATTGTTATACAAAATTCTCCACGCATGACCTGGTCCACATGAACTTCCTGACATGACCTGGTCCATGTGGACCTCCTGACAGCAGACAGCCTCCAGCAGGGCTGAAAAGCAGCCGCTCCCACAGGTGCAGCCAACCCGCTCCGCTACAGATCAGCCCCGGCTTCCTCTCTAAGTCACTCGGCCTACGGACTGGAGAGCATCTGCAACAGGATCTGGATGCTGGACTGGTCTTTCAGCTTCGCCTTTCATGATGTCCATCTTCTAAATTAAGTTACGGCTTGTTAGTTGTTGTGTAGCTGGTGATATCAGTGGGTTCAAAGTGGAGCTGGAGCGTAACCCGGTGACTTCAAAGCTGCCGCATGGTGGCGACCTGACCATAAAAACATAACACGTCGCTACGTTTTTCTCTTATATGCTCATATTTTTCATGTATTTTTTAACTGTCAAATTAATAAATGTAGTTTAGTTGTCAGTTTCATTTCCACTTTAAATCAATCTTGACTTATTTTAGGAGCAAAGTGTAAATTAGAGGGGTGAATTCTGTACTCAACAGGCATGCTCCCATTTTTTTTCTTCTACTCGCACCCGTCTATTTTTAGGCACATATGGGAGTAAAACGCTCGCACCGTACCGCGCTGAAAAGGCACATAAAATTTGATTGGTTACTAGGGAACACCTTAGAAAACAAATAGAAACTATTGGGTAGTTATCCACTACTTACTACCCTTGTAAGTTCAGGATAACTACCTAATAGTTCTCTCTTACTTCCTTTCTGAGTACTAGATAACTACTGTACCTAATAGTTATCCACTACTTCCCTAGTAAGTTCAGGATAACTACCAAATGCCCCCCTACTTCCCTAGTAACTTCTGGATACCTACCTTATAGTTATCTACTACTTCCCTGGTAAGTTCTGGATAACTACACTATATTGCCAAAAGTATTTCCTTGCCTGCCTTGACTCACATGAGCTTCAGTGACATCCCATTCCTAATCTAACAGGTTCAATGTGACGTTGGTCCACCTTTGCAGCTAGAACAGCTTCAACTCTTCTGGGAAGGCTGTCCACAAGGTTTAGGAGGATGTTTATGGGAATTTTTGACCATTCTTCCAGAAGCGCATTTGTGAGGTCACACACTGATATTGGATGAAAAGGCCTGGCTCTCAGTCTCCACTCTAATTCATCCCAAAGGTGTGTTTTCAGGTTGAGGTCAGGACTCCGAAGGGGCCAACTCCAAACTGTTCCCACAAAGTTGGGAGCATGGAATTGTCCAAAATGTCTTGTTTTGCTGAAGCATTCAGAGTTCCTTTCATTGGAACTAAGGGGCCAAGCCCAGCTCCTGAAAAACACCCCCACACCATAATCCTCCCTCCACCAAACTTTACACTTGGCACAATGCAGTCAGTCAAGTACCGTTGTCCTGGCAACTGCCAAACCCAGACTGGTCCATCAGATTGCCAGATGGAAAAGCACGATTCCTCGCTGCAGAGAACGCCTCCACTGCTCTAGAGCCCAGCGGTGGCTGCCTCACACCACTGCGTCCCACGCTTTGCATTGCACTTGGTGATGTATTGCTTGGATGCAACTGATCGCCGTGGAAACCCATTCCATGAAGCTCTCTGCACACTGTTCTTGAGCTGCAACGTGAAGTTTGGAGTTCTGTAGTGATTGACTCTGCAGAAAGTTGGCCACCTCTTTGTACTATGCGCTTCAGCATCTGCTGACCCCGCTCCGTCAGTTTACGTGGCTGACCACTTCATTGCTGAGTTGCTGTCGTTCCCAAATACTTCCATTTTATTATAATACAGCTGACAGTTGGCTGTGGAATATTTAGGAGCGAGGGAATTTCATGACTGGATTTGTGGCACAGGTAGCATCCTATCACAGTTCCACGCTGGAATTCACTGAGCTCCTGAGAGCGACCCATTCTTTCATAAATGTTTGTAAAAACTATCTGCATGCCTAGCTGCTTCATTTTATACATCTGTGGCCATGGAAGTGATTGGAACACCTGATTCCCATAATTTTGATGGGTGAGCAAATACTTTTGCAATATAGTGTACCTAATAGTTCCCTCCTACTTCCCTATTAAGTACTAGATAACCACCTAACAGTTATCTACTACTTCCCTTGTAAGTAGTGGATAACTACCCAACAGTTTCTCTTTTTTTCTAAGGTGTTTCCTAGTAGCTAAGTAAATTTTGTGTCCCTTATTATGAAGTGTTACCAATACTTCTTTTAGTAATGATTATATGGGTTGTCAGCTTACTATGATTAGCACAAATGACTTCATTGTATACTCTGTCCTAACATGGGAAGTGTCTAGAAGATATTGATCTAGTTTCCAGCATCTTTACAGGAACTTTACAGAATATGCAGGTGAACGAAAAACGGTTGATCTGGTGCTTAGCAATTAATACATTTCATTTAAGCACACGGTTCCCATTAAAACACATACAATGATCCTCTAGAAGAGTTGTAAATCTTTGACACCTGTGAGCTGAGGATGACTGGTGATGAGTGGAGGGAGGAGAGATTCAATGGGCACTCTCAGCAGGTCTCCTCCACACAGATACATGTTGTGTGAAGAGGCTGCACCCTTCAGATCCATCACACACACTTTACTCTGGTAGACATAAACAGCACAGGGTTAATGTTGAGAGGAAAGTAAAGTGAGGACATACAGGGGGCAGAAGGAACATTTGCATAACAAATATGCATCAAAAGAGTCGAGGTGCTGGGGGCACCATGTGGTTTAAGGTAAAGGACAGTTAAGGGAAGACTTTAAGCATTCAAGAATTAAAGTGTGTGTGTGCTGACCTTATTTAAGAGCTCTATGGTGAGTTTGTCAGAATAGTTGACAGATGAGTGGTCAGGCTGAAAGGTGATGGTGATGTCTTGGCTCTGTCCTGGAGCGATGCTGCCCTCTACTGGCGCCACCCTGAACACACTCATTCCACTGTAGTTCTGGGTCCCTGTACGGGACAGGAACAGTTCAGCTAGTAGCATGTCTCCTATCTAAACATTACATTAGAATATAAATCCAATCAATAAATAAAAGAAAAACATTGACTTTTTCAAATTCTGTGGGAGTAATAATATAAGCTGATGATGCTGCGATGCTAATCTTCAAACTTATACTAAAGCAATAACAGCCAAAACATGCAGTTCTGAAGTAGTGAAAGTATAAACAGAAATACTGTAGAAAGCTGCTACCACTAGCTACATAATCTAGCTCCAGGGAGATACTTCAAACTATTTTCTTTCTTCATGTTGGATTCAGTGTTGAAGGTGTTGAACTGAGGTTGTTTAGTGACGGGTGATATGGACTAAAAAATGCATCACAACCGTTTCTGGCTTTTATCACGGTAACGACAAGTGACAATAAAAAAACAATATCAGCCTAATCTTTTGTATCATACTGTAAATCTATCACTACATTCTGTCTTGGGAGCCATAAAATAACACTAGAAGCCACTAAAATACATCGATTAAGTTCAAGTAGTACAACTGTATAGCAAAACTGCAGTGACCAATCAAACATGTTTGAAATATGATACAAATTCTACTTATTCAGATGGTGCAAAAAACAAAAATAACTTGGCTGATAACAATCACAAAGTAGTACAGCTACAACTACAACCTGATAAATTGAATTTATGGTCTTTATCGTGAGATGACAAATTATTACCATGGGGAATTTCTTTGAATATATATCGCACATGGTAACATATCGCCCATCCCCACTGTTTATATGGTGATACATTCATTACATCTTACCCACAGTGGGCCGGATCTTAGTGCTTCTATATCCATCCAGTAGCAAGGCTATGCTGTCAGCTTCACCCTGCGTCCTGGATTGAGACTGACTGGACAACAGCGCTCTGAACTCCACTGCCAACGCTGAGCTGTTCTGTAACTGCAAGCAGAATAGGGCTAAATGCATAAAGCATAGCTAACAGCTCTGCAAGGGTATTACAAAGACAGTCAACACACTCTTTCTCATGTGGTTTGGAGTTTTAAATCGTCATGGCCAAACAGAAATCCAGGATGCTACCTCTTTCTTGTACTTTCTCATTTTGTCCCTTCACCACTAGCACGCTGTTGACTAACCTGCACACATTGTGAAGTGGTCTCTTTCTCTAAAACGTGGCCAAAGTCAAGGGGACCTCCAGTGTGAGATGAGGTGATGGCAGGGATTACACCCTCCCCACGCAGAGTCATTTCCAAAATCATTTTCTGGCTTTGCAGCTCCAGAATCTCAATATACTGAGAAGAGTAATGGTAGGAAAAGAGATCATTGATTATTCATAATCGCCTAACATGGTTTCTTTAATGATTATTTCTAAGTTGAAATATAAGTTTATTGCAACACACAAGAGTTTGAGAGCTTTATAGTATAGTACCCACCTTTTTCTCCAGAGTCGGACTAAAGGCCAGCACTAAAGTGTGCTTCTCTCCAGGTCTTATGCGTCTCAGAGCATTGAGGAGAGAAAAAGGTCCATTTATGTTCAACACTGATGACCTCAACTGACAAATGGTCAAAGAAAAGCAACTGTACACCGTCAGCACAATATATTTGTTAACATATCAAGTAGAATCAGGGATTTGGGGGAACGTTTCTGTAATTTCTAATTCATAAACTTTAAAGCAACTTGTGTAGATAGACGGCCCGAGGTTCTTAGGAGAATCCAACTTTTCACATGTTGTTGTCTAATGGTTGTATGCTTTCATTAGCTTTTACCTTAACACATTTTTGTTGATATTTTAGAAATGAGCTTTTAAAGTCACTGAGTTAACAGAGGAGGCAGAAGGTAATGTGAAAGTCAGATAAGATGCAACATCAGGCCCAGAGTCAACATTTATCCACTCTTGTCGATTTGCATCTTCAACTCCAGGGTCACCACAAGAACCTGTTTCTTCTATAAGTGACAGAATTTCATTTTATTTTTTAGAAAAAAAATTACTGTAAAATTGTCTTACCCAGCATCTGTCTTCAATGACAGCTGATATCACCCAGAAAATCACCAGTTCACATCCTCAAAACTGTTTTCTTATAAGATGCTGGCTGCAAAGAGCAAAGTCCTTTTTTAAATGACTAAAAATACTTTTAGAAGTTGCAAAAAAAAAAACAAAACATGTTAACGTGATAAGTTCAACAGTAGAATGAATGACTTCATATGTAAAATCTGTAGAAAGAAAGTTTAATTTAAGCTTGATACATTCTTTAAGTTAAACAGTTTTCTGTAGAAAGGATACGTCCAGAGATACTTCTGAAATGTTCTGAACGGTGAACTTCTTAATCACCCTCATTCCTACAAATGTTGACACAAATACAACACAATATGCAAGCGGAAAAAACATAGAGGGTCAAATGTGAGAGTTCAAACTTACCCACAAGCACCTGATGGAAGTCTAAAGTGCTGTTTCCATTGTTGGATATCACCACTAGAGGGGGCCGTAGAGCAGGGCACTGAAGCTTCAAGTAGAGCGTATTTATGGGACTGAGGGCATGAAGATGAACATTGAAATTAGAAGTGTGAAAATCAGCTTTGACTCACTGTTGAAAACATTTACCAATTTTCCAGTTTACAGATTTATACGAGATTATTATTTTGTCTGGTGTCAATCTAGCTGAAATATTTGAGAAATTGTACTCCCTTAAGCCAACAGTGCAAACAAGAGAGAAAATAATGGATTTTTTGTGGCTTATGATAAATAAGTTACGCTTTGTATGTTTGACTGAGGAAATAGAAAATTACTGGCACATGGATGGCTGAAAGGATGCAATTGTAGGTGATGTCTCAGTCCTCCTCTGTGGCCTCTTTCACTTCCTGCTCAGACCACATTTTCTGACCGTATGAACATTGTGGTCCACAAAAGTGCCTTCCTCCTGTATTGAGTCATCTGTCTGTTAAGTGGTTGTTTGGTTTCCCCAACATACACTCCACTGCAGTTCCCAAAAACTGTAATATTAAATTCTATCTCTATACTATTAAAGTTTTTTTTCCCCTGTATTTTAGAAGATGGGTAAATGTCAACATGATTATGGAAACAGAATGTAAACTTTCATGTCATGCATAAAATAACAGCAAAATCTTGTAAATGTGAAAACACATAAAATGTCTATTTTTTGAAAAAGGAAATACAATTCCATTTCACATCAAATTCTTTGTACATTTTCAAGTTTATGGCATTTTCAATAAATGTCAGTCAAAAATAGAGCAGTAAAACTCCTAAATCCAAGTTTAATACTGTCACACTCTGTTGTTTTACAGTGAATTCATTCATAATTTATGCTATACTAAATTAAGTGCACATATATACATAGTGAGGTTAAAGAATTGGACTTGGGGCTAGAAGTTCCAGCACTGGCAACAAAGGGGGAACAACTGTGCACCCTTGAGCAAGGTGCTTCAAGGGGAAGTTAGTTTTTTTTTCAATCTGGACCTATTTTCTAGCATGAAATATGTTCATTTACTCACCCAAACAGTTTTGGTGCAACTTGAATTCCTTCAGGAGATACAGTATTTAGATCCACTCGAGATCAGCGTATGTCCAATATAATGGAAGTGAAGGGGCAACTGCGCACAGCCTCTAAATAAGGCATTATCTGCCACAAACTCCTTCATTTCACCAATGCTTTGTAAAAAAACATTAGTCGGACCCCCCACTGTGAGCTCGAAGCTGCTTTTTTGTGGCGATTCGTCCTTATATACAGACATTTACTTATGGTGTTGCGTAATAGTGACGTCGTCAAAGCCACCGCAGTAAAAGTCTGTAAATAAGGACGATTCACCACAAAAAGCAGCTTCGAGCTCACAAGGGGGGTCCAACTAATGTTTCGTAACAAAACATTGGTGAAATGAAGGAGTTTGTGGCAGATAATGCCTTATTTAGAGGCTGTGCGCGGTTGCCCCATCACTATCATTATATTGGACATACGCTGATCTCAAGGTGATCTAAATATCTCCCGAAAGAATTCAAGTTGCACCAAAACTGTCTGGGTGAGTAAATGAATAAATTGTATTTCATGCTAGAAAATAGGTCCAGATTGAAAAAAAAACCCCGAATTTCCCGTTCAACCTGCAACTACATCCCAGGCACTAGAAATGCCAGGCACTCACTGCTGCTGGTGATAGCTTACACAGTCTCTAAATTAATAAGCAAAATATGGTTTTACTGCTTAAGAACTGCACGAAACAGGGCCGATTGTTGCTTTTTAATAAAGGTGAAGGCATGGTGATGAAACCTGAGAACATTAGAAATAATATTGTGGTAAACATTTTCAAATGCTACGAGACTACTATTAGAGATCTTGAAATCTACTGATTTAGCAAGGTAATTATCAAATTAGAAGATGACAAAAGTATTTAAAATCAAATTGGGTCAGCCAGCCTCAGGAAGCTGGGTTCAAATTGAAGCTCTTAGCTCTTTCAGCATGACAGTAAGCCCAAAGCAGGCATCCCACAACACAAGGGAATGATTAAAAAGGAAAAATGGACTGCTTTACACTGGACCATAGAAATTTCTGACGTCAGTCCTTTCTAAAACCATAATATGGGGCAGACGACTGCCATTACAGAAAAGGAATTCCTGCAAACTAAAGTGCGTGAATGTATGGCAGAGGATAAGTGGCAGAGGAAGCCAGCCAGTGAGTGCAAAAAGCTTTCAGGTTATATGAAAAATTTAAAGACTGTCATTTTCCACCAACAATGGGTTTCAGTTAGGGATCAAGGTTATTGTTGTTAGCTAAAACTAACGAAAAAACGAAAACTGAAACTGAAAAACATTTTCGTTAACTGAAATAAAAATAAAAATGACAGTTTTTTAAAGGGTGGATGATGTTTTCCGGGGGGCATTTTTTAAAAATATATTGCTTAAAATCTCCCTCACACCCTAATGCAGACAATTAATTAAATGTTCTTACAGAAAAAAAAAGAAAAGAAAAAGTCACCTGTGGAATGTACAGGACAGAAGAAACTTAATCCAATAGGTGGCTTTCAATCACGTGACCCGGACGCCGCGCGAAATGCAGACGGAGGGCAAGAAGTGTTTTCCTCCAGCGAAATGAATGACAGCAAGTACACTGAGGCTTTGGGCTGGTCCAGACACCATATTGCCAAAAAACAAATACATAAGGTATGACCCATGAAGTCTAAATAAACCAGACTGGTCTTATAATCTTGTGGATTTACTGGCCGTGCGGCGATGACATCACAAACCATCTCGTTGCTGACAAAGCAACGCTCATAACTTTACTTCTGGACATCCGATCTTAAAAATTACAACTGCAGGGGGGGGGACAGGTGTCCAAAATAAAGAAGTTAACGTGGTTTGGATGCGTCGGTCTCCCCCATTGTTTGTGAGCAGTGGAGGATGTGTGAGGCTCGGCCTCTATCACACACGAGGATGATTGGCTGTTTTATTTTTTTTAAAACATAATTTGCTTCATCAGGAGACATGTGCTGCAAAGTCCAGAATGAGGCTGCAAGCGGGGCAGAGATCCACCCGAGGTCCGCAGAAAAAAAAAAAAAGAGAGAAAGAAAGCAACGCTCATGACTTTACCTCAGTCTGTTGATGAATGAAGCCTTCAGCAGCCTAGAGGCCGACAGTTATTCTGTTTCATTTTGGGTCAACCAGGATCTATAAGCTTTGAATGGCTGTCACCTTGTTTCTGCCCGGGCAATAGTGAGTTATTCTATTTTAAATAAATAACCTAACTCATAATATTGCTAACACTGAGTGCTTTTATGTGCTTGGATCTTGTATATTATAATTTTATTTTACTTCTGTTATCCCAAATTCCTAATCGAATTGTAGGCTGTGCATAAGTCAAACCGCATTTCTCCAAACCAGGTCTACCAGTCACAGAGATCCTCAAAACCCCCCTAAAAACTGGTTTGCTGCCAGAGACAGTGGGGAAATATCCTTAACAATAAATAATAAAATAATAATAAACTATCTTACCTGTTTTAGAAAGTGGTCGCTGTAAACTCTGGCATTGGTAGAGGTTTAAAATCCACGTTTTGCAGCGTTGTTTTGTCAGTTTTCCACATTTTTCAACTTTGTTAACGACAGTTTTAGGTACTCCAAAAAAAAAAAGTATCCTTTTTTCTGATAGCGTGATTAGAGCAGCCATAAACTGCAGACACAGAGGCGTTTTCCACACAGATATTACAGGTGACTTTCCTTCTGGCCCTCCGTCTGCATTTCGCGCGCTAACGTCTTATGAACGTGACGTATGGTGCAAGCAACCTATTGTTTTGAACGGCCCGTGCTAATTGATTGAATGATGATATGTCTATCAAACTCAAAGGCCGTTTGTCTCTCCACCCCGCCCACCGCGCGTGTGCTCGCTCACTTGCATCTTGCTGTGAATGCTCGCTGCTGTTGTGTAGCTGCTTGCTCTTAAAATGCACCACAAAGGAGAAAAAACGGATGTGGATCAAGTCATGGAGGTGTTGACGTTTGTGTGGATGTTTTAGACCGCAGAGGGAGTTGGAGGTAAGTAAATTAACACTTAACACACAACGTGGTTCCTCTGTTTACTAGCAGGCTAACGAGCTATCTTACTATCTTACTTACTTACTTACTTACTTACTTACTTACTTGGTTTACTTGGCACTTGTAAACCATCGGCGCACACGCTCCTGCGCTCTGGAGGCGTGGTTTCGGGGGCTGTATTCTTTAAAATGCAACTTGCTCGAACAGTTTTTCTAGGATCCCCTACCCTGCCTTTAAAAAACACGATAACTAACTGAAACTGTATTGTGTCTTCATAAAACTAACTAAAACTAACTAAAATTATTGCAAAAACATCCTTAGTTTGAGTCTTTGTAAATTTATTCAATACATAAACTTTTTGGGTTGATATGAAATCTATTACTATTTAATTTACTTACTTTGCTCGACCGGTTTTACTCTTAGTGACTTTCTGATGATTTTGAATGTCACACCAGACAAATACAAATAATTTACAGAACACCCCCCCTCCAAAAAAGACAAAAGAAAAAAAAACCCAAAACAAACAAAAACTAACACTAAAACTAATAAAAACTACACAAAAACAAAAAAATAAAAGCTAATAAAAACTAGCAAACCTGCTAAAAAAAAAACTAACTAAAACTAATTGAATTGAAAAATAGAAATTCAAAACTTAATAAAAACTGAAACTAATTAAAAATACTAAACTATTGTAACCTTAATAGGGATGTCCGATATTACTGACCTACCGATATTATCTAAGATCTTGTTCCATGAGCACCGGTCCAGCATTTAGAAAAGTCCCTGTTATTATGGAAGAACTTCATATCCCAGCATTCCTTTCAGAGTCATGTGACTACGATGCAGCTGCTGCTGCTACAGACTGACTTGCTTTGCAGCTGCTTATAATATGTCTGCTTTTAAGTTGGTTAAGTTACCAAGTTGTCAGAAACATTATTATTAGCCACATGTTGGCTAATACCTGCTAGTATCTGATATCTGGCAGCCAGATGTCCAAACTGAACGAGTCTGGCTGGATATTTTAGGATCTTTGCTCTCGGAGCAGAATATAGTTTTATTTCTCAAAATATGAGAGATACAACCTCACAGTTCTCAGCATATATCGGTATCGATTGATATTGGAAATTAAGAGTTAGACAACATCGATACTTGTAAAAAAGCCGATATCGAACATCCCTAGTTTCAGGGTACAGATTTGGTTTTAATTTTAATTTTGATTTATTTAATTTACCTTTCATTAGCTTCAGACAATTTCTCTAAACAATGGTAACATGTTTGCATTCATGCATTTATTTAATTTTTTTATGATATTCTAAATGATGTTTCCAAGATTTGATGCCAATAACTGAAAAAGTCCCTTACTCAGACTTTTTCATCTAGGAAGAAAGTGTTTTTGTAGAGGCAAATTCTAATAAAGCAGGGCACATCTTATGAGCTGTTTGTCATTTGAGGCTTTTTTGCCCCCCTCCAAATTCAGTTCTCCCCCAATTAAAATCAAGGTGGGATATTGAATTACAGTAAGATTTTTCTGTATCACAGTGCCAGAACAGAAACTCCTTTTGACTTTCTCTTTCTTCATCTGATGTAATTTGGGTGAGAAATGTGTTTGAGAGCTGACTGTCGCTGTACCTCCATGACGGCTGGACCTGCCCATCTGTCTCTGGAGGGTCTCCATCCGACACGAAGCAGGGGATGGTGTGCTCACTGCAACGCTGGCTGAAGGAGCACAGCAGAGAGGCCTTGGCCTCCTCATAATGCTCTGACCTTCAGAGGAAAACACTCACTTTCAACATTACATTGATTACACAAATGAAGAAACCCTCTTCACACTTGAACACATAATCCTCTTCATCATTTTGCAAGATTTCCAGCCCTGTTGGGACTGTATTATTTATGATGGGGACAGTAAACTAAAAGAAATGGGAATAGCGATGACATGAATAAATCACCAGAAGAAGTCAGTGGAAGCTTTGTGTGTACTTTATATTTCAGTGTTGTTGGATCTCAGACTGCAGCACGAGCTGTTAATTGGTTTCAAGCCAACTTTCCTCCATATAGAAACATTCAAAGACGATGTGAAGAATATTTCCAAAAGAATAATTTATTCTCTTTTTGCTGTAGTACTCTTTGATATGTGGCCACAGACTATTGATTGATGAATATTTTCTTCCTTGAGATTGCAGTCCAGCAAACAACATTTGATGATATTAAATGAGTAATTAGTATAGGAAGGACACTTACCCTGGCTGTATGTCGACAGGATCGGGTGATTTCATCGGTTGGTCAGCCTTTGGCTTTTCTGATATCTTGTTGTTCTTTGGATTCATGAATCCCTTTTTTCCTTTGCTGGCTTCCACTGGGATCTCTGTTTTAGTCTGTCAATATACAGTATAAACACGACATTATTGGTTTTAATGATAAAAAAAAAAGTATGCTGTTGAAGCGTTGCATCACCTCCTGTTTAGTGTGTTTATTTCTCTCCAGTTCATCTTGGAGCAGCTTGGCTTGGTGGTGTCGGCGTAGTGCCTCTTTTTTGATCTCACAATCCAAGAGCCTGGGCTTGAACTTCACCTGGACTGGGCATCTCTAGGAGAGCAGAGGTGGCAACATGTCTGAATTCAAATGCATTTGTTCTCTGATTACAGATTTATTAAATAGAGAACTTCATTTGTGTCTGTGTTGCAATGTAGATTAAAAACAAGTAAAAAGATGGTGTGACTTTTACAAATAATTCCTCCAAAGGATCAACCACAGATTTATATTTAATATTACTGTAATCTCCAACAGAAGACTCATCTTCTAGATTAAATGCCTGGGGGGGAGATCTGAAACATTGATCTCTCTGAAGAGGGCTGGCAATGTGCATGTTTTAGGGCATAAAGGCAAACAATTAATTCTCGGTTAAGACGACTACAATACAAATGGTTAATGCGAGTTTATATTCCAATATCAGATTAAATCCCTGTTTTCTCATTTTTGGATTGTACCCAGCAAATAACAGTGAATAAACATTGATGGATATGTGTTCACTGCAAGCTAAGAATACAGCTCAGCTCTGCTGTGGAAACAAACAAATGGACCAAATATTAAAGGATGGGCAGAACAGATGATGGTGATTTGTCTTTTGGAGTGTGTGACCTATCTACTAAAAGGGAGGAGAGAATTGTTCAAGAACATATGGACACCATTTATAAATTTAATGAAAGAACTGGACTTTGATGGCAGCTGAAAAAGGATTGGCTTTGCAAGACTAAAAGTGGGGAAAGAGGAAAAAAGGGAGAGGGAAGAGAGGGGGAGAAAGGGAAAAGAAGAGAAAAGGGGAAAAAGAGGAAAAAAGAAGGAACCAGAGAAGAGGAAGAAAAAAAGAAGCCTCAGAACAGGAGTGATTATTGATTGTATGTAATATGTTAATGCTCATGTGAATATGTTCTGAAAGATACCCCCCCCCCCCCTTTTTTTTTTTTTCTTTGTTTGTATTGTGTGCTTGTAGCTTTTTGTGTTTTGTTCTTGTGGACAAAAACAAAATAAAAACATTGTTGGAAAAAAAAAGATTGTATGAAATAAATGGTGTGGCCTCTAAAGTTTATAGGCAAAGTCTGGAAGAAAGTGACCCACTATCTACTGATAGCAAAATACTAAAATGAAGTGAAATAAAGCTGCATCCATGAAAGGAAAAAGGTTCCTCTTTCTCAAATTTCTGTACAATTTTCTGTAAATAGTGGAAGAATAAAGTGTTGCTTCACTTCCATCTGGTGTCCAGCAGAGTGCCTCATTACACTGCAGAAGTCTGCCCTGAGCCACAGCAGCTAAATCACATTTATCTCAATGCGATGGGCTTTATTCACGGTTCCACTACTTCCTGAACTCCAATCAGGTTGTCCAATAATGAAAGACAGGAAGCAAAGGTGCTGTCTGGAGTTCAGAAAGTAGTGGAACCGTGCATATAACTCATTGTGTCTGACTGCATTAGGCTGCATTGAGGCTAGAAGATTTTCTTCTTCGATCCTCTGTAGTCTCTGTATTATATCATGGCTGCAAATCACAAGCAAATAAAAATGCACATCCCTCATTAACTCAGTGCAGCACTTTCTAAATCGGTGGATCCGCTTATAGATTCTTTCCCCTCGTACATCAAAGCTGATTCTTGGAAATGAGATTTGGGAAATAAAATCTTAGATCATGGTCAGCAGGTTAGCTTTCCCAAGAAAAGCTGATGGTGCTGATGGAGGTTGAGGACCTTGAGATGCACTTGAAAAGCACTGGATGATACTTTTAAATTGACAAGGAAAACAGACTTGAAAAGAGACAAAAGCCTGATTATGTCATCAGATATTTCCTGTCAAAGCTCCTCTAGAGACACAGATTATACAGTTGTTTGACTTCTCCAGACAAGCAAACTGTACTTTGCAAGTAAAATCAATGGAATGGCCTTTAGATATGTGTTTAATCTAAAAGGTGTGCTGCTCCACCTCTCCAGGGAGAAGGCGTCCTGCGGAGGGAGAGATGCTGATGTCTGAATCCTCAGCTAGGGTGAAACGGAACAACCTGGGAGTCCCATGTGTCACAGCATCTTTGACCACTGGTGTGAGGGCTTGTTTGGACTTATGATCGGTGTGATGGTTGACCAGGTACACTATGGCAGTGGACTGGTCGCCTACAGCCGTGGCTCTAAACTGAACCAGAGAATGGGAGAGCTCCACCGGCGTCTGGACTCCCACAGCTCGACATGACAGCAGGAAGTTTCTACAAACGATGGAAAATAAATGTTATAATCAGGTCTATTAAATGAGTCATCATTCTACAAATCACTCAGCAAGGGTTCATAAATGAACCTGTTAATTCCAGACTTGCAGGTGAGTTGGAAGTGGTACTCTTTGGCTGTTTTGGGACTGAAAATGAGATCAAGCTCCAGGGTTTCTTGTGGGAGCAAAGTACCAAAACCATCGTTTGGTTGGATCTTGATAAACTGTAGGTTGAAAAAGAGACACAATTTGATAAAGTTAAAGGACAACTTTCTTTTTTTTTTTTCAACCTGAACCTTATTTTTAGGAGTTTATATGTGCATTTACCCACCAGTAAAATTTCTGTATTACAAATATTACATTGAGTCGCGCTTCAGTGTACATCCATATAATGGCAGAGACAGGACAGCCTCTATATAAGTCATTATCTGCAGCAAAACTCCTAGATTTTCACCAATACTTTAAGGAGAATAAGTGAACGAACGAGTACTATTAACCCCTGAGTCCAGATTTAGCTTTCCGTTAGTTATCAGGGTGTTTTACAAACTTTTTGGGGCCGTGCTTTCCTGATGCACGCTTTGGTAGTACAGCTGAGAAGAGCAGCTCACTACCCAGAACAACAAAAATAAAAAAAAACAAACACAATTTGCAAAATTCTGAACTCACGGGACAATAGTACTCATTTGATCGTTCTTTCTCCTTAAAGTATTGATGAAATGAAGGAGTTTTGCTGCAGATAATGCCTTATAGAGAGGCAGCGCCTTCTCTCCCATTATATAGATTTACGCCAGAGGACAACTCAACAAATATCGTCCTAAGGACTCAAAGTGATGCAGAAATTTTACCAGTGAGTAAATACATGAATAAACTCCTAGAAATAGGTCCAGGTTGAAAAAAAAGAAAGCAATCCTTTAATATCACTTGAACAGAAGATTTTCCTTAAAATCCAAAACAGGTTTTGAAATTATTTATGATTAGCTTCTTTGTTTTTTTTTGCCATTCCGGGAGAATCCCAGTGAAACATGATAATCTGATAACTTCTCTGGTTATTTTTCACTTTCTTACACATATCACTGTAGTTCTATTAAATCACCAACTCCCTATGATAAGAAATTTACAAATATATATATATATATATATATATATATATATATATATATCTGTATATAGGAGTGAAGCTCAACTGCTAAAAAAGAAGTGGAGAACAAACCTGAGAGGATATAGAAAGACAGCAATGATAGAAATACTGCTCATTGTAACAGGATAAGTTATACAAGGGATTCATGTAGTACCTCTGGAACACCTATGAAACCAAAGTCTTGAGGCAGGAAGGACAGATTGGTGAGGCGAACCCTGCTCCTGACTGACATATAGATGGAACAGAAGCCGAAGTCCACCTCAGTCTGGTCAAACTGCAGGTCTGAGGAGGTCACAACTGCTTGGACTGTAAAATGAGCAGGCTGCACCTAAAACATGTCAAACATAAAACATTTTTTTTACACTTTTGCAAATTTTTCTTTGACGATAGAATTTTCATAAACATCATTGAACAAAATTTGAGCTATTTTCGATTGTTTGGATCTAGATATTCTTGACCTAATGTCATCACACACATTTCTCAGTGTGAGGGCGGTGCAGACTTATGTGATGCAAAGTCAGCATTCATCCCAAGAACTTGTATCAATATTTCAAGTCTTTATCACAAACTTTCACATTCAAGATATTTGAAAAAAATATGGAGCACTCACAAACACACACATCTGGTTTTCTATCTCTGTGTGGTACATCCATTGACATAATGCATTCCCTAGCCCCTTACCCTAAACCTAACACCCATAACTAATTGCCTAAACCTAACCCTTGCCCTAACCAAAACCTAATTGTAACCTAAACTCTAAAACCAAATCTTGACCCTCAAAAATGGGATTTTCTTTGACTTTTTTAGTGAGGACCAGTCAAAATGTCCTCTCTTTGCTGGTTAAAAGCGCAAAATGGTTCTCACAATGTAGCAAGTACAAGTACACACACACACACACACACCCACACACACACACACACACACACATTAGGAATGTTACATCTTATATGATCCCACAGATATAAATATATGCATGAAGTACCTAGCATATGCATGTATGATTTTAGTCTTCCAATACTAAACAGAGCCATGCCTTCAAGAGTAAAGTCATCCTTCATCACAAGATGTGTGCGCGCAATCAAACCTGGAGTTCTGGCTCAAAGCGAGTTGTAGAAATTCAACATATTAGCATGAATCTCCACTTGAACCGGGGACATCCCCTCCCATCCCCCAGCTGGCGTTCCTAAATACTTTTCAATTTATAAACAAACCTTTAGAAAAGACCGAATCGAATCCTTCCTGCCTCAAGATTTTGGTGTTACCGCTCTACACCCGATCAGGTCCCTTTGCAGTCTACAGCCTGAATCCTAATGCCTTCTCCTTAATTCACTTGGAACAGAGGAATATTTAATTTCTGCACCAGCTGGGGAATGCAGTATATGGAGCAAATACTTGTCAAGCAGAGGTAAAACTGCATTTGTTGGAGACTATTTAAAGCAGAGGATTAATACAAATTTCATGCTCTTGTGAATATTTATGGCAGCAGCATGATGTGTTTGACACAATTCAAAACAAACTAGTGTTGGCATGTTCATAAATCAGCACGTCACCCGGAGCAAGAGGAGCTCATCAATGTGCTTCTGACTGTTTTATATAATAACCGAGCTCCGTAATGCAAAAGTAGTATTATTTTAAACTTGGTTTGTTTACATTATTTAATCATATCATTTAATCATGTAATAATTAAAGAATGTGGAAAAAAATGAGTGATTTTTTAAAAAAAGAAATGAGTAATTTAGTTTCTTTAGATGCCATCGTCTTGAGTGGTGTCAGTGTTCGAGAGATGACCTTGTCCCTGCGTCGTTGCTTTCCTGGCTGCTGTGGTGTGCCTGCTGACCAAACTGTTGGTGTATGAAAGTGTGAGTGTTTTCATGGTTTTATGCCAGGAGCTCAGGGCCAGAGGCTGGGGGCAACAGCTTTAGTGCTTCACAGGAACATCCTGGCCCTGCCTTTGGCTCCTCATCATAGCCACACACACTCATCGAACACACCTCCATCCTCTCCTCCTTTTGGCCTGGTAGACACAGACTAGAAGCTGGCTGAGGGAGGGAGAGGAAGGTGACAGTTTGGCAGGAAGATGGACCAGATTTAGAATTTCTGAAAAAAAAAAGGTTGGCAAAAATGTGGTATAAATGGTCCTCGCAGCTGTTGTGTGTGTGTGTTTTTTTTTATTATTATTTTGAATAAAGCCTTGTTTTCATTTCAAAATGATAGTTGGAGCTCAAGAATAGAGAGTATTTAGATTTTCTTGCCTGGTGAGGGATGAATTGCAAATTGCGTCCTTGTAAATGTTTGAGCACTGAAGTCAATAAACAGATGGCGGCTAATTAAAAGGAAAAACCTCAGCACTTGACCCCCACAGTGAGAGGATCCGGTGGTTCTGCTATAGGGGACATTTTTCTAGTATGATTTGGATCCACTTGTTCCATGTTAGGTAAGGTCACCGCATATCAGTCCAAAGTTATCACCTTCATCCTATGATAAAACATTTCATATCTGATGGTAACAGTCATTTTCGAGATGACAGAACCATGGATTTTACGCAAAGGCCTTCACATACACACACACATACACCAAATTTCAATATAACCTACTTTTTAACTAACCTCTATGTGAAAACTTGGACTGTTCACCACCGCTTGTATGTTTACATAGAAATATTTTACTGTTTCTTTGCTCATCTATTGCGACTATAATATTGGGCTAAAATGATCTTGTTTATAATGACAAATGATGATTTATAATAAGAAATAGGCCATGGACTTTTGATGCCACAACAGATGTGAATCTGGTGATTGAACCAGAAACATAAATGGAAGCAGTAAAATCTTCTCACATCCAAAGAGAGCACAGAAACACAGAGCAGCTCAAGTCTGTCCTGGAAAAATTACGCATTGTATGGTACTTGTTAATTAATATTTTAGGAGTCCAATATAATGCAGCAATCAGTAAATCAAACACTGACATGGAGCATGATTGTGGATATACACTACTGTTAAAAGTTTGGGATCACGGTCTCATTAAACAGATGGGAAGATGATACCAAACGTTTGAGCAGAGAGAAGAAAGAGGAGAGAAAAGTAAATATGACTCAAAAAGTGCAAATAAAGGGGAAAGGGAGTACAAATAATTTAATCATTAATCCATACCAAAAAAAATGGATTCATTTAGTCCAGTACTTGGAGCAACAATCCTGCACATTTTGGTTGCATCCATTCTCCAACACATCTGAATTAAATGAACGACTCGTTACCAGGCCTCTGCAGAGCTGAATGACGTGCACATGAGGGAATTAACCATTTGATTTAGGTGTGTTCGGGAGGGTATGTCCTAAAAATTGCATGATAGTAACTCTCGAGGACTGCACTTGGGCACCCCTGTGCAAAAAGATGATAAAAATGAACAAAAAAAAAAAAAAAAAAAAAAAAAAGAAAAAGTAGAGACCATTAAAGGAACAATAGCTTAAAATCAATCATTTCCAGACTAAAGGAATTAAAAATTTGCAATGTGAAGCTCTAGATGTGTAATTGCATCTGGAACATAGATGACGTCACACATTGTCTCTCTGTTGATATCGAGCCTTTTGCTCAGCACACCTAGCGTTGAAAAAACACTTTTAGTCCCTTTAAAGATCCGCAACGTAACTTTTAGACATTAAAATGATGTGTTTCTGACTTGTTCTGATGACACACCAACATTCATTATGCGCATTTTTAAGCCGTCACTGCTCGGTGGCGTCCTGAGGCTCAGAAACTGCAATATGTACGTTTTGTATCCGTGACGCAGCCGTGACGTGTCAGCCGACTATTGGTTGCACATCGCGTCACTTGCTAGCAAACGGATACGAACCAGACATGAACACAGCGGGTGTTTTTGAAAGCGCATCATGTCGGATGCAGCAAAGAAACGCAAGGAAACATTACCGGAGAAAGAGAGGAAAAGAAAGAGAAGGGACAGGACAAGAGTCAAGATAAGACAGTTCAGGTACGATGAAGACGGATGCTAGATTAGCCGTCAATAAGGGGAAAACTGCTGAGAAAACTGCTAACAGTTTTGTTGTGGGTTTTTAAGTGCCTTTTTCTCAAGGAACATTTTAAATACAATCATTTCAATTTGAGATTTGAACAGTAATTTCACTTTTGATTAAGTAAATAATTTTGCTTTCATCTTCAAAAGGCTTCTTCTCTATAGCAATGATGGCTGTGGCTCATGGATGAAGCACAGCAGGAGCATAAAGCATCTTCACATCACCAGCTTCTTCTATAAGAAGAAAATGCACACATTCAGTTCCACCCCACCAATTTTGCGCAAATGAAGACATTCTCAGTAAAACAATGTGGGCTAACATTTATGCTTGGCTTATTAGGGCCCATAGAGTAACTGGGCCTTGAGGGCGGGAGATAATTTTAGCTTGTTACCAGCAAAATAGGTTACAACCTTCAGTGGCTCTGCTTCTGTTTGGGACAAAGTAGGACACAAGCACAGCACGATAAATACACCATCTTCAAGATCACAGACACTTTACGGGGAAAGGAATGTGACATGTACGCGCTGTATACAACGCTGAAAATGATGCAAACCTGGCCGGCTACTTGCACTGTCATTGGAACTTCCAGGACTCCTGTATGACGGTCAAAAAACTTCTCAGCATCTTCAGGGAGAGAGGATCTATGAGGAGACACAGAGGAGGGAACAGTGTGAGGACACAACTTTCTCATTAAGAGCAGTTTGATCTTCATGCCCATAAGCAGAAGAGAACAAAGACACTAATTAAAAGTTGAAAACAAACGTGCAAGTGCAACAATTATTCTAGCAGTTGCTCTTTTTTTTTTATTTCCAGTCCAGATATCAGGAGTCAAAAGCTTCTAGCAACTTTTAAGCCTTTTTTTTTAAAAATGACACACGAAGATTCAGACCCTGAAGACCCATTACTTTACTTTAACCCACGACTGCTGGATTGGCTTGCCAGAGAAAGCAGAAGAGAGATGAAGAGCGCGCCTCCACACTACTGTAGGTTGTAGCCATGGTGATGAGAGACGTAAGTATGATTCAAAGAGGGCCAGTAGTCATGCACAGGCTTATGTAAAACTCCAGTCTCTCAATATTACAGTGTTGAGAGCAGCTCTCATGATAACATATACACTGAATATGTGTGTTTATATGATTCATTTTCATATAAACAGTAGTCAAATGCAGTTTGTACATTAGATCCACTGACCACCTCTCACTTTCTCTCTCCCTTGCATCCTCCTCCTTTCTTCCCTATGAGCTCCTGCTTTCCATTCCTCCCCTTTCTCCCCTGTCAGCTGTCTTCTCTGTTTTCCCCTCGTTATGCTCTTAATGCTTGTTGAAGGCTTGAGAGCTAATGCTGTAAATGTCAGTGGTTTAAAGGCTCTCCTCTCTCTCTCTCTTTTTTTTTCAAAGCACAACAATCAAGTCATGCCTTCACACAAATCCGTCAGCTCACAGGTCTGTTTCCTATCTCACAGACTTCACATCTGCAGCAAATATGCTGCTCTACAACTCCAATGACTCAAAGCCAGAAAGGTCACTTCCTCAGCCATCAAAATGAAATCCCCACATATACAAAGTCTGCCTTTTTTTTTTCGTTCCCTGGTCATAGCTCGACCAATGAGCACAGAGGGTGTATTTAAGGAAGCACTCTTGTTCTGCCTACTAATAGAATCGCTGCTGGAGCGTCACTCTTGAATTAGCTTGGCAGGGCAGAGTGGAAAAGCCTGGTGGGGCGTCGCCAGGCCCATATGTTCAGGAGAATATGTGGATGGATGGTGCTTCATATTTGTCAGTGTCCTGCACAGATTTACTGATCACTTCCTCTCGATAGCCAGATTATCCACAGTAATTCTCCTTTTTAGTCTTTAATGGGACTTCTTAGATTAGTGGAGGACACAAGAAGACTGGAAATGCTGTTTAAACTTTGACTCATAAGCATTTCACTAAAAACCTCCATAACTAACTCAGAGCATCCAATAAGTGGTGATTATCCAAAGTTCCTGACAGAAAGTTATAAAACATTAACATTTCTTATCAGATTTGTGCCAAATATAAAAAATATGCCACTTCCAAATACATACACTCCTGTTATAGAACCTTGTTTGGATTTTACTTCACCATTAAAAAAAAGTGATTATGAAAAGGATTACAAAACGGATTAAGGGGCTTTAAGGGTTTTTCACCACGGGATAATGGATGGGTGAAAACGACAGAAAATGACCATGACTGAAATCATAAAAATCATGATAACCAAACTGGCTATTTTGTTTGTTCGCCCCGCTTTCACACAGCTCATTGTGGCGCTAAAGTGTCTGCTGCTGACGTGAGCAGCGTGCCAGCAGTAAAAAGCACTGGCAGAGCTGTTCAGCATAATCTGTAGTAAATCATCCTCGTAATCTCCCTTTTATCAACCGGAACTGCTAGGCTCGACCCATTGCCTGCTCTTCAGAGATTACACCTAAACCCGCACTGACAAGCAATCCTATCCCAGTGACTCAGTCATCAGGTTAACAGCCAAACAAAAGAGACAAAAATCTTCTCATGTGTTCGAGGGAATTCAAGGATCAAGTGAGCCAGAGCACACATGTTAAACAACACTTTTCCAATATTCCATTAGGACTAAGACTGGGAACATGATCTTACTTAAACTGTCAATTAAAGCAGCACAAACCTGCAGCCATGTGCAGGCTGAGTTTAGTCATAAACTGTAAACATAAAAAAATGCCAACTTTACCAAGCAAATGCAACCACAGTTTTTAATTAACAAAACAAACTATTTCCCAAACAGAAATTTGCCCAAATAAGCCCAAAAGTATTGACACAAAATGGTGATTAAATCCGATTGTGTCCTTCGCTGGAATGAGCACCATTCCTCCTAGCTGAACAGGATTACAACCATGTGAGCCATTACTCTTGAAATACAGAACAATACTGTGGATGTGTGATGGAAAAGTGTGGGCTGGATGGTGACAAATAAAGGTGGAGGAAGACAGGCAGTGAGGGATGAAGCAAGAGAAAGCTGCTGAGCGATGTGGGCAGGTTGAGCGCAATCCTTCAGAGCAGGAAGCGGGAATGCGCTCGCTCTCTCCCAAAAGCCTGAGGAGGGAAGGCAGGACGCAAACACCTGTGTAAAGAATGAAAGCTATGAGTCATTTTAGAATCCAGATTTAACAGTGCATGAGTGTGTGTGTGTGTGTGTGTGTGTGTGACAGTGAGTGAAAGCAGTGCAGATAATGAGGATTGGGAAATCTAATCATGGGCTCCAGCTAGGACAATTGGCAGTGCCATTTTAAATGACACACCACCACAGAATAAAACAAAAGCAAACCCAGTAGAAATCAACAGATTGGAATTGAAGATCCAACCATGACAAAGATGACACATACAGGGACACAGCCTGGTGACATGCTGGAAACACGAATTTTCCATTTCCAGCCTGAACTGTGTGATTCTGTGGAGGATGGAGGGTAGCCTTGACGCTTAAAGAATACTTAGAGCTGCACTGATGCGATACCCGGATCAGATATCGGCTCCGATATAGAATAATTAGCTGGATCCGATATGGGCTTTGGCGCGGAGGACTCGAGTTCGAGTCCCCGACACGACTCCCTAGGTGAACCACTGTGGACCCCTGAGCAAGGTCCTTAACCCCCACCAACTGCTCCCCGGGTGCTTTAAGTAGCAGCCCACTGCTCTCTGGTACTTACAGTACAGAGATGGGTAAAATGCAGAGACCTAATTTCCCCCTGGGGAACTTACCAGTACAAAAAAAAAAAAAAAAAAATATATATATATATATATATATATATATATATATATATATATATATATATATATATATATATATATATATATATATATATATATATATATATATATATATATATATATATATATATATATATATATATATATATATATATATATATATTTTTTTTATTTATTTATTTTTTTGTACTGGTAAGTTCCCCAGTTATTTTGATAAATAATATTAAAGTACATTTATATCTGTGATAATTTGTTACCTTTTTTTAAAAACAATGCTAAACATTTATGTCAAGTCTGATGCCTTCACCCACATGGCAAGGTATAGGGTTCATTCATTCAACAGAGGCATCGGATCGGCATCGGCCAATATGCTCAGTCCAGGTATCAGTATCAGACTGGATCAGAAAAACTGGATCATGCATCTCTGATATATACACAAACAAAAATAGAGGTACGAGACAGGAACATTTCTGTACCTGTAGGTACATTTTTACAAATGTTCTCTCAAAAGTACAACATTGGTCTTTATGAGGCCAGAAGTGTACCTATATACTATGAAAAAAGGGTCCAAAGTAATATAAAGTATAAATTTGTACCATTTCAACCCTAAGGGTACCTGCAGCATTGAAAAATGTGCATAGCTTGTACAATAACTGTAAACTAGCAGTCCTTTTAAACAGTAGTATAATTATAGTTATTATATTATACTATTATTTCATAATAATCATAGTAATCAAAGTAATAATTATATGTATAATTATATATGTGTTTGGTCTAATATTTATATAATAATTATTAATTTATTATTAGCATCTTTGATTGTTGTCATAATCTCTATTTTATTTACTTTTATTCATCATTTTTAATTGGCTTAATTGTACTTTATTAACTCATACAGCTTGATAAGGTGCAAAAATAGACCAGGACCGAAGGGGACAGAAATGTCTTTCAAAAAGGAACACCCCCAGCGACAAGCTTTGTACCCTTTTAAGTACAAATTGATACCTTTATTTTTAGTGTATACAGTATATATAAAATATCTATATTTTGTTTCAGTTTTTAAAGTTTAAGTCATTTTTTAATTAGTTTTGTTAACTTGGAAGGTCACTTTGTTTACTAGCATCATTCTTCAAACCCTAAAACTTTGATCTTTAAATCCGGATAAAGAAATATTCCAGCTTCCATGCAAAATAAGGGAATTTTGACCAAATTTTAAATCTGTGCCTCGAGAAAGGAAGAAAGATGGTCGTCAGTTCTTCTCCCTGTGCAGATAATATATTAATCTTTATAAATTGTTAATCAAGGCTCTGAACAATAGTTCATCAATAATAACTGCTTTTAAAACAAAATTTAAAACATATTTTCCAGGATTGTAAATCTTTGATCAATGTCTTGATGGAATGTGCTGCTAAAGGCTTAGTTTTTCCTGAGACTCTCCATTATTTTGGCCATAATTTACAGATTGTTCAGATTAGTCCGTTTAGGGCCACTATGCTGCAGGTTTCAGATGTTTCCTTGCTCCAACACACCTGATTTGATTTAAATGGATCAAATAGCCTATCAATTGCTGCACAATGACCTGTTAATTTGCATCAGGTGAGGTGGAGCAGGGAAACATCTAAGACCTGAAGGACAGCGGCCTTCAAGGGACAAAGTTTAATAGCCCTGATTTATGGTCCTCTGTTCCAAAGATTGCATGGAAGAGCATCACTGCCAAGGCCATTATGATGATCAAGATCAGTTGCGGTATCAGTATCTTATGGCAGACAGTGCACAAGGCTGGTCTCCAATGATCGCCAGCCTAGCAGAACTCCCTTGTCAAAGTCAGGCATGTGCAAGCTCATATAGCTTTTTCAAGAGTTCAACTTGACATATAAAAGAAGTTTTGAGGTTTTAAACCTGTCCTCTGATGACACAGAAAGTGCAAGTTTGTGGACACAGGCATGCGTTAAAGATGTTTTCAATGTCACTCTGAGAAAACATGGTGAGGGAAACGAAACCACAGAACAGGCAATGTAGTGAGGGCAAATGTGTCATGAAAAATGAGAATAATACATGTAACATTCTACTGAAGAAAAAAGGAATTGGAGTTAATGTTGCAGAAGTTTTGTCTTTTAGCCGATTAGATCAATACTACAAGTTTATTTTCATTGTATTCATTTAAAGTCATGTGCTGTTGTCCAAGCCACAAGCTTCTGAAATATCTGCATGAAAGTTGTGTTGCTGGTGTGTTGCCTTAAAGACATCACAACTTTCACATCGCTGTATGTATCATCAAAATCTTCTCTGAATTGGCTGCAATCTTTTGGGCAGATCTTTCACTGACAAAATAAGCTCACTTCTAAACAAACAAGTAAGTAAATGAAAAAGCAAGTTTTTTTTTGCAGTCTACTCTTGATGGCTGTTTTTTCTCATAACATGTCTAAATGAAAAAACAAAAAAGACAAACAAAAAAACCTACAGTTGTCCCCAAGTGAAATAAATTGAAATTGACAAAAGTAATAATAAATAAAAATTCTATGGAAAATCGTGACATTGATTTTGAATTGTGGTTTGAAAGAAATATTGAAAACAAACAAACAAAAACTAAAACAAGTAAACAAGCATGATGAGGCTCCGGAGGTAAAATTTTGTTGATGCACTTGCACTACGTGGTACACTGCTGTTGAGTGCCAGTGCAGTTTCAACTAAAATTCAGTGGTCTGAAAATACCCCGCCAGTGCAGAACGAAGCACACTACTCACACCAAACAGACGCCATCTTGCTGAAGAAGTGGAAGAGGCGCTACTTTCAAACTGTTTTCAGTTTTGCCTGCATTGTTTCGATCATGTGACCAACGATGCATCATTTTGTCATCTGTACGTGTTGAGCTGCTCCCAGGATTGTAAAGAGAGGGAGTTTGTTGATATACCAAGCTTTGAATGTAATTCAATCATGTCCGAAACCGAATGTTTTTAGAGGAGGTTTTGCTAGCGATTATTCATCATTTCTGATATCAGAAAGCATCAGATTAGGATGAAATTTGCAGAGCCGCTCTGATGACATTGGCAGCAAATAAAGCGTGACCATGCAGGTGTTATAATGCGTCCAGTTTGTGCATAATGTCTGCAAATTAACGTATTAATGTCAAAAATGTACTCCTCGGCTCAAATAATGCCTTTTTTTTTTCTTTTTTAAGATTACGCATATAGGTTTGGTCAAACTTCTCTGATCACTTTGATTTAAAAATTATTGCTTTTAAATGATCGTGAACAAAATAATGATCACAGATGGTAGAATATCGTTGTAACGTGTTTAACTGCAAGAGATCGCAGGATATTGTAGTTCATTCATAGTTTGAAATAAAATTGAATTATAATACTGTATGTTTTATTTAACATGCTTCTGTTGTAGCTTTGAGTAACATACATGTATTATTCTAGTACAGCTGTGGGTTACCAGTGATTTCACGTATGTTATAATGAGAGGCTGAGACGAGGCAGTTCGGGTCCAGCGATCTTTTACTGGACTGAACTGCCTCGTCTCAGCCTCTCATTATAACATACGTGAGAAAATTAATCAAAACTACAAAGCAGCATCATGCGCTGCTGTTCAACACAGTCCATCATGAAGATCCCACAGATGACAGCAGCCACAACTTCACACAGCACAGTTAAACTATCTCCATGCATGCAAGGACAAAAATACAAAACTCTTTTCTTCTACTTTAACACTGATAGATGAAAACAGTAACTTGGGACTGAGGCAAGAGTTGAGGACATGATTTTATTTAATTTATTTATTTTATTTTTACTTTGTGACCGTATCAAATGTTTACAGCAGGGATCGATGCGGTCACATCCAGTATAACAATCTGTGCTCACGGCTATCGTGTCAAAATGACTCGGCGTTTTATGATGCTTCGGTTTTTCCGTCCCAATTAATGTCTATCATTGATGAATGTTGAAAAGTCCTGGAAATGGATGTTGGACAGCTTCAGAGCAAAAGAAAAACAGCCCATTATGCTGCAGCGACTTCACTTTCCAGCTTGAGACATTGTTGTTGGAAGCAAAGATCCTCAACCGTTGCGTATTTCCGGTCAAAAACCAAGGAAGTGTGAAAAAGGTCTATGGCGCTGAATGAAGCGTTGGCAACCCCTGCTGCAGTGGAGGCAGTATTGTACTGATGAAAGTAATGTTTTGAAATTATTTAGACATAATTACTAATGTGTACTCTGGCATGCTACCAAGCTGTTTGTTTGAGGCCGCGGTCATACCGGCTCAGTAGAGTTAGCACACGTTAGCGGGCAATGCTAGTCCGTCACTTCCTGAAAGTGCAGTGCTCTGTTTGGGTCAGCATTTAGCGACAATAGTGTGCACTACAGATGAAGTACACGGTGCGCACTACGCAATGAATTTTAGTGCACTCGGGCAAGTGCGCGCTTTGAGACACTGTTAATGAAATCATGTTTATTCTCTAACATTCAAAAAATACTTTTATACCTGTTGACAGGTATTTTGGTCCACTGTTCATGGGAAAGGTGTTCTAATGTGTCTCGGACAGTTTTGTTTATTTGTTTTTTTCTTATTATTACATCCAACCACAATTCAAAAGCAACATTTTATTTCACTAAATCATAATTTTGTAAATTTTTATTTATTATTGGTTTCTTTAGTTTCTTGTCATTTGAATTATTATTGTGAATTTAGCTTTCTCTTTAATCGGAGGGTATGAATAATTTTGAGGACAACTGTATACGGTATGTCTACACATAAAAACCATCTAAGGGAGGTTATCAAGCTTAAAAACTTGACTTTAGAACTTTAAGTAAATTCATTGTATCATATTTTTTGTAACTGGTTACTATTGGTTGAATTAATTTTTTTATTAGAGAACAGCAGTGTTGTCAGCTAAAGCACAGTGAACTGGGTCTGGTGTCTGAGGTTATGTAAGCAAAATAAGGGCCATAAAAACAGTGGTGGATGGTGATGCAGAGAGGGGAGAGGAGAGAGTGATAATAACAGAGAGCAGCAGAATGAACACAGCATTAGAGAAGAAGAGAGGAAGCAGAGATAGAGAGAGAAACCAAAAGAGAAAAAAAAATAGCAGAGCACAGAGGTGAGAGGCCAAGAAAAAGAGAAGTATGTGTGAGAGAGTGGGAGAAGACAGCGCAGCAGCAGAAGAGACCTAGAGAGAAAACGTGTGATGGAGAGGGAGCAGGGAGGGGGTGGTGGAAGCTGTGGTTGTGTCAGTGCTTGTGAACGATGCACCATCTCAGCAGCAGAACGAGTAAAGCTGTACTCTAATCCTCGCATTAAAACCTCTGCTGATTCAGTACGGCAGATTACTGACATTTCTGCACTTTCCTCCTGCCCCGCTACTCTATGATGACCGCTGCATGCCCCAAACTTTCTTATTTCAATGCAAAAAGAAACTGCCCTTCACAAATACATCAGCCCAGCTATCGATAGACAACACTGGTGAACTGTGATTTGAGGAAAAAAACAGAGGGTGGGCAGGAGAATACTAGCGCCCACACAGACATTTTACATATTGCACGCCTCTCATATTCGCCCTGGGGGTCCCCTGTTCACTCTCCTGGCATTCAAACCGCAGTTCAACTCCTGCCTCTCCATCTAAATATAGAGCCTATAGATTGTGGTTATAAGAATTACCGGGTCCTTCAAAGTCATTAGACACCATTATCAGAAGCCTTCATACTACTGAGCTCAGAGTACAGATCTGGGCATGAAAAAGTTCCTCCTTTTTCTGCCAGAAGTGTTGCACTATACTGCACTATCACTGGCTGAACGACTTGTCCCGCAAATACGGCATCACGTACGGTGTCCAAACTTTGCGTGTGGAAACATCCTTGTTCCGGGCGTTCATTTATGCTCTGAAATCATTTCCCCTGGGCACACAGGTGCTTCTCTGTGCGATTGAATTAGCAGACAAGTGGCTGGTAAGTGGCTGGCAGTCGGCTGAAAGGGGAACTTTTTCATGCCCAGATCTGTACAGGTGTTGAAGCAACTCAGACCCACCGGCTGTGGGTACAAATAGAACAGCTTTCTCAGGAAAAAAATGAAGTTATTATGCAACCACTGTGGAAAACTTGTAGCCTATCAAAGTCAGTGCTACTGAACAGGGTAAACACTTTCTTATGTAGGATTATTTTTGCATCTTTGGCCACTATTTTCTCGCTTATAGTTGAAACTTGAGAGCACATTAAAATCTACAACTAAGTCAGTTTGGTAAGAAAAAACACAAAACAAATTGTTTCTTGGTCTTGGAATACAGATTATCCACCTTGTTTAAAAGTTAATCTGGGGATTTCCAGTTTGTCCTTTTATCTTCATTTTCCCCCAAATAACACAGGCTGAGCTCAGTTTATTTCAGATTTTCCTCACACTTCATCCTTTATCTGCTGTTTTTTTCTTTTAGTTGCTAACAAAACAACAACAAAAAAATCCATTTTTTCCTAAACTACCTGCTGGTCTAGAGGTGTGTGGGTTTAATGTTTACTACAAATACCAAGTATCTTTTTCCAAGAGCCCCTGCAGTGTTTACATCTTCTTTGTTATCGTAGGTGTCTCCTAGAAGCAGTCTCTGGGAGCTGAATACTCTGAAAGCCATGCAGGTTTAGTACAAGTCTCTTGTCAGTGCGAGCATTTGCACTTTCACAGAAGGTCGACAGAATCTTAACAAGCTCTATTTACAATAAGATTATTAATGCTCCAGTGATTCCATTATCATTGCATCCTCTGTGTGTCCTTCCTTACCTTGGCATGAACTTCAGCTGGGCATTAAAGCTTGACTGAGCCTGGATGAAGCCGGTCTTCGGTACAATCTTCAGGTGTTTCCTCATTTCTGGGCACACCTCAAAGGTCAGTTTCAAAGTTGTGGTGGCTCTGTTATACAAGAAATATAGTTCCATTAGCACAATGCTAACACCCAAGGTAGGTAAATGCCATACAGGAGGTATTCCAGGTCAGCCTGTGCTGTTTAATCGAAGGCAGGAAAATAATATACAGTACAAGAAAACGGCAAATATTAGCCTGCCTTATTGTTTATTACTACTAATTTTATTCCTTTATTCAGTTACTATAAGAGACAGAAACTGCAGATTAGAGGTCATGTTTATTAAGAATGCAGATTGAAGGGTAATTATGTGCTGTGTGTGTGTGAAGGACTGTGTATATTATTTTATCATGTAAAGCACTTGCTCTTTGCATGAAAAAGGACTTTATTAATTTAGGTTTGATTTAAAGGTGTGGGTTGCAAAGAGAGGGGTAGATCACAGTTGGACATTCTGCATTACTTCCTGCTAATAAAGCTTTCATTTACTTACCAAAAACTCCAGACTACAAGTTGCTACTTTTTCACCTGATCCTTCTCATTTATGATGTCTCTCATTGTGCTCAAGCCCTACACAACAAATATCCATCCACTTCCCACAAACGGTGTTAAAACTGCTGCTGTATTAGGGATCTGGATTTGAAACGGAAAAGACTCCAGCTTTATGCAGGAGAACCATTTGGACATTTCATCCAGATGCAACTGGTGTTCTGGGAGCCCAAAATAGTATATTTTTTTAAAACCAGGCCCAAAGTGAATAAATTTAGAAATGCCACAGCTTCATCTCTGTGTTTACAGTTCACAGCCTTCCCTCAATCTTAATCCACATGTAGCCTACAAACCCTGCCAAACAGTTACAGTGGCATTTGACACTTTATATACACTTCCATGCAAGAAAAGGCTAAATTCACAATAGTAATTCAAATAACAAGAAACAGAAAAAAGTATAAATCAATCAAATTTACTATAATTTAGTTAAATAAAACATTGATTTTGAATTGTGGTTTTAAAAACTAAAAAAAAAAAAAAAAAAATACAAACAAAATGATCCCAGGCAAATTAGAACACCTTGCTCATGAACAGTGGACCGAAATACCTGCAGAAGACTGATTGAACATGAAAGAAAACACTTGATTGCAGTGATTGTCTCAAAGTGTTGCTCAATATAATTTTAGTTCAGGAGCCCCATCATGCTTGTTTGCTTTTTTTACATTTTTTTGTTGGTTTGTTTTTAATAAATCTGTGAAGCCACAATTCAAAATCAATGTGCTACTTTTAATAATTTTCTTAAATTTACTATCACTTTTGTCAATTTCAACTAATTTCACTGACAGCTGATTTTGTCCATCTTTAATGGGAGTGTATGTAAACGTTCGACGCCACTGTACAACAGTTCACACCAGTTTATGCGCATGCTCCATGTCTTATTCTCTGTTATGGTGTACACTGTGGCAGCGTTACAGCCCCGCTTACATGCCTGGCTGATGTAATTCAGCATTTTCAGTGGTTTTTGTCTAGATGCACGCATTTCTTGAAACAATTCTGTTTTTACAGAAAACCTTTAAAACAAAATCGGTTCTTTCTCTATTTACTGTAGCTCCAATGGCTGGCATGGCATTGACACTGACATTTACAAGCACAATAAGACAATGAATCAAAATAAATAAATCTATACAAAAAGACCAGAACCAAAGTAATCAAGATCTTTTCAAATATAATACATCAAAGGACAATTGTACGACTGTGACAGGACTTGGCAAGGACAGACAAAAGACTTTGCATTGTATGGAGCTATAACCTCAAGTCCTTATCATTAAAGTGACCTGATTTCAAGGAAATCAAATTGCTGGAGCTTGTGGCTTCAAGCCTCACTTATAGCTAAACCTTGTGATATATACGGCTCCTCACTTTGGGAATTCTTAACACATCCACTCCAAGCCCACACCTTCAAACATGATAATGAAAAAAAGCTGCCAAGAGTTCCTTGCAAAAGGTGTTGTGTCTGCTTTCGTCTTTAAAGGCACACAAATGAGACCTGAGTGAGCGACAAGCAAACAGACTGAGGGACGCTTCATTTTTTTGTTTCCTCTCTCAACTCAAATGGCCCATTCTAAACTGTGAGGTCAACCAGATGGTTGCTTCCCTGAGGCAGGGACTGGCAGGGACATTTGGGAGATATTAAGCAGCCATCCTTCCTCCAGCGGAATAATAACCTTTAAATTACTCTCGGAGGAATATTCATGGACACATAATCATTTTTGGGCAATTATGCATTTTAATTAACGAGGGCATTAAACAGATCCGGCCATTTTTACCGGCAGACTGTGACCATTTTATTTCTGAGCCACAATTTAATCATTTAAAGGTGTATTTCAAGCTTTGTGATGCTGATCCCATTACACTAATCTATGTATTATACATGTCAAAGTAAATGCTAATGTCTTGAAGTAAAAGACAAGATTCTACCACAAGAAATGTGAAACTACTTACTAAAAGATTAAGCTCTGTTTTTTTCTTGGGCTGTTTTTCATAGTTTAAACCTGGTCATTTATGGTCTACACAATATTGATGCTACGGATGCACAGATATTTTGGGCAACAGTACTTTTGAATGAATTTTGGCTTAATCTGATATTTTTGCAGCCTCACTGAGCTGCAAAATGTTTTATATTGATCACATTACTGGTTTCCAAACTACAACTTTAAAAAAGATACTTAGAAAAAATGTCTCTACCCCAAGTGGTTGCTGGAATCTACACCTCTGTCAAAAAAATAACTATATATGTCAAACCACTAGGATCACCTTTCCTCCACATTCTCCACCTTAAATAGCCCAAGATTTAAATTTGATTCTATTAAATGTTCAGTTAACATGATATATGGCTATAATACTTGTGACACATTATCAGGTGTTCTTTAGAGCTGATGGGGTCTCAAAATTCTGCTCTTTTCAGATGTTTCCCTCTACAATTAAAAGAATATTGCAGTATCCAACATATACTGACACAAGCACCATCCAGGTTTTCTTTTTCTTTGTCTGTGCTACATTAAGAAAAAAAAAAAAAAACAGGCCACACAGATCTGTGTGTAGTTGGACTTTTCAGCACATATTTGGTATCAGTGCTTCCACCACAATATGACACCACAATGTGGATGTTCACATTGTTATAATTATAGTAACTGTTGTTGTTCTTGGTGTGGATGGCCCTTCAGGCAGTTTACACTGCAGGCATTCAGCTAGCTGCCAACCTTGGCTGACATATTCCTTTTTCAGCCCATGATTTCTGTGTTTCTCCACACTTTTGACAGCCTGAGGAAAAATGTTAAAAAGAAAAACTTTTAAAACAAATGCCACATACAGTGTCTTCTGATTTTAGACAATCAGTTCCAGAAGCTATTTAGATGTTATGAATAATGTACTGTAGCAAAGTTTTGTAGGAAATTAAAAATGAGGGCATTAAAGGTACAGTATGTAAGTATTACTGACATCAAGTGGTAAAGATGGGTATTTGAAAGAAAAGGTGTTTTCTTTCAAATGGCTTAATATTCCAAGCACTGTACAACAGTTTTAACGTTCAGAGTGGTCTCACTTAACGCACATTGTTTTGTCCATTTAGGGACACTGTAGTAAAAATGGCAGCACAAATATGGCTGCCTTCATGTATGTGCACCCCTAGCAAGTAAATGACTCATTCTGAGAAAATAAGCAAATAACAGCTATCTAATGAAGCGATTACACATCAATAGAAACATGGTTTTGGATTATACATATAAAATTTTTCTGCCATTGACCTTTGTTTTGTTTTTTTTACACACTGTACCTGGCTTTAAATACATTTTTGCCAGTATCCTTTGGATAGTAATAGTCCTAATACAGCCAAACCTGAGCAGCAGTTATAATAATCCTTATAAAAATCAAAGTAAAGTGGGTATATAGCCAAGCCATGCTGCAGAGAATGTGCTCATGTCAACATACGAAAAGAGCTAAATTATTAAGTGCTTGACTCTGTCTAAGATCTTTTGCCCTTTTTCAAGGAGACCCAGGAGACTGGTTACATTCACCATATGTACAGCAAAGCCCTTTGGGATACCGATCACTATAAAGGAGTCTGGGAAACTATCATCATAAATACAGCACTTTCCAGATAATAGGATATAGATTTCAGCATAATCAGCTCGAGGAACAGATTATCCACCAGCATAGTGTCTTGTTTTTTCTTTAAAAAAGTAAAGCCAACTCCAGCATGAACAACACATGCAGAACAAATAAAACCGAGCTCAGGCCGCATTACGATGCAGTATAGCTGGCACATTAAAAATACAGTAAGCAGAGAAAGACCAAGGACAGAAGGCTTTGTGAAAGAAAAAAGCCAGTTGGTTGTGTTTTTGTTGCTTGAGTTTGGGCAGGAATGCTCAACCCCCCAGCTGGTGCCAGTGAAGAAGGGCTTGAAAGTCCAGGCTGAGTGTTTGAAATCTGAAAAAGAAAAACTCTGCCAACTGTGTTTATATTCCAATCATTGGCTCACGAGAAAAAGTCAGAAATTGCATATCTTAAGAACTTATAAATACTTTCAGTTAGGAAGAGTGATAATCAAATCACTGGCTCCAAGGCAAGATAGACACATTCAATGATGCTTTTGTGTTGTTCCCTTAAAAAAACCTGTCACACACTAAGAAGGACATGTGGGATATCTATCTATTTAAAGGAAAAAGTGACAAATTGTGTGATGAAAGCAGCAGCTCTTTTATTGTTTTCCCCCGAAAGCCTGCCAAGCTACTTTGTGTTTGCGTTATTGTCTTGGAGGCAGGGTGACATATTGCATGGTTTGCCGGTCCAAGCATTAGCATTTTCTTTACTTGAAAAGATGCAGTTCACACTGACACTGTCATCGTCGTGTTGTCACATGTGCTGGTGTGCCAGCGCACCAGATGGCAGTTGTCACAAATCCCCTGCCCTCACACATGCACTCCCTCCCCCATATGATGTGACACAATGACTTGCTAGGTGATGACCACACTTCTGCAAATGTTACCGCCCCTGCTGTACTCCTAACCTATGGTGTGCATCATAATGGATCATATTCATAATCAAAAAGGATTTTCTTTCGATCATGCTGTTGTCCAGTGAAAATTGAAGAAGTCCGAGGGGATAGGAGATTATTTGCTTTGGCCTCTTACATCATCCCTTGTTTATGAACATTTATAAGCAGCATCTCTATTCTTATAACATCCGTACGTTTGTTGAATATCTTAACAAATGTGCTCCAAGAATAGTTGGAAAGTTTAATGTTGGGCTGAAAAATAAGCAGTCAGTTAGTCAGCTTTAAGGGATTTCCATGTGCTGTTTTTCTGTAAGAATGCCTGTTTTGGGAGAGAGTGACTGTGTGAAGGAGTTTAGTATTGCTCTCAGCAGATAAACCAGCATGCTACATCAGCAGTCCATGCCACTTTCCAAATTTGGATATCTCAGAGCATGACAACAAATAAAAACTAAAATATGACATCCAGCATTAATTGCTGCACTCATCCTTGTGGGCAAAGGCTTTCTGCAGGCTTTCAAAAACTGCTTTGTGTAACTCATTTCTGGTATAGTGCAGACATTTATTATAAACATACTGGATATACTTAAATGCAGAGTAAGGATGTTTAAGTTTGTAATTTTGCCAAAACAATGCTTTCTGTGGAAAATTTCAAAGAGTTCTGACATCATGTGGAAGTTCACTACCTCTTTGTTGCATGATGTCAGTCTCCACAGTATCTATAATAACATTAAAACTAGGGATGTTTAATAAAAAACTCAAAAAACAATTAATAGATTTGTGAAATTTTCAGGGAATGTTGAGCTTGGGGCAAGTTGATCTGGATCATTGTTTGGGTTCAGGATTTTTTTTTTAAAGAATTCGTTATCATTGCCTGATAGGGCTGTATGGGGGTAACTCAGCTGTTTGGTGGAGGTCTGCACTCTCTGAGTGCTTTCTAGTTTATGCAATGTACAGACTACTGAAGTGTGGTATTTGTTTCTTGATACACAGCAATGTAGTCATAGTTTAAATACTATCTCAAGCTTTGGGCCTCACCTGCTTTGGACCATGATGCTGTCTTGATAAATGAAGTCAAACATGCAGATCTGTAGGTCAATGCTGGGCTGAACTACCCATACGGGCATGGTGACTGCCGTACCCCGCACCTGGATGGGTATCTGTTTGAATCAGACCACAGTCACAAAGACCAAACATGAAAAATAACCAGTGGTTAAAAACTACATCAGATACCTCCGACTCTAAATTTCACGACTCAACTTTAAAACCACTACTGTTGTCTTGATTTTTTAACTACAACATGAACAAACTACAAACAAATCTTACTGGTTTGGTGTTCATGTCAGAGAATTTTATGTGGAAGTCCATTTTATTCTCTCCTGGAATTGTTGGTGTAAATACGACCTCGAGTTTGATGCTTTCAAATGGTCCGATTTCTCCCTCTTTCACCTGAACAAGGATCAATAAAAACATGTCAAACGTGTGATTTTAAACGTAGTTCTGTATCTAAAAGAGACATTGCTAAAATTCCACTATCTAAACACCATGTACCAATGCAAAGATTTTTTTTTACTGAGTTTGGTGTACACAGGACCTAGTTAAGCTACACAATTTTCCTTACATAAAAGAGAGAGCTGAAAACACTGTTGTGAAGATGTTCAATGTTACGCTGTGGCCATCAAACTACAATGAAATGCTGTGTGCTCCTCCATGATCATCACTGTGTTGAGAGCGATAACGAAAAGGAAGAATAAGCCACTGATGCACCAAGTGACTCAATATTGTGGCACCGTGATAGTTTGACGGATAATCTGCCAGCCTTAACCCATTCAACGTGCACGTATCAGTCAAAATGACGACAATCAAGCCGAAGGCATTTAGACACATGCTGCACACACACAACAGCCACAGAGGGAAAGGTGATGCACCATTACTCCCCCACTAGAGAGATGTAATGAACCCTGAACAACTTTACAGCTTTACAGGAGCCACAAGGCAAAAACAGCATCATTGCAAAACACAAAAGAGACAGACAGGAGACAGAGTAAACCAGATTTCCACTTATAATAATCTATGGGACAGGTCACATTTAATGTAAATGACAAAAGAAATATAAAATGCATTCATTCATGAACTTTAGTCAGAAGAATCCTTCTGTTTCCAACAAGCCTGTCGTCTTTCATCAAGCACCACAGTCAAAGAGTCAAAATTTTTGCTCTACTGGGCAATCAACATAAACTGACATTTTTGAGTATAACCCTCGACCTTTCTTCCTGTAGGACTACTTACAAGACAAAGTTTAGCTGGGGATGGTCAAATATTGATTCCATCACAGTTTCAACTGTTATGCTGATGACATTCAACTTTATATATCCACCATATCTGTCACCCTCACACTAGTCTTTCAAACTGTCTCTCTGATGTTAGTCTCTGATGCAAAATACGTGTCTCAAACTTGTAAATCAGACTTTCTCATCTGTCCTGATTCCCTCACTTCCACAGTCAACAATTTCCATCTCTCATTTGGTAATTCCAATCTTTCACCCTCCTCCCTCATCTTTGATAGCAAACTCAACTTCACCTACCACCTTAAATCTGTTCCCAACAGCGTTTCACCATCTTAAAAACGTCATCCACCTCCACCCCCTCTCTTTCCCCAGGAACCAAAACCCTCATCCAACCCGAACCTCCTCATCATTTCCAGGACCAAACACCTGAATAAACCTGGAGGGACAGGGCTTTTTCTGTCATTGCCCCCAAACTCTGGAACTCCCTCCCTTGGGGGGTTAATGCTTGTGTGACACCTCAGACCCTGCCACTTCCAGATCACAACTAAAAACCCACCTTTTTCAGTCTGCTTTTATTACCTAAGCTTTTTGTCTTGTGTCTTCAATTAACATTTTGTGTTGCCTTGTCTCTGTATTTCAACTTGTTTTTGAACAAGTTGACATTTTAAAAAATCTTTTATCCTAAAAGGCAGCTTTGAGTCTTATGAAAAGTGCTATATAAATAAATATATTATCATTATCATTATTAGTAGTATTATAAAACTTTTGATTAACCCAAGTTAGGACATAACTGCCTGTTTTTGCTATTAAAACACAGCAGTTACAGTAACTACAATTAGAGACATTTGTAATCATCTATAGCTGTATGAAGTCCATTTAAAATGTAAATAACTATCTCCTTCAAACCTCTGCCATGATAGCCACGGTGGCAAATCTGAAGTCATTCACATGGAATCAGTGTTTTGGGAGCCAGAAAACACTAACTTTGCACTATTTAATTAATCGGACATGTCTGTGAAATGGGTTCCTCAGGTAAAACAGCTTGGGAACAACTGGCATAGATTCATCCATTGTCCAAATCCATTTATTCCTTATTCCAGTGCAGGGTCCCGTGAAGACTGGAGCTTTTTCCCACGGCTGGAGCTTTTTCCAGGCAGAGCACAACCTGGACGGGCTGCTAGCCCATCACAGGGACAATACAGCACATATAGTAAAGTTTATATTTTCTTTTATTGTCAAATAGAAAATACCAGTGTTGCTATAAGACATTACTCAGATTTTTAATAAGGATTAAATACTTACAGATCCTATTCTTATATCACTGGAGTCTGGGGTGATCTGCTCCATCCGGGTGTCCACACCTGAGCACAGACAAGTTTCTGGGAAAGTCTCTGGATCTGTTGCTGCACAAATCAAGTAAATGACACACTGACATAGACTCCCACTGCACAAAACCTGATCATATGTTTTGATATTTGATTAACATCTACATAGGAGAAACCAATACAACAAAATAACAATGAGAACACAAGATGCTGGTAAGAGGATAAAATATCAGAAATACTGTTAAAATATGAGCAAAGAATGTGCAGGCAGATCATTGCATTATACAGGGAGCAGTTGATGGGGTTAAGGACCTTGCTCAAGGACCACTGTGGGCCCTTGAGCAAGGTCCTTAACTTCTACCAACTGCTCCCTGGTCGCTGAGACATTACAGCCCTGCTCTTTAGTCAGTCTAGAGATGGATAAGATGCAGAGACTGAATTTCTCAGTTGGGATCAATATGGTACATATCTATATAAAAATGCATGTCCAGAAATTAAGGCCTAAAAATCATCACTTCCTCCTTTTGAGGAAAACCAAAAAATTAAAAATCAGCATCAATTGCTTAACTCTTTGTTCACCATCTGAAAGTTCTGGTTCATTTCATTCCAGTGAATGAAATGAAGAAAAATAGAGACACAGCGACACAAAAACTTCCAAAGCTAGCAAAGCGGAAGACTGAACAGTTTATCAAAGCATCAGTAACAGAAAGTGCTGAGCGCAGCGATGAGGAGGGATGTGAGATGAGAGGGAACACTAAAGACGAAATGCCTCTTTGTCACCAGCTGTGAGAGCAAGGTGAACCCTCCATCTCTGTTCGATTATTTTTTGTCCTCACAAAGACACCCTGACAGGAATAGACAGGTGAGGCGATATCATCAGTCCTACATGCCTGTATTTCTGAGGGTGTTTCAGGTAATGCTCTCATCAAAATACAGTAATTGCTCAATGCGTAAAAATCTGCGCCATGAGTCTGTATTGAGGCACATCAGTACACTGAGCTGATTTCTAAGATGTGCTGATGTCTATTTAGGTACAGTTTTTTTTTTTACAATGCTGTGCATCATATTAAAGAATTGAGCAAATGATCACTTTGGCATGATAATGATACCAGATAAAACGTCAGACATTCAGTAAAGGATGAGGCATAAATGCATTTAAAAATTAGCTTTTAGACTATTTTTCACTCAAAAGCACACATCTCTGCCATGTTAGAAGGCTGGAAGGCTGTCTTAGTCCTAAACACAGGTTTTAGTTTGAGCTCTTTCAGAACTTGTGTTCTCATTAAAATCTGTTGTTTAAAAAGTATGATGTGTAGATTTATTTTACCAGACTGCTCTTGCTGTGATGGCTCAGACAGTTCCTGGCTTTGTTGCTTTGTTTGGACTTCTCCAGCATCCATCGATGCAGAACTCTTCTGGTTGTTAGATGTTGTTTTGTCACTACATGTATCCTATTCTCAAAAAATAAAGGACACTTTTTAAATGGGATTTTATACACTAAAAAGAGCATCTTTAGACTTCTAGCATAAATGTACAATATTTTTTCTTTACATGTACATAATATTCATAATCTTTCACTACAAGGCAAGGCAAGTTTATTTGTATAGCACATTTCATGTACAGAACAATTCTAAGTGCTTTACATAAACCATTATAAGCAAAAGGGAGAGAAAAAACGATTAGAAGCATGATTCAAAATTAAAAGCAATTAATATTAAAAAGAGAGAATATAGAGATGTACGGATTTTAACTTTTGAATAAAATCTACGTAAATGCAGCTGAGAACAGGTGGGTCTTCAGCCTGGATTTAAGTAAACTAAGTGTTTCAGCTGATCTGAGACTTTCTGGGAGTTTGTTCCAGACATGTGGAGCATAGAAGCTGAACGCAGCTTCTCCATGTCTGGTTCTGACTCTGGGAACTGATAAAAGACCGGATCCAGATGACCTGAGGGGTCTTGTAGGTTCATACTGGGTCAAGAGGTCACTGATGTGTTTTGGGCCTAAACCATTCAGAGCTTTATGGACCAGCAGCAGAACTTTAAAGTCTATTCTCTGATGGACCGGCAGCCAGTGTAAAGACCTCAGAACTGGACTGATGTGGTCCAGTTCTACGAGGTTATGCAGGAAAATAACTGCAGATCCTGTAATTAAATATAGCTATCAATATGAAATGTTGACTGTTTTCATCAAATTTCTTCCACAGAAAATGAAAAATGGAGCAAATGTAGAGTGATCACCTGGTATGTGTTGGCAGAGATCTGGTATGGAATCTGGACGTGGCTACTTTCTGGACTGAAACATGTGGAGGTGTCCAGGCTGAAGAGAGTGGCCAGTGCTCCCTTGTTGGTCAAGGTGATAGTCTGTGAAACAGCCTGGCCCACAATGTGCGAACCAAAGTCAATGAACTGACTGTCAACCTCCAGCTAAAGAAAGGAAATATTCACATGCATTAATTAGCAAGCTGTGAGGGGCTGAAGTTCATGTACATAGTTTTACATACATTAATATATAAAGTTATAAAATAAAACCTTGAGCATAATTAAATTATTACACTGATGTAGAGAGCTACTCAGTGTAACTCCTCTCAGACAGGATAGCAAAGATGAGGTGTGATGGAAGCTATTGCCTTTTTTGCTCCCTAGAAATATACATTAGTGGCCAAAAACTACACTTATAATGACACCAAATAACACACATTCTTCACTTATATTCAAAGGAAAGACAAGAGAACAAGATGAGAAAACAGAAATCAGACAAATAACGATGGGAGACAACAGTAATGTCCAACTATTTTCACTCTACTCACATTGCATTTCTTTGTGGTGCATCTGACCGGCACCGAAAAAGGACCCAGTGCCGATACAAACTGGATCTCTCCCTCCAAGTCCTCGTTAATCTGCAGGAGTATGTTAACAGGACAACGTGTTTGTGGGAATTCAAAGTTAAAGTTTTATGTTTGTTAAATGTGCTATAATACACTTTAAATTTGAAAAACAAGGGGACAGGTGAGTAAACCTTGGACTAAATAACTACTCTTACACTGCCAGACTCCTTCTTGTCAATAGCTGGATGGGAGAATTGCTAACAACCTCATATTTGGAAAATGAATATTAAGATTGGGTTAGCAACAGGTTAGCTTAGCTTTGCAAAGACTGGAAACAGAAAAATAGCTTGTTTGATATCTGATTTATTTACAATACATCCTGCTATAAAGACCTGTAAAAATGGATATTTCACTACAGTTAAGTAAATAAAAAACAAAACAAAAAAAAAAAAAAAACAGCAAAGAATTAAGAAGCATCATCGGTGTCAAACAATGGTTTGTTGTTATCTCCACCCTCAAGTTTTAGTTAAGATTAAATCATCTCAGGAAAGTTTTGATGTAAGAACTGATGTGAATTATGAAAGCTACTGTAGCTCCATATAGTCCCAGTTTATTCTATAGTCTACCAATTATTGATCAGTGTATTAGAGGATTAAAAATGAATAAAAGAAATTCATGAGGTGTATATAAAACAGCGCAGGAAAAACCAGCTCAGAATAACACATGAGGATATCAATATTTATAAAAATTTCTAAAAAGTTGCATAGTGATGCCTGGAACAGCTCTATTGGCTGACATATGTTCACCAATATGTGCTGACATGATAACCTTTATTCATTCATTTATTTATTTCACAAAGCATAATAATGATGTTTATGTTTATGTCTATGTTTCGGACAATTTAGTAATACTGTCTACTCATAGAAATAGTTGAGGTGAGAAAAGCAAGTCTTCATGGTGAGCTAACTGAATAAATAGTGAATGATTAATGAATGAGTTGAATAAATAATGACCCCCATTACTGACTAACCTATTATACACATACCCTAAACAATATAAAAATATTGTTGGACACAGAGGTTTTACTCCTTAAAACTAATAACTCCATGCATTTGAGAATCCACTGTTGGTTGGGTTAAAAGAAAACGGAATATTTTCAGCTGATCTGAGAATACAATTTTTGACTTATTTAGAATGTAATATACATTATATTGTCAAAAGTATTTGCTCACCTGCCTCGACTCACACGAGTTGTCTTGTACATGAAATGTGCTATAAAAAATGAGCTTAAGTAACATCCCATTCCTAATCTCACAGGTTCAGTATGACGTTGGTCCACCTTTGCAGCTAGAACAGCTTCAACTCTTCTGGGAAGGCTGTCCACAAGGTTTAGGAGTGTGTTTAAGGGAATTTTTGACCATTCTTCCAGGAGCACATTTGTGAGGTCACACACTGATGTTGGATGAGAAGGCCTGGTTCTCAGTCTCCGCTTTAATTCATCCCAAAGGTGTGCTACTGGGTTAAGGCCAGGACTCTGTGCAGGCCAGTCAAGTTCATCCACACCAGACTCTGCATCCATGTCTTTAAGGACCTGCTTTGTGCACTGGTGCACAGTCATGTTGGAAGAGGAAGGGGCCAGCTCCAAACTGTTCCCACAAAGTTGGGAGCATGGAATTGTCCAAAATGTCTTGGTATGATGAAGCATTCAGAGTTACTTTCATTTGAACTAAGGGGCCAAGCCCAGCTCCTGAAAAACAACCCCACACCATAATCCCCCTTCCACCAAACTTTATACTTGGCACAATGAGGTCAGACAAATACCGTTGTCCTGGCAACTGCCAAACCCAGACTGGTCCATCAGATTGCCAGATGGAGAAGCACGATTTGTCACTCCAAGAGAACGCCTCCACTTCTCTAGAGTCCAGTGGCGGCTGCTTTACACCACTGCATCCCACGCTTTGCATTGCACTTGGTGATGTTTGGCTTGGATGCAGATGCTCCACCATGGAAATCCATTCCATGAAGCTCTCTGCGCACTGTTCTTGAGCTGGCCTCATGAAGTTTGGAGGTCTGTAGTGATTGATTCTGGAGAAAGTTGGCGACCTTTTCACACCATGTGCTTCAGCATCCGCTGACCCCCGTCTGTCAGTTTACGTAGCCGACCACTTCGTGGCTGAGTTGCTGTCATTCCAAAACACTTCCATTTTCTTATAATACAACTGACAGTTAACTGTGAAATTTCACAACTGGATTTGTTGCACAGGTGGCATCCTATCACAGTTCCGCGCTTGAATTCACTGAAAACGACCCATTCTTTCACAAATGTTTGCAAAAGCAGTCTGCATGAATAGGTACTTAATTTTGTATACTTTTGGCCATGGAAGTGATTGAGACACCTGATTCCCATAATTTGAATGGGTGAGCAAATATTTTTGGCAATAATAGTGTATAAATAAAAGAGAATGCCTCAAGTCATCATAGGTAGTGATCAGTAGATGTCTAAAATAAGTGAAGACAGGACTAACCAAAGGCTGGAAAACTGTTTGTATATCACACGACATCCCAGTAGACAAGGGACCAGGAGGCTCAAAGCTGAAACACAAATCACAGTCATTAAAAAAAGCAGGCATTTCATACAACTTATAAAACAAGTGACTTTACTATACTGAAATGAAAGGATTGCATCTTTTATGTTTATGATACTGTATAATATTGGACACAGATATAAAGATGGAAAAAGAATGGATTTCTTTGATTGGCAGCACACACTGCAACAAGTCTCATTGTTATATTGCTTAAGAATAACAGCAATAAAGAAACACACACACAAAAAAACAACACATATATCCAACCAAAGACCAGCAGCTTAGATGAAACACTGAGGCATGAAGAATCTCTTGAGTGAAGCAGATAACAAGAGTCAGAAGTGAGGTCAAGAGCCAACCTGATGCTCACAGACAACAATGAGAGGATAAAAGGCACTTCTACATAAAAAAGCACTGACATGTGAAAAAGAAGGCCAAGATTTTTTTCCCACATTTCCTACTAGATCAGTATAATCTGTAACTGAAATAAAAATTTATTCCCAGACGTGCAAAAAACGTGAGGGCTGTAAGGTTTTTTAGAGCAACGTGTGCATGTTTATGCCAAGCTTTACTCTGCCCTGAGGAGCGTGAAAAACTAGCCGCCCTTCCAGGGACACAACAGGGCCAATCGATACCAGCAGGCAGGCAGCCAAAGAATTCAATAAATAAACAAAAAGTTAAAAACTTGAGTGTTATAAGGAATCAGCAACAGTTACAGAATACAGAAGGTGTCTACTTCTCTATTGGAAGAAAAGTAAATACTGTACACTTATGTTGCTGGCTCCAGTGTGTGTGGATGAGGTGTGCAAAAATTCTTGTTTTTACCTTAAAAACCAGAAGTTGGACAATATAAATAGAGAAAACTTTAGTTTATATTTGTTTAATCTAATGTAGTTACTCAAATATTCTAATGTAGCGGCAAGAATATAATTGTTTCATGTCCATTAATACACACTTTGTATGAAAGATGGGCATACAATTAAAAGAAGCTGTACACATTACAGGGAAAAAAAAAGTTGAATATGAATCAACATTCATTATTTTCATTTTAAAGGTATCCATCAGTCTTTTTGTTCAGTTCTGTGGTCCTTAATCAGGAAAATATTTTGCATGAGATAAAATCTCATTTTATACCTATTTTATGTTATGCTGAAGCTTTATGAAAGGCTTATGCTTTAGTTGGATGGCATACCGTAGAATATCAAAGCTCATCAAACATAATTAAAATTTCTTTTGAAAACAATGAGGCCACAACATAAATATGACTGCACATATCATCAGCACAGAAGGGAAATGGGCCAGTACACTTGGTTTGGCTTTAGCCAGTTATTTGAAGTTGCTGGTCCAGCTGCCAGGTGAAGAAGTTAGGGCAGGTAGGCTGAACACCACTGTGATCTGGAAATGTATGAAAGATCTCCACCTGGCTGGAAAAACCCTGTTGGTAATTCAAAGTCACACTGCACGGTCATCAGAATTTCTCTTTTTGCCCCCCCCCCCCTTTTGGAAAATTCTTTATCAGGACTATTGTTCTTTTGTAGCTTCAAGACAGGTGGCATAAAAAGACGCATGGAGGAAAATAGAGCAGTTCACTTGGGATTAAATGCTGAGTGAGGCAGTGTTTGAAAAAGCCTGCTACAGCCCTATATAAACTGCTGCAAATGAGGCCATACTGTAGCGCGTCCACTGCAGAGGGCTGAAATGATGAGGCTGGAATCACGGTAGTACTGTATCACTCGCTATACTGGGTGTTGAATTATACATTCTCAGTGCTCCCAGTTGGCTTTTCCTACAATGAATCAATAAGCTCTCTCTGTTCATAATTCAGTTCAGACTTTCACACCCTCACGCTTGTACACCACTTCATAAAACAATCTGCAGAACAGCATCAAAACCCTGACTGATGTGTGTGACTATAGCTTGAATAATCCCGCTTCTGTACATAGTTCATATTTAAAAGGGAATGTAAACTCTCCTCATCTTGATGCTACAACCCAACACATATTTTTATCTTGTAAACATATCAAAGACACATTTAAAGAGCTCTGCACAGTATATTCTACAAACCATAGAGACTATTTTTCTTTGTTCCTTGGGCTTCACATTTATCAAAACCCACAATGAGGCTGCTTAGCAACATGTTGCAATAGTTTCCTGAAATAAAGATTAATAAAACAACACTTAAGTATCATGTGGCTTTCTATTGTCAGTCTCTGAAATCAAGTTCACCAGGATGCAGGCATCATAGCGGTCTTCATGAGACTGACAGCACATTCACATTCATCTAAATAAATTAAAAGGCTGAAAATCCCATTATTGTGAATGTGGTCTAATGAGACTGATCCTAATTTGTAATCTTAGCTGAAATTTATTTGAAAGAAGAATCTCATTTCTAGCATATTTAGCTGTTCTGGATATAGTATAAGACAAGTTCAGGATCCCATATGATTCTAGCCTGTTGAATTAAAGGCCTTTTGATTTTTTTTAAGTTTACGGAGAAAAAGAGAAAATATCCAGGGAGCAGCAGTTGTCTGGACCAGAATGTCTTGGAGATGGTTACGATAGAGAGGAAACAGTTACTCAAATAATCACTGATTTCAACCAAGGTACAGTATGAAGAGCACCATCTCTGCGTACAAAAAACAAGGCCTTGTCTAAAGAGTCCTCATTTCAGCTCCCACGTTCACATGGGTGGGTCAGATTTTGATGGAAACAATGTGCCTTAAGAGATTTAGGCAGGTGGTGGTTTAATTAATAGTGTGCAGGATATTTTCTTGCTACACTTTGAACCTCTTAGTACCAATGCGCATGATTAAACCACCACAACCTACCTGAATATTGTTGCTGACCATGTCCATCCCTCATCACCACATCCTATCATGGCTACCTCCAGCAGGATAATGCACCATGACACAAAGCTCAAATGATTTTAAACTGGTTTCTTCAACATGTAAATGAGTTCTTTGTACTCCAATGCCTTCCACAGTCACTAAATTTCAATATAATGAAGCACCTTTGGGTGTGGTGGAATGAGAATCACATTGTGGATATTCAGTTGGCAAATCTGCAGCAAGCATCCACTATCTTTATATCAGCCAAAAACTCTGAGGAATGTTTCTAACTCTTGGTTGAATCTATGCCACAAAGAATCAAAGCAGTTCAGAAGACAAAAGTGGGTTTAACCTGTCACTACAAGGTAATGTATACCTAATAAAGTGGCTGGTGAGTTTACTGTACTTAACATAGGAATGTCTTTACAGATGGTTAAAAACTCTTAGCAGAGCACCTCCCTGTTTAATACTGACCAGCTTTTATTATATGAATATGAACCCAACAAGGGTTTCTGTGTTATTTCACTGCATAATTCAACCAGAAATTAGAAAAACAAATGTAAGTTTAAATGTGTTCTTCATACCACATTCAGAAATGCTTAACAACCTGAAATGACAGAAACATTTAATTATGAGGCTTAAACATTTTTGAAGATGCATTGTTATTTTGCTTTGTTCTTTAAGCTGGACGCCTACTGTCAGTGTACTACCAGTTACTAAAGGTTAGAGGCTAAGCTTAACAAGCAGATCTAACTGTTAGCTTTTATTATCTGTTTTTCTTTTATATTTTGTGCTTAGTCAAACAGTAAAATAAGCTAAAGGGCAGTTTAGTCTGTTCTTGCTGTTCACACTGAGTTGAGGGGGATTCTGTATTGTTTCAGACTGGGTTCAAGTTTTTACTTACTGCCATTTCTACATCTGTTTTTCAACTTTGTTGATCTTGACAGTTTTCTCAATTGTCAATTTACTGAGAATAGATGAAAAAAGAAAGAAGAGACCCCCCCCCCCCCCCAAAAAAAAAACAAAAAAACAAACAAAAAACAACTTAAACATGTTATCAGATTTTCAGATTTCATACCACTATTTCCACTCCAGTCCCAGCTGTTATCTCACATCCAAGCTCAGAAACCAACACATCACAGAATGACTTCTGCTCAGCAAGTCATTTACCAGATAAGCTAAGAAGTGCTGCTAAACACGGCATCTTTACAATGATGTGAAAACCCCAGGCTGTCATCATTTCTGTCTTAGTAGTAAAAAGAAAGCCCACTCTGGCACGAATGCACCTCCACTAGGCAAGGGGGTGTGTGGGGGGGAGGAAAGCCATTTTTAGAAATTCAGGGGGCGTTTAGGGAACCATAGACTGGTGTGAAAAAGCCCAGTGTGTTCCCAGTTCATGTTCTCGCTGTCCTAATGTGATAATGTTTTCTTTTTTTTTTTATTTTGCTGGGTTAGCCATGAAGAATTTGCAGTTGTCACGAATGATCTCAGTACAGTTGGTTTGAATCTGTGAGTAACAGGCAATTCACACACAAAAGACAGTGAATAGTGGAAAGTGGGTGTGCAGATGGTGAATTGGTTTGTCAGCATGTAAAAAATATAGTTTCTGTTGAATTCTGATATAACTTGGAAATGGCCCTGATGCAGTTTGTAGTTATCACTGCAAACAATTTGCAAAAAATATTGTGAAAACATGAATAAATAAACATACTTGCATCCTATATACATTGTTTAATGCATAATTCAAGGTAAGGGACAATTGTTAAACAGTACTGGGTCACTCGTGTTGGAGCTAATTCTCAAGAGAATCCATCTTGAAAAGCTCTAAGCAGTGCATTTGCAGCTGAGGCAGGATAATCATCCTATACCAACAACAGATTTCAGGTGTGACAATCAGAAACAATGGTGGCTCATACAGAATCGAAGGTGATGCTGCAACAGTTACTGTAGTTTTTTTCCAAAACGTGGGAGCATTTATTCTCTGAACGAAAGAAAACTCAGAGTGCTTTTCTCAGTGAAGAAGACACTTTCTTTCTTTTCTATAGGTCTATCTGATCACCTACCAGGTGTAATCTGAAAATGCTTGACCTTTCTCAAGCAGTTTTTACGGACGGTTCTGTGTAACAACCCATCTGGTGTGTCAGGTTAAGTATCAATGACAGTATGTCTATTTAAAGATTTTCAGAGCAGCAGCCACTGCAGTCATGTATGGTAACAAATGTAGCTTCATTTCCAAAGACTTTCTTGAGTCTGATGCTAAAAAAAATCGTGAGATGAGAGGAAAAAGTCTTACTATACAGTAAGTACTAATTCATCAATCACCCATGATACTTAGTACAAGTACTATAGACCTGCATCTTCCTATACCCAGATATCTGAGTAACGAGGTGCTCAGAATTGATCAACAGAAAATAGGAATCTTTTCATCATGTTATCATATACAGGACGGTCCAAAATTTTCAATACACTCCCATTAAAAAGGCTAAATTCAAAATAGTAATTCTAAAAACAAGAAACTGAAAAAAGGAATGATAAATAAAAATTTACTAATTTATAATTTAGTCAAATAAAACATTGATTTTGAATTGTGGTTTTAAAAAATAATAATAAAAAAAATACAAACAAAATTATCCCAGACAAATTAGAGGACCTTGCTCATGAACAGTGGGCCAAAATACCTGTCAACAGGTGCAGAAGTCTGATTGGACATTACAGAAAACACTTGTTTACTGGCCATAAAGTGTTGCTCAATAAAATTTTAGTTCAGAAGCTCCATCATGCTTGTTTTATTTTTTGTTTGTTTTTTATATTTCTATTGAACCAAAATTCAAAATCAATGCCATGATTTAGTCAAAATATTTGTTTATCATTACTAGGGCTGTCAAATCGATTAATTGAGATTAATCCCATTGTCAAACAAGAGATTGATATATCAATTAGTACTGCTATATGCAGAAAATACATTAACTTTTGTTTTACAACTTAAAGGCTAAAACCAAGCCAGAGATCTGTGAGTAGTCCAGGACTCAGACCTGAATTTCAGCTTCACATTAATACAGTTGTGAAGTCAGCCTGTGAGGACCGTATCAGCAACATCTCAGCAACTGCTGCCGCCTGAAGGACTTTTGGGAGACATGTAAGGACAGGGTTTCAGTGGTCTAGTCTACTAAAGATAAATGCAGAATTCCTGGTGAGACACCTTTAACCCTAAATGTGTTCTAAAAGTGACAAAAGCAATGCAATTAATCGCGATTAATCTTTTTGACAGCGCCAGTTATTACTTTATCATCAATTTTAACTTATTTTACTGACAGCAGATTTCCCCATCTTTAATGGGAGCGAGTCTAAACTTTCAGACTGCACTGTAGGTAAAACTACAAATGTGACATCAGGCAGTTGCAATGTACAAAAAAACCAAAGCTGACTATAAATTTTCTTTACCTACATTTGTATTTGTACTGCCTTGCACCTGCTTGCAATGATATTATTACCCACGTAAGTCATGAAAAGGCTTAATTTAGATTTTCAACAATAGTAAATGTACTGGAATGAGTACATGCTGCGTTGCAAATATCTCAACATCCATCTACAAAAGCACTCAGAGAGCACAGACCTCTACCAAGCAGCTCAGTTGCCCCCATACGGCCCTGCCTAGCAATGAAGAATCCATCAAAAGTTCCAGGACCCAGGCAGTGATCCAGATCTGTGCCATTATCAACATTCCCTGAAATTTTATCCAAATCCATTAATAACTTCTTGAGTTATTTTGCTAACTAAATTACAAACAAACACTAGGAATTACCTTACCTCCATGGCAGAGGTAATTACTGATGACTGGAAAAACACTGATAAGTAAACACGTATCAAATGACAAAAAGGTACACAAGAAGCTAAATTAGCTTTTTGTGCATCTGGTAATATGGAAATAGTTCACTGTGTGGAACTAAAAATATGTAACATATATTGTCCTTGACTTTGTTCATGAAATATCTGAGGGATAATTGACTGACTTTCGTCAGATTAAAAGGAAAACACAATGAAAGGGTACACTGCACAGTATGTGTGCATTCACCCATTTGGTATGGAAGTGTGTGTTTACTAGATGTGAATTAGGAACAGAGGCCTGGAAGGTGATATGTTCAGACAAGCGGTCCGGCATAAAGGCTGAAGAACAGCATCAGTAGTTTCCAGCTAACCCTGTTGTAGCCTGCGAGACTCTCCACTCAGTCAGGCAGAAAGAGGAGAGAGGAGAAGAAACTACATCAAGTCATGGGAGAGCTGATAGAAAAGTGATACACAGGGAGTGACCTGGAGAACAATGCATCCTTGCTCGGCCTGTGGGCTGCTGGCAGGCTCAGAAAGACGAGAAAGAAGAGACATAGACTGACTCATTTAGCAGAGACTCATAAGAGGAGCTGTGCGCGTGATGATCCAAGCTGGCATCCATATGTGGGAGGACTGGCTTTGCTTTCACATGCACTTCATCGTTTTTTAACATGACAGACGGTGGTTGTGTTTCTGACTGCTGATATAAGAGCGAGTGTTTCCAGATGATGATAGTAGGTGTCCAACATATAGTGCATTGTTGGGACCTCTAACATGTTCTTTGCCTGCCATAAGGTTCAAAAATTGCCCCTGAAACCAAATTCTAGCCACTAAAGAAATACATATTCACAAAAAGTTTAAAACTGCAACCCTTGAGAGAAATCAGAGAGCACTGCCACTGAACAACAGGCTATTTCATTATGTGTATTCATTCGCTTATCTCTTTTATTATTTAGGTGTCTCTTATAAAAGTTACAGATCAGAGCCAAGCAATGCCACTAAGTTATGTATTCATCTGAATGTGTCTTTCATCTCCATAAGATGAATATTTTAATATTTTCCTCAGATTGCACTAACTTCTAGTTCTGGTGGGCTGATTTCTTATATGTTGTGTGTCTTTTCCCCAACAGAAACTGATTTTCTCAAATCATAGATAGAAGTCTCAAGTTTCCACATTTAAAACTCTAGAGTGTAAACTCTACATGTGAAATCACTCAGAAACCTTCGACGCTCACAGTTGAACTGAGAGCATCTGTACTAACGTGTGCACACATTTGGCTTTTCTCAACAATCATTCAACCAGTCACCCTCAAACAAGGCAAGTATCAGATGTCAGTACCATGGCGTTTGCAGATTCAGCTGAAGATGTTAAAATGAGGGATTCTCATAATTACAGTCGTCCTCAAAATGATTCATACCCGCCAATTAAAGAAAAGACTAAATTCACAATTGTAATTAAAATGACAAGAAACTAACAATAGATAAAAATTTACAAAATTAGAATTTAGTGAAATAAAATATTGCTCTAGAATTGTGGTTGGAAATAATAACAATAAATAAAAACAAGCAAAGTTGTCCCAGACATATAACAGCACCTTTCCTATGAACAGTGGACCAAAATACCTGTCAACAGGTGCGGACGTCTTTTTGAACATTAGAGAAAACACATGATTGCAGTGACTGCCTCAAAGTGTTGCTCGACAAAATTTTAGTTCAGGGGCCCCCATCATGTTTGTTTACTTGTTTTATTTTTGTGCGTTTGTTTTTAGAATTTCTTTCAAACCACAATTCAAAGTCATGGTTTTCAAAGAATTTTTATTTATTATTACTTTTGTCAATTCCATCTTATTTCACTGCCAGATGATTTTTTCCCTTCTTTAATTTTGGGAATATGAATAATTTTGAGGATGACTGTAGTTCAAATGTTTGTTATACTTTCAGAGCTACTGATTTCCTGCATATGAAGCATTACTCAAATATCAGCAGCTGCAGCTTTGGGGAAAAAACTCCAGTGAAATGTGCACATAAAAGTAAAAAGAACAAGTCTTATAAAGGACTAATTTCCCCATGGTCATCTGCTAGCAACTAATACAAAGCAAGTTTCCAGTTGATATGAATCAGCTACCTTAGTTGGGATTAGTTCTACTCCCCCGGCTTATTTCACATATTTTGTGTTCTTAGTGGCGACACACGTGCAGCTGTAAGGACACTACTGTGTGCATGCACAAAGGGTAGTGATTTGTCAGCAGGAACTAAGCTCTAAATCTTGTGATGCATGCTTTGTACGTGTTTTTTTAGGGTTTTTGATCCAGTGCAATCCTTTAATTTCTGATTAACCTTTTATATACAGTAGGTGAGGAAAAACTTACTTGACAGAGATAAAATCCTTCAGCTGAGGAGAGACCCTGAGCAGCTTGCAGTGGTTAATGGTGTAGCTGATGTTTGTCAAGATGATTTTCTTCTTATACATTTTCCCCACCTCAAAGTCCTTAAAGAAGAATTATGAAAATAGACTAAACTTTTCTGCTACCATTAAAATCAATCAGCAAGACTTGAGTCATAAAAATCAAACTGGGATTAATTCTATAAACTGCCTGCACACTTTTTTTAAATGGTGCTTTTGCAAAGAGAAAAACAGAAGCAGTACCTTGAAGAGGATGACCTCTGGTTTACTGACAAACGAAGGCCCTTTCAGCTCTTTACCACAAACTTTTTTAGGAGTTGTGATGATCTTTCGCCCACTCATGGAAGGCTGGTCTTCCTTTACTTCTTTCTGCACTGGTGTAGACTTCTCAGTGTAACATATGAGCTTCTGTAACCACACAAGGATGCAAAAGCTTGGAGTGAACACAGAACAGGGAAAAGCAAAGCTCAAACAGGAAATTTAATTTACTATTCTGCAAGGTTTGTGTGGAAAAAAATCTGACCTTATTTTCAAATATTTTTCAGAAGATTTCATCAGCAAAGTTTGACTTTACATCACAGTATTTGAAATTGTCTGACACAACTTTGGTAAATAACAAACCCCCATGTACTGAAATGGTTTGTGTGTGTTTTTGTCTTTAAAAACTCCTAATTTATCATCAGATATTTAACATGCTTGTGTGCATATAGATGCAAACAGCATGGTTCAGAAGCCTGTTTAATGCAGCATTTCTCCCCTGTGGTATTTTATTCTGCACAGTACTTTGGCACAAACTGAAGTGTAGGCCTTTAATCATCAATCTCCTTCTGACGAATCATTTCATTAGCTGCGTTGCATCACTGTACCCATCTATTGTACTGGGCAGTAGCCTTTGATGAAGGCATTAGTGTGATCTGTGCGTTAAGAAGAGAAATCGCTTCCACTTGACTTGTCACTGGCTCAGATCTCTGGGCTGTAACACTGCTCACGCTGAGGCCTCAAAGGCACCAACACAATGAGAAGTGATGCCTGTCGCCCCACATTTCAACTACATGGGGCTGCTGGATGAGACAGAGAGCCGACTCACCTCCGTTGAAGTCAGCTACTGTAGGAATGTCCCTATCTTTATGTATTTTTACAAAATGTATACGGATCAGAAATACTTTATATACAGTACATATCTACATACAAACACCTACCCGTATATAGTGAGGTAATATGTTTAAACCTTTGACTCGTATTGCAGATATGTACAACAGTCTCACAACCAATCACAAGCATTATTTCAAAATCCAGGTTTGAAAATGGTTATAGTTTGACTCAGTTACTTAGTAAAGGTGTCGGAAATAAGGATATGTGGGGTCCATGGTCTTTTCCATTTGTACACCTGCTTGCAGCACTCCTTATGAAAGAATTTAGTGGTGTGTTTTCATTGCCTACGTTATTTTCAGAAGGCATTTTGGAAGTCTTTCCCTTAGGGCCACTGTCTACTGAACTGCTGTTTGACTGATCACAACAAATTAATAAATTAAAAGATTAAATTAGCACGATGCAATTCAAATAGAAGGAAAGTGCTTGGCACTTGCACCTAATATTTCTTTAATACTGATATAATTTTTTATTGACTTTGGTCTGTTATGAGGCATCATATTATTATTCCCTTTTCTGATGAGTCACTATGAACGCAGCCTTTGTCCTCTGTCTAATTGTTACTTCTGACTCAACCTTTTATATGATTGATTGATTTAAAAATATTTTGTTTGACTTGATTTAAAATTTTCTGTAAAGAACTTTGTGATTGTGTTTAGAAAGTTAATAGTTATCACTATGATCATTTACTTGATAATGGTTGTCAAATTCTCTTGAAAATAGCTACATGCACAACTCCACTACTTCCTGAACTAAAGCCAGCTCCTTTGTTTCCTGCCTTTCATTACTGGACAATCTGATTAATCCAGGTGTGTCTGGCCATTGTTATTGTGGTTACAGGCACACCTGGATTAATAAATTTGTCCAGTAATTAAAGACCGGAAACAAAGGAGCTGGCCTAAGTTCAGGAAGTAGTTGAGTTGTGCGTAGAGCCCATTTGAGTCATGAAATATTTAAATGATCGTTTCAGTTCTCATTACTTTAAATTCTCTCAGTTTACACCCATAAACACTTACTGTACCTAAACCAATGCTAGCCCTCAAAAACTCAGATTGTTGAACTCCTCAGAACTGAAGCGTGATCCTTACCAGCTGTGACAGTGGAGCTCATATCATTTTCTCTTTGGGAATCTGTGTGCCAAAGTCAGTAAATGCTTCTGATGAAACCCACCACAGCAACAACCACAAAGTTATTTTTGTGGTTGTTTTGTGTCTATAACAGATTCTGCCAACACCACAGACCATAAATAAAGAGGGAGGAACCTTCTTTTATGTCACCTGGTGGTTTCTGAAGAGCTAAAAGTAAAGCCTGTTGGGCGTTCCCACTGTCGCTATCTTAGCCACAGCACAAGTGTCATCACTCCCATAAAACATAAAAACTCGGGGCAAGTGATTGACAGACAACATACTCTGGGCTAAATGCTAACCGAGCTAACTCAAAACTAACAGGAGCTAAAGAAGATTAGCCCCTAATCGACGAGCTAAAGGCAAGGCATGTTTGGACTTGCTGTTAGCTACAGGTTGAGGCCTTCCTGAGAGCAAACGGAGCCAACTAGAAGCCACTGGCCGGCAGACCTGCATCCGGTCTGCTGCCTGTCAATCAGAGGGACATGCCCTTAACTATGTGTAATTTCAAGATTAAAAAACATCTAAACGGATGAGTTATAAAAAAAATTCACCCCCCTCACATTTGACATTAAAGTAGACTTAAGCTATTAAACCTAAAATGATTTATTGAACCAGGTTGTAAGCATGTTTATTTCTGCTGTGAAGTTGGCCTTTTTAACATGGGAATCTATGGAGATTTGGTCTGTTTTGGAGCCAGCTACTTGCAGATGAGGGGTGAACTGCAATTATTTGGCAACCCGTAGGTACCCTCACTTTTCTCGCTGGAGGCTGCTGCTTGGCCAATACAAAAGAATATAAACTGTGGCCAACACAGTAACAGCGTTTGACAGACATGAAGTTTAACTTGGACTGGAACTTGAAACTGATGATGTAACATAGTCATGACCTCTAAATGTGCATGGATGAGAATATTAACATGTCGCCATGCATCACAACTGCTATGAAGATATCCATGCCACTCCCCCTTCTTAACTACCACTAGCAGGAGTCTCTGGTGAAATGCACAAAAGAAATTAGATGCATGCTGAGCATTATTTGATTTATGGGTGTTTAAATTTAGCAGCTTGCATGTATTTGCGTTTGGTTGGAAGTGGCTGCTGTGTTAGAGCACCTTGTAGTCCTGGTCCCATAGCCCAGAAAATTCCGGCTCAGCAAAGCTGTCAGCCAGACTCTGCTGGGCCACGTCTTCTTGGATGATTTCCTCCATTCCCTCCAGGTTCTCAAGATCAGAGGAAGCTGACAACGACCTGCTGATGTCACTGACCTGCTGTAAATTCTGGACAAATGCAAAGACACATATACACACTGGATCATACTTGCTAAAAGTTACAGTTGGATTCATCAAAAGATATTTCAGATGCTGAGAACCCCCTCACAGCTGCAGGGGTGATGGGGTCCAGGTGATACAGGAGCTTCTCTCTTTCTCTGCTCAAAACTGGGAACTTGTCAGTGCTTGATGACTTGAGAGATGTCTGGGTTCTTGTTCTGTTCTTCATCAGCTGTTCCTCCTGAAGAATTTTTGCCACAATTTCCTCCCTCTTTGACTTCTGGCTCTCTTCAAATTCCCTGGGAAGTGTAAATCAACAACACTGCATTATACTGAAATGGGGTCATGTATTCCTCAGCACACAGCTAGAGAAAACACCCACACGTTGCAGCATGGAGTAGGAGTGGAGGACATGGATGTAGGAGAGGAGAGGAGAGGAAAGGAGAAGAGGACGTACTTTTGTTTTCGTTTAGTCTCCTCTAGTTGCTTTTGCTGGAGCACATGTCTGATACTGTTGATGCCTTGGGCCTGCAGGGATTCTCTCAGTTGTCTTTGTTGCAGTTCTTGCTTCTGGGCGTTTGCTTTGGCTCGGCTTTGTTGGGAACGTAAGCTCTCCTGAAGTAAGAAAAAAACTAATTAATAAAGTTACATTTAACCAAATGCAGTCTTATACATTATACTGATTCTTTAAGCTGGAAAAAAGTTATAGATGCATTTTCCTTTAAAAATGAACCTTGAATCTTATTTTGAACTGAAAAAAAAAGCAACAATACATTGAGACTCCTGAAAGATCATAATGACAAGTTCATTAAGAACATCAATAACAAGACACACAGTCCTGCTAAAAAGTAATTTATGCAAACAAAACACAACAAACTAAGAAATTCAGCCCCTTTAGAAAATGTGTCATGGTCATTATGCATACACATGCATTATGAAACACTAAACTATATGCAGGTATAATTCTCAATTTAAGAAAAAAATTAATGTACATTAAACTTCTTTTAAACAACAGTTACTTGTGTATTAAAGACCCACTCCAATCCTTCTTTTAGTTACTTTAAAACCTTCCCAGTGGTCTTTAAAGAGGGGGTTTCATGTCATTATTAGACACATAATTCCCTTTTATGGCAAAACCAAATAACTGTTACCTTCAGTAGTTTTGAAAATACAGCATACATAAAAAACAACCTAAAGAAATGTGACATCACTCCATGTCTGTATGTGACGCCTTAAAAATTCACTGCAATCCTTTTAAGATGCCTCCTGTTGTTTCTGACTCATCACAACACTCTCATGCTCTGGTTTGGCAGAGCTCAGCAAGGGAGGGGGAGGAGCTTTGTGGTATTGGAGGTGCTCTGTGGTCGCAGCAAATTCTGGCAGCCATGTTGGTTTCCACAGATGATTCAGGGATTTCTCAAATATGCATGAGTGAGTCAAAGTAACCCCTGGGGCATGTTTTATGAGGAGGGAATGACATGATAACATCATAAAAAGCTAAAAAAAAAAAAAGTCCATTTTGCATGTTACTCCCCTTTAAATTGTCATTATGAAGTTTAATCCAAAATCACAAAAAGTGTGCCATTCTCCAGGACTCTGCTTCTGCAGAGCGCCAGTAGATCATTAGCAATTTCCTCTGAGTTGTGAGTCTCCCCCTATAGCTCAGAGCTGGCTCTACATGCTAGCTCGCCCGCAAGCCAAAGATAAATTGTTTGTTGTAAGTTTACGTCATCTTTTGGGTGCTCCTTCTCTGCCTTTGATAATGACAGAAACCTCATAAATAAGGAGTATAAAGTGGGTTTTGATCAGGTTCATGACACTGACAAACACCTACATGTGTGGTTTGTTATATTGCTGTTGCTCGGAAACCATAAGCATTGTTCTGAATGGGTGGAGGAGTGCTAAGCAGGGTAGAAGCTTTGTGATTGGCCACTGGGTTAGCGACATCAGAAACACAGTTTGTCTGAGCCTGCCTTTTTAGGGCCAGCCATTAGTTCATGATGATTTGAATACAGAAACACCAGAAATGTAATTTTGAATTCAGTTTTCTCAAAGTATGTCCTTTACCATACGAAATATGTCACAAGAACATATAAACAACATGAAAAACCAATATTGTCATCAAAGTGGGTCTTTAAAGTTTTTTAAAAATCTTTTTAAGCATTGTTGTGTTAACACAAATCTAAATGGTACATGCACTTTAGGATATTCCTTTTGCCTTTTAGCTGTTAGCACTGAACTCAGTTTATGCATAAAAAGTTGCTTACAATAAAAGGTGACATGACATCAGATTTTTACTTTTCTGGGGTTTTGGGGGTATAATATGATCTATTGTGCACTGATGAGGCCATGTGAATGTCCAGAGTGAGAATCAAAGTTCCTGTTTATGGTCTATCAGCTTTGTCTCTTTGTTCAGAAACGGCTGAATCAGACAGCAGCTTATCATTCTACGTATTTCAATTGCTCCAGTTGGAACACACTATTAAGCTAACAGCGCCCCCTCCTCTCTCCTTCCACTGTCCGCTCCACTCTCACCCCCTCCCTCGCTGATTCAACTGCATGAGTGGAACTGAGTGACTGCTGAGCAGTCAGGTCGGTTTTTCAAACAAATGGATTTAAGAGAAAACTTCTGCAGCAACACTGAGGGAGGCGACCACAACCTTGTCATTACCTGTAAGTTTATTTATTTTCTAAATGCTGTCTTGTCTAATAAACATAGTTCACTGTCTGAAATGCCCATGTTGCTAACAGTTAGCCTTTAGCAAAGTCCGACTGCAGCTTGACCTTGTTTCTCTACATAAGGTTATAGCCAAATAAGGTGTAGCCAATCAAAGCGAAGTCAACTTGGTCTCCAGGTAAAGCTGCATATCATTACTGCACCCAACTCTTTTACTGAGGAAGGGAGGTCTAGCGTGCCAAAACAATCCCCCCGCTGTAAAAAGTGCCGTTTTTTTCTTTGGAGAATTGACATATGCAGTAATGTCGACGACATGAACTAGTTTTTACTGCCATGTCATCATTCCTTTCAAAATTATCTTGCAATATACAAAACACATGGCAGCTATGTTAATAGAAAAAAAAAGAAAAAAAGGGGAATCCTTAAGATTATTCCCACTTCTGGTGAAACAACAGCTCTAATACTCCTAATAACACTGATACTTGCTTACTTGGTTGGCTGCTATGTTAGATTTCAGTGAGTTGACAGCCTGAATCCTCTTTTCCACTAACTCCCTGTTCTCTTGCTCCTTCTCAGCCGCTTGCTGATGCATCCTGGGAAAAAAATGTAGACGAGCACAAACAATCTAAATGTCTAATTCAATTCAAAGAAAACAAATGTGCTATTAAAGCAACCCTTAATGATGTTTTCTTTTAAAATTTTTTTAAAAGAGGGAAAAAATATAAAAAAGAGAAAAGAAAACTATAAAAAAAAAAAGACACACCAATAATAAAAAAAAAAAAATAATTCAATCATTAAAAAATAATTAAAAATAACACCAAAACTTAGAAGAGGGGGGGGGCACTCTTAAAGTAATAAAGAACTCTCTTACATATTAGATATTTTGTTTTGGGAGGGGGGGGGGAAGGGGGGGGGGGGGGTGGGAGAGGGGGGGGAGTGATTATATTTAAATAAATATGTTTTGGTTGCGCGAAATGAAGGACGGGGCGGTTAAGGCTTACAGGAATACCATTACAGGCATGATAAGGTAGTATGAGAAAATACAGACCACCTTAATCATCGTCACAAATATTTGGCTTTATTTTCTAAAAAGCTAAATAATTTTCTAAAACTGTTGGTTACTGTTGTTTCCAAGTATTTTAAACAAGAGTGATTCATGCTCCATTTCTAATTGAGAATTAACTACAAAGGAGCCCAAACTTTTAATACAGGCTCTTTCACAAGTTGAATCTATTTAAAAATGGTATTAAAATCAATAATCACAATTTACTTGATACGTTTTGGTAATCAAGTGAGCGTTTACTTCATAATTCATAGTAATCTGGAGCTACTGCACTGTAATGTGTGAATTACATCATTATCTCAGTCCTTTTTTCAGCTCTGCTTTATTATGGTCTTCACCTTCAACTTCAAAATCTGTGTATTAATCTGACCATCACAGAGTGTCATGTCTCCCCTTCTTGTAATTCACTTTCCCCAGAAGTGAATGATCAATAGGACGAGTTGACTCTCCAATGAGTCCTGGGAGGCAATTCAGATCTTCATTGTACTCTGACACAGTTCATTGGTTTAACAACTGATTACCTTTTAATGGTCTGCTTCCAGTATTTGGCAGCTGTTTTGCGGCTTGCTCGATTCTCTTCAGTCTTCCTCTGACAATCACTCTCCTCCTTCTTCAGCATGGCTGTTTGTTTTCTATCAGAACACAGTCCCAGACATGTATGCACATATCGAAGTCTTTGCATCTCCATGCAAGTGAAAGTGAAAGCTCTCATATAAAGGATAAAATAACTTAAACAAAATCATTTCAAAGTGGGAGAGACCGGGGCTTGTTGTCACCCTTTTTACATTCATATTTCTTGGATTCAATGAATCATATAAAATAAAAATGTGCACTACTGTAGATGAAAGACCAAAGTCTCTGGTATATATTTTGTGTTTATGTTATTTCATATCTTGTTTCTGTGCAGTTATAGACATTCAAATGGAGAGTGTGAATATGTGACACGGGGTAAGTTGTCTCACTATATGGGGGAAGATGTCACACTGGATTTTGAAACTAATAAGACAAGGACATAATTATCATTGTTCTTTTCTTTTCACTTGAAAGTGAACACTGACGTCAGGCACAGACTGAGTTTATCATTGACTTTGAAGAAGTCATTTAACATGGCTGTTAAACAAACGTTAACACTAGGGATATCGGCCTGCTGATACTATTGGCCCATATTGGCATGTAAGGCATTATACTGTAGATGTTTCATTCAACAATTTTTGCAATATTCGATGAAATTGGGTTTACTACCCCATGCACGATGATTAATTAAAAGCTTTAAATATATAAATATTATTAAAATTATCCGCCAATCATCTCTGCATTCCTTACATTTGCAATTTGTCTATTGGCCTGTCAATTACTCTTACTACCATAGTAAGAGTGACTGATGGTCAATTCAACAGGTAATAGGTGAGACTGATCAATGACAGTGACTGATTGGCACTGTGTGCCGGAAGCGGTGCATTCTCGTCTGATGTTTCCAGTAGGTCATCATTTTGCTAGCAGTTAGCGATGTTCAGACAACGACATCTGTTTTACTTGTGTTTGTGACATGATGGAGAATCTGTACCTGCTGTCTGCTAAACACCAGAGTGGCTCGTGCACATTGTACTGTGGTCGGGGGATGGAGCTGTGATCTAGCAGGTTGGTCTTGCGCATGCGCATTATTCAAAAACTCGCTAACGGTCTCTGCTTTCTGAAATCCCGAAAACATCTTTTATAGCGCCTTTAAAATGAGATATTGGAAACTATGAGTATTGTTTGTTTTTTTTGGACCAGCATTTTGACTAACAAAAGAAATATTTCGTAACGAACAACGAGATCTCGCAAGATTTTGTTCCATTAGCGCTAGGGATGTCCGATACTATCGGCCTATCGATATTATTGGCCGATATTGGCATTAAAATGTGATATCTGAAAATATCAGTATCAGATTTCATGGCTCCATAATGAAATCTCGCGAGATTTCGTTATGGAGCCATGAAATCTCGCAACATCTTATTCCATTAGCATCGGTCCAGCATTTAGAAAAGTCCCTGTTATTGTGGAAGAACTTCATATCCCAGCATTCCTTTCAGAGTCATGTGACTACGGTGCAGCTGCTGCTGCTTGGCTTGTTAAACTAACTTCCGTTTGAGACTTCCTTAACGGATTGGATATATGGTGGCGCCCATGTCGGCCATTGTAACTGCAGGAAGGTACTTTTGCAATGAACTTGTCCGGCTGAGTTTAGACTATTTTGGGATCTTTGCTCGCGGAGCAGAATATAGTTGTATTTCTCAAAATATGAGAGATACAACCTCACAGTTGTCTGCATATATCAGTATCGGTTGATATCAGTTAGAGAAAATTAAGAGTTGGACAATATCCGATATCGCTAAAAAAGCCAACATCAGATATCCCTGGTTATCAATAAATAACATTCAACATGCTCTGGATTAAAGTCCAGACTGTCTCAAATACTTGTTTTTTTTTTTTTTTTTCAAACTAGTTCGACTCATCCAAGTGACAGTTCTGGCTTATATGGCTTGTACAGTATATATGTTGGCTGATTTGCATGGGGCGCATTTTTTATAGGCCCATCCCATCACATGTGACAACTTACCTCAAAATGATTGAGACAAGTTGCCCAAAAATACCATGTTTGTTAAAGCTAGTTCTAGCTTAAGGTTAGCATAAAACCATAGACTGTAAGCATAAAACAGAACAATGACTGAGGTATGACAGGATGTCTTAATCCCAACAGTGATAAATGCAGACTTGTTAGCGGAGACATTAATTACCTGAAAGAAGCACTTTGAAATATATATAAAAAAAAATTTTGGACTGTGCAAAGTGGTTTATTTATTCTTTTCAGACAGGAAATAACACCGAACCATGTAAAGGACAAAAACTAGTATTCCACTTTTTGTGGGGCTTTCTGGTGGAGAAGATAATTACAATATGACAACTTACCTAGGGTTGCCATCTTTCAGAAAAAAAAAAGGGACACTCACCATAGCTCATCGGGGCCATGACCACCACGGACCGATACCCATACGGTGGGCCCCCCACAGCAGTGGTATGCTTTATTTTGCACCAGTGTTTTTAGGAAAGGAGTGATCAATAAAACAATTGGTAATACTTAAAGCTTGAAATGCTGCAATGAACACATTGTTTATGCAAGACTGTTGCATAGAAAGTGCTGTCATTTAGGCTACGTATGCTGTAATTACATCCATCCCTATTTAAAATAAAATGAGGAAAAAAATATATAACAAAGTGCCATAAGCACAAAACTTAGTTATTGTATTATTAATAAAACCTAGTTTTATATATATATATATATATATATATATATATATATATATATTTATATATACATATAAATATGTATGTATATATGTATATATAAAACAATATTAATTTAATTTATATTAATTTATCTATCAAATGTTAATCCATGACTGTGATTTATTGTTTAAATAACCATATATAACATTTCTATTGGCTGCTACTATGAATGGATTCTGTATATATTAAATAAATGATCATTCATTCAAATTTAAAAAGTCAACATCCTAAACAATCAACCAACTAACCAAACCAGCAGCCTCCTAAACTTCGCTCTGACATCTTCTGGCCAAAACACAACCAGATAAAAACTGATCTTGTTCTGGACGTGATGTCATGACTGATTTGAGTTCAGGAGATGAGGGAATGAAGATGGGACACTCAAGTTTAGGTCGTCTTCACGGTTCTCACGTGCCTGCAGTGTTGCTTTTTTGATGCTGATGTTTGATGTCAGACAGTCCACCGCGCACCACAGAAAACACGTCATCATATTTTACAGTTCCGCTCATCATCTGCACTGACGCTGTCCAGTCAAGGATGGGCCTGTTCCCACTCACGTAATTTCTTTAGCAAACGTTTTGGCTTTTGAGAGTATCAGGTGTGGACATTCTTAAAGGCGTGGGTGCTGTGAGGAGCGCGCGTGACAGCAGCACACGCTGGCAGCAAGGCAGAGACACAGGACTGGAGGATCCTGCTTAGATCCCGCTGGTTTTGCTGGTTTTAACTTTTCCTGTGTTTTGTTTAGCTTATTATTACTAAATTTAATGTTTGTATATGTGTGACAGACATGAGTGTTTGACATTTATGAAAATACGGAACAAATGGCATCCCGTATTGGTTCACTACGGGACAGAACGTTTGTCAATTAAAGGACGATTCCGTATTTTACAGGACGGGTGACAACCCTAAACTTACCTATGTGACAACAAGCCCCGGTCTCCCCTACAATGGACTATAAATCTATTTGTGTCCATAATAAAGCAAAAGGGTGAAAAAATAAGGCAATGTGAATAGTAGAAACTGCTGTTTGCCATACTGTTTGAGAAGCCTCTGCTTCTGTTCCAGGTTCTGGCTGACTTTCCTCTCCTGCTGCAACCTTGCCGCTGCCTTCTGGGCTTTAAGGACTCGGAAAAGCTGTTCTTCCTCCTGCACCTCCTGTCGGAGTACGGAGACCTTGCCAAGCTCCACTTCCATCTCATTCAGCTCCAGTCTAAGATGCAAAGACAGAGCAAACCCTAATGATGCAGACTGAAGTATATTACACCCACAAAAGGTCACTCAATAAGCCCAGTATTGACTTAAACCAAAACAATTATGCCAAGAGGCAAATTGTTACGTTAATGAGTGTTATACTTTATTTACAAAAGTATTTCCCTTTCAAGCTCACTTCTAAATGAGGCAAGATTCTTCACAGATTTTATACACAGAAAAGTGTTGACAGCTTTTCTTATGTAGCAGCAAAAAGTATGGAGTAACCAGCATTTCTGGACAGGAAATGCACAAAGAACACAGAAACGAACATAGAAATCTGTTTGGAGTTTGACTCTGTTTCATCCAAATATTGTGAAGCAGTTCAGCAATGGCTGGCAATAATTGCAAGTTTTAATACTCTGCAGTAGAGATGCACCTTTCCGATACCCAGATTGGATATCGGCTCCAATGTTGACTAATTAGCTTGATTGGATATCAGATGAATGAGGCCGATCCAGTCATGTCTTTCTTTTTTTTTATTAATATCATAAACAGCAATACAGTTATCAATCTATTCACTTCAGTTCTATGTTTGCAACGCCAGTCACATCATCACACATAGCAGAGAAGTGTTGTTTAGTTTTGCTGCTAATGTACACTTTTTTATTTGTAAATAAATAATATTCATATCTGTTAATTTGTTCCCTTTTTTCACAAGGCTAAATGTTCATGTCAAACCCGATGGCTTCCCTTACATGGCAAGTTATACGGTTCATTCATTCAACAGTAGTATCTGATCGAATCAGGTATCGGCCGATATGCTCAGTCCAGGTATCGTATCGGATTGGATCACAAAAACTGTATCGGCGCATCTCTACTCTGCAGTGTCATGGTGGCAATTATTTCACCTTCTATCACTTAAACTGCAAAAATATTAAATAATTTCATAAAATACTCTGTTTATTTGTGAGCAAATACTCAAAAGTTGGCCAAAAGTTATTTTCTTTGTGCCTTTTGTGTTCATGGATGTTGAAGCAGAAGTTCAACTGAAGCAAATGAGAGGGCTGCCCTTTTCACACAAAACTAATGCCTGTCAAAACCAGACCTATCTGACAAACCATCTTCATCCTGAACTCACTCCTGTTGCCTCAGTTCGGTGTTGATGTGGCCCTCCAGCTCCTCCTCATTCTGCAGCTTTTGACACAGATTCTTATGCTGGAATCGCAATGAAAACACTGCCACACTGTCAAATGCAATAAGCAAAATAACACGAGGGTTAGTAAGTAACAGCCAACTCTTACATGTGAATATTAACTGCAATCCAGTCAATTTGTGAATGTACTCACCTATCATTCCTCAGTTTTTGTTGCTCTATTTCTCTCTCCAAGTTATTCCTTTCTTCCAGCAAACTTTCAATGTTCTGACGACAGAGTTTCAACTTTTCTCTGGTGGAAAAAAAAAAAGAGATAAAAACCACAAGATGCAACAATAAACATTTCTGAAGCAGCTAAATTGGAATGTCTCCACAGGCTTTCCAGGTCTAACGGTTTCTTTGTGGCCACTGCAGCAAGGAAGTCATTTTCTTGGACGGTAGGGTAATCGACTGGAGATATTCAAAGGCAAGGAGTGGACTCACTCATCTTAAAAAGCTCTGAATTGTCCAATGTTCTTTTTGCATTCTAATAGTGTGGAAAACAACAATCTGCAATAGCCATAAAAAAACCATCATAAGAAGAAAAATTACTGCACATTGGTTATAAATGAGCTGCACATTGGTTAAAAGCCAGGTACGCTCTGGCTCCATTAAACCGATGGTTAATCAGGGTGCACTAAAGCTCCACGGTGACCACTGCTGCTCTGTACTGAAGGATGATGACTGACATTTCTGATGGGGACTGCATCACAGATCATCAGGTGCTTAATGGCTTGCTGTGCAGACAAATAAAAAGAGGGAAGAGAGAACATTACGGAAAATGTTCTCTCTTCAGCTGAAATGATTTCCCACAAATTGCTGAATCAATTGGTACAGAATTTATTTGCCCGCCTGTGGCAACAGCAAGAGATGGAAGACCAGGGTAGAGACGAAAAGCAGACAAATACAGTACCCCATCCTCATCCTCAGAAATTGAAAACATTCAACAACAAGACGAAGGACATGAAACTCTATCGAGGTGAAGGAGCCGCTTCAGTTCTAGAGGTCTTCAGCTGCTGGGTCCAGACCTGGCTTTCTGCACGTCATGCTCCTGCTGTCGGTGTGAGCAGTCCAGCTGGTCCAGGTTTCGTCTCAGCTTGAACATCCGTGCTGTCTCGGCACAACTCCACTTTTTGCCTTTATCGGCCGCAAGCGCAAGGTCATCGTCACTGCTGTCCTCTCTTGGGACAGATCCAAAGGGACATTAGAGAAAAGACATATGTTTTAATGCAAAATTTAACAGTTTTTTATGCACAAAATAAATACTATGGTCATGCCTTGAGGGTTTTCACTTAAGTATATAATGCTGAAAACATGATCATGGTTGAGTTATCTTATTATATTTTAAAATTACACAGTGAATTTCAGCATGAGGCACGGTGATGTCTACAAAAAACTGAGAGGAAAATGACAGAAAATGAAATGAAAATTTGAAATATTCAAAATATTTTACTAATCCCAGAGCGAAATTCTGACCAGACTTACAGAGAGCCATTATTATTCAATTTTAATGTAATATAAATGACAAAAAAGCAAGGAATACTCACTCATATAATTCTTCTATCCATTCCAAATCATCAGGCAGAGCTGCCTCTTCATCTTTAAATGTCTCCTGCTCTGCATCACTATCTGAAAAGCAGGTATAACACAGTATATCTCGCATTAGGACCTAAACTTAGCAGCTATGCATTAGTTAAAAGAAAGGAAAAGGAATTAAAAGTAAACATGAAAATAAGAAATCGATTAAAATAAATGTAAAAATCAGGGGGACAATCAGGACTTTAAATGGCTTTTGTAGTACAGTGAATTATGATTTATGCTGATGAAGCAAGCCTGTTGCCAAAATGAAAACTTTCCAAAAACTGTTTTTATTTTCTATATCTACAGTAAAGACCAAATCTTATCTCATGGTGTCTTGAGGTTTGAGTAGTCTGATTGTTGTGTTTTATCCAATGCTGTAAAACTTCTTAAAATATATCTGATGAAAAAAAAAAAATAAAACCAAACTAAAGATTTTTAGTTGCAGTTGAAATTGCAGAAAGTAAAGGAAATGAAATCACCATTAAAGCCAGTTGTGTAAGAATCTCAAAGTAAACCAAAGTGACTTTAGAGAAGACAGGTAGTCATTTCTTACTTTTACCAGAAAAAAGCAACAATCAGTGTCTGTGTATGTAAATATCTGATGTTTTCTCCAAGTTAGGAGGAGCTGAAACTCACCGTTAGTGTCCTCACCACTGCTGAGATGAAGATCCTGCTGTCTACAGCTGACTGACGACACACTTTCCGGGTCTTCAGCGCTCATTTTAACTAATGCCTGAGGACAACAGACACACTTTGTGAATCAAACCTATCTTATAGACACACTGAAAAAACTATCTGGCCCAACTACGTAATTCAGATAGATAACAAAATTCCATTCAGCCGAATTATGTCTGTAACCTCAACCTGAAAAATGAAATTTATGCAATTCAATTAATTAAAACTGAGAAAAATGGACTACATATGATTAAAGTAAGAACAGCAAATAGAATTTACCCAATATATATATATATATATATATATATATATATATATATATATATATATATGTGTGTGTGTGTGTGTGTATATATATATATATATATATATGTGTGTGTGTGTGTGTGTAATATGTAGTAAATGTAATATGATTTTTCAATACTGTTAATACGTTTATAAATTTGAACAAACTGTTAACACGTTTATAACTTTTTAATACGTTTATAACTTTATAAGAAAAGTTATGAACTTATAGACTTTATCAACAGTGTTACATAAACCTTATTAACAACAACAGATTAATAAATTGGGTCAATTAGCTGTTGTTAATTTCATTCTGTTATCCAGTCTTCTCAGTTTTATTTGATTAAATTACATAAATATCATTTTCTGGTCGAGGTTACTTACAGACACATAATTCAGTTGGATGGAAATTTGTCATCTACAGTAATTGAGTTACGTAGTTGGGCCAAATATATTTTTTCAGTACACGTTATAGTTATCAAAGATGACTGAAAACAGGCAAAATGCACAACAAGTCATAATGTTAGTTTTTGGTGTACAAAATATATAAATATATAAACGGAAGATATGTTCAGGACAAAGAGTACAGTTGCCCTCACAGCAATCAGCAGAAATGGTTCAATTTCATCGCTGTAATTTCAGCAGCGTGCAGTTTGCATGACAAGTACGAAAACCAGACGACAAACGCAGCATTAATGGCGAGTTTAGGCTCTATTGTGTTACTCTGTTGTGATATTCTTTTTTAAAACACAGCCAAAGGATTACCTGTATAAGTGAGGCTTTTCCTCACTTTCAAAAAAACTCCTCGGAAGAAACACCCTGGAATAAACAGACTTTTGTAGACTTTCTTCACTTTGTTGCTGTTTCCAAGGAGACTGAACGCAGGGGGCGGGGCCTAACGTCCACTGAGCGTCACCCAATGAAAGTCCATCAGAATCAACGTCCTCTGAAATGAACAAGGCAATGTCGCCCTAAAAAGCCGCAGTTCTGCGGGGTTTTATATGTTTCTTGCTCCAAAACTAGTTTAATGGATCCTGAGCAGCTAATCAAGCTTCGCTCAGTAAGTAATTCAAGTGAATCAAGTCTGTTGAAACAGGTAGGATAAACGTGAAGACCCCCCTGCCAACTGCCTTGCTTATTTATTTATTTATTTACTTATTTATTTATTTCAGGTTTAACATAATTAATAAAAAGTTTGTGGTTGAGAGTAAGACGATCCAGAATGGTGTGTAGCCACTTCAAGCTTCAAGTGAAATTCAGTGTAAGGGAGAAATGGTTGCTCCAATCCACAGAGCTGACTCTGAGTCTTCTCCCATGGAGAGGCAGCAAACCAGGACAAGTGCACTGCTGCATGTCCTGTTCCCTCGACACAGTAGCACATAAAAGAGGTTAGACTCTGTGAGGAAAAGACGAAAGCTAAGTCAGAGTAGGGGGTAAGTGGCTCGTTGTAACACATTTGAACACCAAATCAAAGTTTCTGTCTGGAGATCTTGTTGAACTTAATTTTGTCACACAGAAAAAAAAAACTGTAGTTTAGCTGCTGAGAAATACTGGCAAAATAGAAAGAGAGTTTTTGCCAAGAGAGAATATGATGAAAACATTTAAATCAGGAATGCAAGTGATAAGACAACAAGGTACCAGAACTGTACAGTAAGGTAGCCTAGGCTACTAAGCTATTTAGTGTCCATCCATGCATTCATCTGCCATCATTCAGCTGTGACTTCTTGCTTCTGACAACACATACATACACACACGCACACACACGTTTGTTTTTATATCCCCGTGGGGTAGGCCTACTCTATATCCATTGACATAATGCATTCCCTAGCCCCTTACCCTAAACCTAACGCCCATAACTGATTGCCTAAACCTAACGCTTGTCCTAACCCTAACCAAAACCTAATTATAACTTAATCTCTAAAATCTAATCTTGACCCTCAAAACGGGGTTTGCACCCGTGGGGACCGGGAAAATGTCCCCACGAGGGCAAGACGTCCCCACGGTGATGGTAAAAATCCGGAACATGGTCCCCACAATGTTGCAAAAACGCGCACAGTGGCACACGCTGTTGTTTAAGGAGTTTTATGATAAAGAGTTTAAAATATTAGATGTTTTGATATTCTAGGTGGATAAATAGGCCTACTGAGACTGGCCTTTATATTCGTAGCTGTTAATTGCACATGATTAAGATAAATAATAAAAATAAAAATACCACACCAAGTGAATTTTCATTCACTTCGTCTATAGGCGTGACGATCAAACCTACTCTTATCAAACTGTAAATATGAGTACACTTACAAAGCACAGATTTATGCAACTCTCAGTACAGGCTACTGTATCAGTTTATTAACCCACCGGGAAACAATTGCTGTGTGTGAATTTTAATGCAGCATTCAGCCGATCTGCGTATTGCCACTGTTTTCTTTTGCCATTACATCATCATTACACTATTCGGCATGCATTAGTTTTCAGGCTGAAACTTTAGTTTGGAATAGAACAGAGGGAGAGGAAAATCAGATGCCCTCCCTTTTTTATTATCAGTTTTTTTTTCCTTTTTAGTGAAAAAATGAGTGTTTTTCCTGCTCTAATATTTAATCTTTGCCAACTTCTCTAGAGACCACAGTGAATCTCTTAAAACTGTGGTCTTTGATCAGTGTTTTAATACCTTCTGTCAGAAATAGACTGATCTATAGAAGGGGATTATATAACAGCCTGGGATGGTAGATGCAATGATAAAAAAAAAAAAAAAAAAGTTGGAGGATGGGCAGTCATGTGAGAACTTGGTCATTTTTATGCGATGTTCATTTGAATTTGCGCAAACCTGCCGCTCTAATGTGGGCAGGTCCCTGTAAACCAGGACCCCTGATGCCTCTGGTGGCTTGTTTTTGTTCCAATGGCGAGAAAGTCTCCAAGTTGATTTTAAGTCACTTATGGAGATTATTCAAATGTGAAACACATCCAGGACTTCGTGGAAGTAGAACTGTGTTTGTGGCATGCCCTCCTCTTGCCCTCCGCCCTTTGTGGCCAGATTGAATCTGATGTTAAAGGCCAAGCAAGAAGGGATCGACAGATTAGCGAGTCTCCCGCTCTCTCCATCCCTCCTCCTCCCTCCCTCCCCCGCTCCATCTCTCCCTCTCTCTCCCTCTCCCTCTCAGTCTCTGTCGGCTCTGTTGCTGGATGACAGGCGGCGTCAGCTCGGTTGAGGATCGGCTCGTTTGTGCGGTCGAACCGGGAGTCCCCCCCTTTTTTTCTCCTCAGGTGCGCTCCGCTCTTGCGCGCCCCCGGACACGGAGGAATCGGGGGATCTAATCATGGGGTCAACATCACCATCATCTTCATCAGCAGCAGCAGAAGCAGCACTACAGTTTACTTTCTTCTCCGCAGCGCCGGATCACGAGGAGCGCACACTAAAATAAGACCAACCAAAAAACATAAATAAGAAAAGACAGAAAGAGAAGAAAACGGAATTGCGGGATTTGTCGTTGATTAGAAACGCTGGAAACTTTTTTTTCCTTTAAAATTAATATTATCTATCCAGTAGATTGTGGAATGGAGATCTCAACTTTCCTGCTGTCGAGTCTTGCCGTGTTGATCGTCGGGGGAGACATGTTCACCAGGTGAGTCTTGCTTTTACCTATTTGCAGGTGCATGTTTTCCCTCAACTCAACAATTCAGAAGTTAAGAAAGTAGAATCAGAGACAAAAACTTAAATTGAGCGTTTTACGATCTGCTATGCTTTTTTATTCTTTCCCCCCTCTTTGGTAAAAAAAAAGGGCCCATTGCGTGCATCGCCTCCCACTTGTCAATATTAATACACTTTGTGCTTTAAGCTGGGTGAATTGAACTTACATGCTCACATAAAATAGTTCTCCACACCCACTTCCATAACTATTCTTCTCTGCTTTCCTTCTATAGCACATGAACCTGATGACATGGTTTACATAATATATGCACAGAAAGAAGTGGCTCTTTCTGGAGATAAATAGATGAGTGGAAAGGCTGGTGTGTGGCAGGTGATGTCAGCCACGTCCTGGCGTGTTCAGCAGAGGTCAAATACATCAGATGGCGCCATGATATAATTGGATTAGAGGAGACCTTTGTGTCAACGCAGAGGCCCATACAACGTTGATGTAGAGCAGCACCTAGATGCTCAATTTGTGGATTTTAAGACACACTGAGCCAAAGACGTCTATTAGGCGTCTTGTCTAAGTTTAGACCGAAATTCAACCGAGTATAATCGGCCATATTTAATCTGGATGTTATAATTTAATCCATTATTATTAAATATTAAATTAAAAAACAACAGGCTGTATAAATGATGGCCAAATGTTGGATTAAAACATTTGGTCTGTCAAATGTACAGTGTAGTTTAGATTCAGTCTAAGCTAGTCTAAGCTTAGACAGCTGAAAAACTTTTATTTTTAGACCAGCGGTAGACCTATTTTAGCCGAGACATCTAGACGTCTATCAGACGTCTTTTAGACCAAAAAATGGGGAGAGGAAACTTTGTAGTTGGGATGTTTTCAGGTTGCCAGCTGTGATGTCACTCAATCAAGATGTCTGAACAGCTAAAGAATAAGATTTTTCAAATATCTTGAGTAAAGAAATTCTTCCAGCTAACAGTTTTTACTGCTAATGACCTTCTTACACAGATTTATTACCAATTATCCCGGTTTTATCCACTAAATAAACCATACCCCTGAACTAGATATTTAAACTTTGTGATTGTTTTCAGTGTAAGCTTATAGACTACTTTATGTGCACCCTCATGATGCTGCCCTTAAGCTTTTACATATTCAATCTATAGGATAACCATACACTGCTGAGCCTCAAAGTCCAAAGCTGGCAAGTACTTAAACTGAAAAGGGCAAAGGATGAAGCAACCTAAGCTTGTGGGTGAAATTTGGCCAACAAATCCCCTCCATCGTCCCTCCTGGCTGTTCACCAGCAGAGGGAGTAACAGCTACCGTAATTGGATTTTCCTGCCTCCAGTCACCAGCATTGTTATTATTTTGTTCTCAGTACAATGCAGTGTTGGCTTTTTCTTGCACCTCATTATGTTTCAGCTCCCTCTAACACACACAGTAACACACACTTACTGCTGCTCCGCCTTTGGTAGTGGGAAGTTGCACATGCTTTATTTCCTCACTCCCCCAAACAGAATTACTCCAATTCTCTTTTTAGCTCCTCGTTCATCCAGTTCACAACGAGTTGCTTAGCTAAGTTATTCCTCAGCATCTTCGGTGTTGTGTGAATTTCACAGCTGAAGTGTCTGTTATTCTTCGGTTAACTGAAAACTATCTGCATCTAATTAACATTGTGTTATCTGAAATAGACGGAGCCCATTGGCTACTTGAAAAAGACAAGGATCAGTCCCTGGCCACGATTAGCTACCTGCGTGGCCATGTGCTGACATGAATGTTAATATTTTCTCTGATGCCCAAAACATCCCATAAAATAAAGCACCAAGTATGTTTCAATGTGTGGACGTAAAGATTCCCAGTGCTTTGTATGAGATGGAGCTTTAAGAAGCCTCAATGTATTGATGTTCTCAGTTGATTTAATGAGATCAGCATATTGACTGTAGTCATACAATATGTACTGCACCTGGGTTTGTCCTGATTCATGAAGAAATGTTATTGTGATACTTGTATGAAGCATTTTAATATTGTGATGGCACATTTTTCATATAATGTGCTGCTCTATCCCTTGTATACTAGATAAGAGGCAGTCAGACAATTAAGTGGCCAAACTGTTGTTTTACTGAACTGTGCATGCAAACATGCTGACTGACAGGATGAGAGCTGTGAAACAATCCATGTTTTTTTCTTTTAAAGGGACTAGAGGCAGGAATTGTGACAGAATACACATGCATGTCTAGTTTTCTAATGCTAATGGGTGATGAAGTGTTAAAGACACACAACGAAACTTTTAGCAGGTTTCTCAGTGACGCATCCCCAATTGACGGCTAAACTAGCATCCATCTTGCATCGTACCTGTACTGTGATTCACTCCAGCCAGTAAAAGACAGTCTTATCTTGACTCTTGTTCTGTTCCTTCTTCTCTTCCTTTTCCTCTCTTCCTCCTGTAATGTTTCCTTGCATTTCTTTACCAAATCCGACATGATGTGCGTTCAAAACATCCTCTGTGTTCATATCCGTTTGCTAGTAATGCTACCTTCATGTGGCATTGCATTTATGGTAAATACCAAAGTCAGACATCAAAATTGCACTTTCTGTTGTAATTTCCACTGGGAAGCTGGAAAAATTTATGATGCCCGAGTTGCCGAGATGAAGTAATCTTTGCCCTTTCAACATGGCGGAGAGCAACAAAAATATCCTGAATGGGATGCATTACATTATGTTTAAAGTTTTCTGCTGCTGATATTTGACTAGTTTGTATTCTGCATAATTCTGTGGCATACAAAACTTAAATAGACAATGGTCTCACACACATCCCAGAAGAATGCACTGAGTGCTGGATGAAAAATAGAGTACAAACTGGAAGAATAGATTTTTACACACCAGGGAATGCTCCTCAGCAAGATTTGATATGATGTTTCGAGCTTAATATGACGAAGGGCAGGAGCCCGAAATGTCATATTCAATCTTGCTGAGGAGCATTCCCTGGAGTGCAGATCTCTATACAGATTTTAATAACATCACCATTTAAACTTAGTTTGGTTTTTAAAAATATGGTTATTGTTTTGATTTACCTCCTCAGAGCAGATGCTAGCTAGCTAGTCAGTCGAAGATAACCTCCAATGTTTCACTTCATTACGACAACAAATCACTTGAACAAAACGCACCTGTAATTTCCACTTAAAAAGTGAAAAGGATCATCTTTCCCATACCACATGAAGGCAGCATGTGACGCGGTCGAAACCAATAGTCGGCTGCAATGTCATGGCCCCATCCCAGATGTAAAACTTACATACCGTTTCTGAGCCCCGGGATGCCTCCGGGCAGTGACGGCTTGAAAAGGCACATAATAAATGTTGGTGTGGCATCAAAACGAGTCAGAAACGCAATTGTTTTAGGTCTAAAGGTTACGTTGTGTGTCCTCAAAAACCAAAAAGATTGAGCCCACCCACGTCTCTCTCCATTGCCCTGAACAGGCTGAGTGCTGCATAATGCGCTGCTTTATGGTGGCTGAATTTGCAGCGCAGTCCTGCAGATGTAACGTCAGTTGACGCTGCATCCGTGTCCCCAACAGCTTGCAGACAATTAATTAAATGTTCTGACACAAAAATTAAAAAATGTAGTCACCTGTGGAACGGACAGAACTGAAAAAATCCAATCCCATTGTCTTGAATGGCCTGTGCTTAGTGATTGAATGATGATATGTCTATTAAACTCAAAGGCCGTTTGTCGTCGTCGTCCCCCCTGACCCACCGCGCAAGTGCTCGCTCACTCACTTGCTCGCTTGCAACTTGCTGTGAAAGTTTGCTGCCCTTAGGCTATCCGTGTAGTTCTTTGCTCTTAAAATGCACCAAAAAGAAGTGGGGAGTGGGTAGGACCGGGGGTTCGAGTCCTCGACACGACATTCAGGTGAACCACCTGACCCCTGATGGGGTCCACAGTAGGGCTGTCAAAATTGCTCCAAAATGACATTCGAATATTTGCTCTAAAATTTACACATAATTCGAATAAATTCGAATATCCATTTGAGCAATGTACAGGAGGACAAACTAATACAAGATATAACTACTTGTACAGACTCAGCCGACGAGCGTTTTGTGTGTTGCGCCATCTTGCGCTGCCGCCGTTGCCTAGGGAACGAGTCCCAATTACCTCCTATCTGCCAACATGGAAAGCAGCGTCAATATCTGGATTTACAATGTTGGACAGTCGTCTAAGGTCATGATAACCTATAGGTATGTTATCCAGAGATCTCTAAAGTATTCTGACATTTTATTTATTTACATCGGAGCATTGATTTAAACTATTATTCATCTCTGGAAACTGGCTTTAATGACAAGCCACACCGGAATAACACGGAAATCTCGTGATTACTTATCAAAGTTTAAAAAACCAAACCCTTTCAGAGCTCGTTACTTATCTATTTTGTCATAAATTTGGCTTTTGGTATTGTTTAAGGACTGTACAGACCACGTAGCCTTCACATGTCCTGCAAATGAAACTAAAGGCTGCAGGACACCGTCTTCCTGATTTCTTTGTGTTTGCGACTGAACTGTTTTTATTTTCTGGTCTCAACGTTGCCCTGATCAGAGCAAATAACCTGATATTTCACAATATCTCCCTGATAATTCATTTACTTACAGCAACACTTAGCTGTCTCGTTTAGCATTAGCTAGCATAAAAACGTTATGCAGTGCCTCATTTTCGGGAGCATAGATACGTAAATGAAAGTGTCAGGTTAATGAGTGTTCATCATAATTTACCGTGTTTTTGTTGTTAGTGATTAAATCCAGTGTTTTCTCCAACGTGGCAGCAAGTTATTCCTCCTCTGCGCTGTGTGTCCGATATTCCTTCCTGATACGAACACACTGACATCAGTGGACTGAGCGCGAGCAGCAGAAATGTCCACTTTTGTCACAGACAGAAGAAATCTTCATGAAATAAATGTCCGCGATCTTCTTATTCACTTATTACCACAATAAAAGTTTTCCAATGCTGTTCCAACAACCAGGAATGTGACGTCCTTCCAGATTTCCTCCATGTTGTTAAGAAAAAAGTCCCATTCTGATTATGTACAGAAACGCTTCCCAGGCAATAGTGGACGGTCTAGTTGTGGCGTTTAGCCGGTTTCGTCTATGGTTTTTTTATTTTTATTTTATTTTTATTTTATTTTTATTTTTTTAGTGTTTATTTCATTATTAACATCTTTAACAATGCCCTGTAAATTAGAAAATGAACTCGCTGCAGTCCCCCCACCCCCCGCATCTCCTTAACTTGTGCGAGCGATTAAAGATCCCGACAAATTGAAATGAAATTAACGAACAATGAATGCTCGAGCAGCTGCAATAAACATGGAGCAACTTGAAACAGTCGGCCTGTAATCAAACCAGTGTAGCAAATGTAGGCCTAATAATAATAATAGGCCTAAAATAGGCTATTTTTCCCACTGTCCCACTGCTTATTTAAAGTTCGAACATTAATTTTCACGTTCGAATCTTGATTTTTATTAATATTCGAACATATATTCGAATTTAGAATATTCGTTGACAGCCCTAGTCCACAGTGGTTCCACAGTGGACCCCTGAGCAACTGTGGACCCCCACCAACCGCTTCCTGGGTGCTTTAAGTAGCAGCCCACTGCTCTCTGGTACCACTGTACAGAGATGGGTAAAATGCAGAGCCCTAATTTCCCCTCAGGGATCTTAACTGTATAACAAAAAAAAGCAAAAAAGGATGTGGATCAAGTCATGCAGGTGTTTAGGTTTGCAGTGTGGATGTTTTAGACCGCTCTCTGGATATTTTCTCTTTTTCAGACCATTCTCTGTAAACCCTAGAGATGGTTGTGTGTGAAAATCCCAGTAGATCATCAGTTTCTGAAATACTCAGACCAGCCCATCTGGCACCAACAACCATGCCACATTCAAAGTCACTTAAGCCCCGTTTTCACCCGCAGGTCTGGGTTGGGTCGGGTCGGCCAGGCCGGATCGGATGAGTTTTGGTACGGATGTGTTGATTTCACGTTGCGTTCCCCACAGCACTGTACCCTTACACTGGAGGCGGAGTATTAACTGGACAGCGCTGCTACGTTATCGCGTGACATCATCGCTGTGCAACGCCTTTCAACTAAAGCACCTGACAGAGACAAAAGGGCCGTTTCTCAATACCAAGTTCGCTAAGAACAAACTTGTGTACTTGCTAGTATGGACTTGCTGGAAGTACAGACTTCTGAGGACGGAAGGACGCAAGTACACTCGTTGCACATTTGGAACAGAAGCATACTTGATTACGTCAAAGACATTGCTGAAGTTGTGTCATAACAAATATCTAATACTAAAATGATAAGTAGCAATAACCCTGCTTGAATGTGGCAGTTAAAGACAGCTAATCTGCGCAACCGTCTTACTTACTTTTAGCTAACGTTAGCTGTTCAGCCCATTTGTGAAACCGCTAGTCACTTTTAATAACGGTTTAAAATTTATCAAACCACCAAGAAGTTGAAGTAAAACAACTCTGTTG